>CM057167.1:4534902-4615214 GCA_029962745.1 Echinometra lucunter | reverse complement strand
CATGTAATCGTATCAAGAACAAGGTAATTTGTTATTAACTGAAGCTTCGCTGATTTCTTTGCAGCTATGCATATTGCTATTTTGGAGACTCTAAATCACTTAATAGAATGTGAAAAGGAATAACCAAAAGAGGGGAAATGGCACAAGAAGAAAGGGCGCTATTCAGACTGGGGACATGTATTATATTTTTAGAGGCACTTATCGGAAGCAGAACTGCAATACTCAAAACCAAAAGGGGCACTTATAATCGAATTGGACGCTCATTAGAAATAAAAAGGAACTCTTATCAGATTTGAAGGGGGGCAAGGAGAAATGGCACTTATCAGAAAGTAAAGGGGCCAGTTCTAGAAAGCAGGAAGGTGTGCATCAGATTTTAACAGGGGTAATGCCAAAATGGAAAAGGGACACTAGGTTTTTTTTTAGAAAGTAAAAAAACAAAAAAAGAAAGAAAAGAAAACAAACTGGGCATTTGTGGCTCTTATAGCAAATTTGAAGAAGGGGAAATAGGACATAGGGAAAGGGGCATTTATCAGAAGTAAATTGGGGTATGCATCAGATTTCAAATGGAAAAATCTGCCCAAAGGAAAAGAGGTAGCTTATCAGAGATGAAAGGGGAGCACTCCGCAGAAGGAGAATTGCACTATAAAGACCGAAAATGTGCTGTGAAAGGGGCACTTATCACATTTCAATAGGGACATTCATTAAGGGCGCATTTCTCAGAAGGGAAACGAGCGCTATGGAAAAAAAAAATGACAAGATCACTAATCTAGTGTAAAAAAAAAAGGGAGTAGTTGCGGGATTGATTTAAGAAAAGTGAATTATCTGAAGGGGAAACGACACTGATAGAAGGTGAGAGGGCACTCATTTGAGAAGATGGGCACTTGAAAGATGAAAAAGGCACAGAACAATTTTGAAAAAAGGGCATTTTTATTGGGTAAAAGGGGGAGTTTATTTACGTTTTAAAGGAATAAATATGGCTATCATTTGCACGACCCTACCCCCCCCCCATTTTTTTTTGATCACTTGAAAAATCATAGGGGCGGACGCCCCTGCCCCCCCCCCCTCCTGTAGCGCCGCCCCTGTGTGTCATCATAGACGATGTCCATACGTACCGCTCTCTCGGTAATAATTAGAGTGGCATTTTTCTGAAAAGAGGACGGAGAAGGAAAATCGTTTCCTGACGTTGCTCTCGTCGCTACATTCGTCAGACAGGAGAGCATGATACATTACGTACACTTCATCTGTTCACTGCCATCGTAAAGTATTTCAAGAGGGTGTAGGAGTCGCAGCAGAAAGACACGGACATCGAAACTGGGGAAATTGGACGGTGAACTCTATTTTCAAAAATGCAGAATGCTTCATCGGAGTTTAATGGTCCGGACGAGACTGGCATTTATGAGGTGGTACCAAAAACGATTTACGGCCTCCTTGGAACGGTTGGGATCTTCGGAAACGGTCTGGTGCTCGTAGTCATGATTGGCGTGCGCGATCTTCGGACGATTACCAACCTCTTCATTGTGAACCAATCCATAATCGACATGTTTACGTCAGTTCTCCTTCTGGCATCGTACGTTGCACCACCTGCCCCTCTCCCCTTACAAGAATGGGCAGCCATCTTCGTCTGTTCTGTGTGGAACTCGGGGTATATTTTCTGGGGGACTCTTATTTCGTCGACGTTTAACCTCGTGATGGTTACCGTTGAGCGGTACTTTGCGGTTGTGCGCCCCATTACTTACCGCAGAGTTTTCAGCTACCGCCGTGCTTCAGCAATGGTGTGTATCCCTTGGATTTTGGGATTCGGTTACGAGGTATACTGGGCAGCTGTGAATAGGTTCTCTGACGGTCAATGCATTATTCAATACGACAACTTTTTCGTGCAAGCGTTCCTGGGTGTCGTCTCCTGTACGATCCAGTTCATCATTCCTCTAGCCATCATGGCCTTTGTCTACATCAGCATCGCAAAGTCACTCCGGAAACGGGTTGAAGACATCTCGGCCTGTCCCTCGGACGCTAGCCGCCCGGGCAACAACCAAAACCAACCGACGCCGCAACCGAACTACCGCTTGAAGGCAAGGAAGAATGTCATTAAGACAATGCTGATCGTCAGCATTACTTACGCCATCTGTTTGACTCCCAACACACTCACCTACCTCTATTTCAATCTTGGCGGAGAACTTAACTTCGATGGACACTTGTTCTATTTCACAGTCTATCTTGCTTTCTTGAACATGTGTGTAAATCCCTTCATATATGCCTTCAAGTACCATAAGTTTCAGAAGGGCTTGAAGAAAGTGTTCCGACTTGAACGCTGCGGTTGCAATAGCACTGAGCCACTGACTGACACTGCTCTAACAGTTTCAAGAGGCACATGAAATTTGTGTCATCGAAGAAACACAGTCAAAAGAGGTTCTCTACAGTTAGGATAATCTGACATTAAAATTATTGCTCGAGTGATTTTTTTATTTGTAGCTTTAAGACAATTCATTATCATTTGTACTGTCATGCCTAAATACCCTTATATCTATTTGACAGGCTTATTTTCTCAGAAATGTGTTATTTGCACGATGCACAAGTTTTCATGTTCTATTTTTATGGCTCATTATCATTATACAAAGAAAAAAGATCAAGTTTAAAAAAATCAAGTGAAAAACTATCTTCATAATAGATAACTATAATCACCCCTTCTTGAGATATCTAGAATGTAGTTACGTTACTGAAATGAGACTGAATGTTTAAAGGCGCTTCCGGTCCCACTGGTGTGAGGATTAATTGCGCATGAATAGCGTATACAAATTTCGGGCGTTCGTTGTCGTCCGCAACAAAATTGACCAAAAATGACAAATTTCTAAGTATGAATTATGGATATATTAATAATGTACAGCGAAGATATGACGAATAAAAACGGATATTTCACGAATAAAAGCGAATACGAGTGCAGATGCTCTCCGATGAGAAGTATAACTGGTAAATGTTGACGAATGTATTGCAAACATTGCGGACATATAGGCCCCCTCACACCTGACCGAATGTAGGCGGACGAAGGGTGACGAATGGGAAAAATGCACGAAATGCACGCGAATTCAACGAATTCAAATAAAATTTCCGTCAAATCATGCGATCAGTAACTATTGTCAAATTTTATCAACGAACGGTAAGCGAAGGATAAATATGACATGCGAAGGATATCGATTTTTCGGTTTACCTCTTTGAGTAAATTGCAGCCGAAGGCGAGCGAAGGGTTGATATAACCCAATAAGACGAACGAACAGTGAGCAATGGTTTGATATGGCGTGCGATTAGAAACGAAGACGAGGGAATAGATCGGGCGTTTGTCATCGTGTTGCTTCGTTAAGGGTTCTTTCGAGATCGGTCCACTTTGGCCAAAGCCCGATGAGGGACTATGCGCGACAATAACACACGAACGATAAACGAACGATTACCGCGGACTAAATAAGAGATGCGAATTCAAACAGATGACCAACGATTTTTCAATTCGTCGGGAAATTTTAAACATGTTCAAAATTTCCGCGCGAATTTGAATAATCGCAGCTGTTAGTTCAGAAGGTGTACGAACCCAAAACGAAGGGTAAATATGATTTACTATCAGTTACCATTGAAAACGATTTTTAAAAAAATGCCTTTCGCCAGCCATCGCAAGGCACATTTCAGGCAATTCGGTTAGGTGTGAGGGGGCCTTAAAACGAACAATCACGGATGTATAACGTATGTATTGAGGAAACGGATCGGATTGTTCGCAAATCAGATACAAAGCAGACGTAATGCAAACGCACTATTTGTGGCAAGTCTGTTTGCATTCGCTACAAGTTATTTTAGTTGGGGATGTAGACGTGATAGGCACGCTGTATATCCGTTTTACACACTGTCCCACTCCACCGCCCAGCCGCAATACCCCGTCAGTTGCGGATAACAGCGGATATTCAGCGCATAGATTAGTATGTATTGCGTATGTATTGCGTATGTATTGCGTATGTATGGCGGATGCTCATCCGCAGCCAAAATTTTGTGCTGCTCAAAAATCCTGGGAACGGAAAAACGTGCCTTTGCGGATAATTGCGGACGTGTGCGGATGTTGACCGACTCATACAAGCATGTTTCACGTATATTGCGGATGTTTAACGAATATAAACCAATTTTGTGCGCAATTCATACGCAACTCTTCCTAAACGCCAGTGGGACCGGGCCTTAGATATGTCCTATTAGGTTGTTTTGCCATTCTTTTAGCATAAATTACTGGCCTAAGAATGGCTTACGCTGAAACGGACGCGGTGAACAATGACTTTTTTCTGGTTATCATTATATTTCGGCACCAAAAAGAAATTCTTCGTTACCACACGGTGGTATACATGGATAAGCAATGATATAGTTTCAGACAGATTTAAAGGTTTTATGAGGTCACTGATGAAATACAATCTGATTCTACATTATGGCTAAAACTAGAACTGCCTGAGTAGTCTTTACTGATTGGTTCGATATATATTCTTCATGAGGGCTCTAAGTATTATAATGAAGACATTTTTATACAATAATGAATGATTGCACAACCTTACGAGCAACCTACCTTTTTTAATGATAGGAGACTTCAATGCAAGAACGGGTAATCATGAAGACTTTATATCAGTCAAAGATGAGATTCAAAAAGAAATAGTCTTATCTTTTATATCAGACATACCGATCTGATACTAAATCTGAGCTTGAGTCTCTTGGAGTTTGTATTCAAAGTTTTAATGCTGATCATTCAGTAAATAACAATGGTCATAAGTTATTAGATCTGTGCAAAAGCGTTGATATTCATATTGTAAACGGAAGAGTTGGTGAGGATTTAGGAATCGGGAAATTTACTTGTGCAGGTGCAAGTATACTGTAAAAAATATTGGGTAAAATTTTAACCAGCACGAGGGTAATTATATGTCCAACCAACTTTTGGCAATTTTTTTTACCCTGCGCGGGAAGCATATTGTCTAGTTAGGGTAAAAATAAGCAGTAATTACTTTAGAATGGGGAAAATTTCCAATAAATTGGATAAACAGAAATGCCCAAAGTAATGCCCAAACGTTCGTTGGACACATAATTACCCTCATGGCACATTTTTACCCAATATTTTTTACATTGTACTATTTATTGATTATGCTTTAGCTTCTCCCATAGTCTTTATAAATGTTGAGAATTTTTGGGTAGGTGAATTTGATGAATTTTTATCAGACAAGCATTGCCCCATTTCAGTTGAAATAGTCACAAAAGGACTTTTCCAGACGAAAATATTAGATTCCAGAACGACGATTCGAGTGAAAAAACACAGTAAGAATTAAATGGGACAATGACAAAAGAAATTCATTTGTCCGCAACATAGATGAGTCGAGCGTAAGATAGGCTGGGAGGATTCTCAGAGTCTTTAAATTCAGAAACAGTCTCCCAGTCTGATATTGATGAGGCAACCAATAACTTAAAGGATATTTATATCAACGCTACCACTGCGTCTGATTTGACCTTTGAATTTTCAGGAAATCATAAGAAAAAAATAAAAAAGAACAAAAATAATACTATGCCATGGTTTGACGGAGAATGTTTGAAGTATAAGAGATTTCTCTTTAATTCGTCCCACGAATGGAATTTCATGTTTAACACTGAAAAATGAAATATGAATGCAAAATGCCATAACTACATTAGGCATGATAGTTATGTTTTTAACCACAGTATATAAGACTACGTCTATGTTCCATGAATACATTTCTAGTAATTGGCGCTTTCTTTTTTTTTTTTTTTTTTGGGGGGGGTGTTTTGGTTTTTCTTTTGTTTGTTTTTTTTGTTTTGTTTTGTTTTGATATTTATCGTATGTTTGTTTGTTTTTGTCGTTGCAAATTTGACTGTATTACAACACAAAAATATATATTTTTTAAAGAGAAACTATCGATCTTAGAGAAGCAGATACGCTGCTTTCATTTACCTGGAAGGTATTGGGAGGGAGGGAGGGCTCATTTGATATTTATATTTGCCTTCAACTCTACCTCTTTAATCCAGTATTTTACTTTTGTTAATAATATTTGTTATTTCTTGATTTACGCTTTCGGATGACACAAATTTAGCGCTTACATGTAGGCAAGCTCAAATGAAATGCCCAGACAAAGAATTTACAATTTTATTTTGGTGAAATTTCAACTGACTGAATAGTCACACGTCACGACTGCATGGAAGAATGGCAGGTGAATTACTATTACCATATTCTCAGTTACTAGATCTTGCTATCATAAATGATGCAGTATAAATGTACCGTTCAGCTTACTTTCAGTAAACTTGGTTGTCGGTTATAATTATGTAGACGATAAGATAGTCTGCACTTCGATTTTTTTGAAAGTTGAATAGTCATTGAATGGGATAGCTTGTGCAATAGTTTTTGTCCTTGCACCGAATTTAATACATCTTGATGAAATTTCAACTATTTTCGCCTTTATGCTCACAGAAGAAAATTTTAATTTTCTGTACGAAATAGCAATATTCTTGCCTTTTCCACTGTTATTTGTGTGAATGAAATTTTTAGGTTGTCATTATTCTATACATCCTTTTTTACAGTCACTGAAATAAACCATACGAATCCGAAAAGGGGGATAAACAAGAAACAAGTGTGAATCTTTTTGATTCACCAAGAGAGAATCTGTCACGTTCGATAAACAAAATGCCCCTGTAAAGAATATTTTAAAATAAATGAAAATAGACATCAATGAATACATTTCTATTTAATATACAATTAGACAAATGATATGGATATATTACTTGACAATGTTTCTACACACCACCGCTGTGTAATCGACATGGGTTGAAACCTTATGGATGCATTTTAATGGTGGTGGTGGTGGTGGTGTTGTTGTCGTCGGAGATTTTCACAGTGGCATGCGTATATGGCGAAACGTGCGTCCAATTATATACATTGTATCTAGGTCAGGTATAACTGAATATTCGTTCTAGTAAAAAAAAGGCAATTTAGAAGTTCGCTTGATTGTGAGAATACCTCATTTTGATATTATTGACGTTTAGGCTACCCTCACAAGTGTGCAGTTCATCAACTGCGCCCCCCCCCCCCCCCCACCACGTGACAATAAATAGTGCCCTCATTTCAAATTTAGACATGAACGAAGATAGTAAGGAAAGAAAAAGACCTAATTTTCACTTTCTAAAAAATGAGGTCTGTGCATAACAGCACGTTTTGCTGCATTAACAAGAAATCGGGAATAAATCAGCCAGGCGAATCAAATCTACGCCTGTATGCCGGAAGCGGATTGATTAAACAAAAATGAAAGAAAGAAACGTACGGATTGGATATGTCTAGAGTTCCTTTAAATCACAAAATCGTTTTCTCAGACACCCTCTAACGAAAAGGTAAACCTATATGAGGTTGCTGTTGGGAATCTATAACTCTCGAATGTGGTAATGTAAACGTTGGAGGTCTCAAGAGAAAAAAAATTATAATGTATAATTGCATTTTAGTGACAAAATTGAATGAAATAAACCGCTAAAATATTTATAGAAACTAAACGCCATTTGAAAAAGGACGCTTTTACCATACCAATATCTCATTATCTGATTATGAATAGGTTTGTTTTCTGGACCGTTAAGAATCAAATTTTGAAATTTTACGGGGAAAGTTGCAAGAGTGGGCTGTATTAAACCAGATTTCCGCCCCTCGCCGTCACTATGAAAATGTAGATGCCTTTAATACAGGGTTCACAGTTGTACAAGAGCGTACAGATTTTCGTTGTTTGTTTGTTTGTTTGTTTGTTTCAGTGGCGGAGCTAGGATCTCATTTTAAGGGGCGGTAGTGAGCACCCAAAGCGTGCGAATCACTTACTGAGCGCGTGAAGCGGCGCTCCCTAGGGGGGAGGGTGAAGGAAGGGGGAGTTTCCCCCCTCCCGCGCGAAGCGCGGAAGCTTCGATGTTTCTTTGTCATTGTTCCTTGTCTGCTCCCGCACTTCTTACGTTCTCTTACCTTTTTCTTTTCTCGCTCACGCTTTTTTTTTCTTCCTTTTTCTTTCTTTGTTCTTTTTTTGGTGGCGTTTTGAGGGGCGACCGCCCCCATCGCCCCCCGACTACGCGCCTGGTTTGTTTGTTTGTTAGGATGTATCTCATTGCTTTCCTCATTGAAATTGTGATAAATTCAACTATTTCTTGTGAGTATTCTTTTGGACTTTCAAAGCCATTTACAATTTACTCTTTCGAAGACAATGCATTTAGCCTACTTATTTCATATGATGATGTAAGCTTTAAAACCATTCTCTTCAAGACTGGGAAAAAACAGCAAGGAAAAAAATCAAGCCTGAAAATTAAAATGAAAACTAAACGAATAAAACACACACACCCATCTACTTACTCACCTACGCCACAAATAATGCGCACACAGGCTTACCCATATGATATCCTTTTTTCATACTAAAACGCAATCAAAGTAGGTCATTTTAGTTGAATATTTGAAAAGTTGTAGGCCTACCAAATTCGTAAAGATTTTTATGACATTCATTTCCAGTCAGTTTTGTCGGTAGCAAGGACATGAATAAAAGGTTCTGGTCTGGATATAACAAGCAAAATGATGATCTATGGAAAAATCATTCTTTGATGAATGCACAGTCGTGCAGGGCATTGTATGGACTATACATACAGTAGACTATGAAAATAAAAAAGTAAGGTAATGCACTGAATACCTTTTCATCGCGATTTTGTGATACCCATTAAAAAGGAAGATTTGGTTTAGGAGAAGAGAGAGAGAGAGAGACAGAGACAAAAAGGGCACATAGGCTGGCACAAAATTATGGGAGCATCAATGGATGAATACTGCAATAAACAAATCAAGTAACAATGAACGTGCATTTAGTTTACAAGCTTGGACGAAGCGTGGCTATTGCATTTTTTCTGATTGCTGAGGGCAACTTACCAAAAATGGCAAGTAGCCCGATGAAATGCAGAAGAAACGACCGTATTGTGAATGCGATGTGTGATGTGGGCTTATATATTTTATCTATGCTTGGACGATCATTATCACCATCATTATTATGACATTTATTATCATTATTTCATTATTATTCGTATTACCAGCATTATTATCATTATTATCATTATTTCATTATTGTAATTATTATTACCATTATCATCATTATAATTATCACATTATTGTTATCATTTTTATCATGAGTTTTTATTATTGATGTGAGTTATTACTAATATTACTACTACCACCACTACTACTGCTATACTACCACATATATTTGCCAACCCCTAAACTTCTCTTTCTCTCTCGTTCTCTCTCTATCTCTCTCTCTCTCTCTCTCTCTCTCTCTCTCTCCCTCTCACCTTTTCTCTCTTTTCTTTGCTGTTCGATGTCAAGGGCGTTGGGTGTGCCCTGGCCTCCTCCCCTTACATTAGGCTATACTATGACACTATTTACAAAAAGTTTTGAATGAGGGACTGGGCGAAGATTTGTTTCCACTATACAGCTACTGTATCAGAGGCTATGGTGTGCCCCCCCCCCCCCCACTGTTTTAAATGATTGCAGCCTTCTTAAGCCTACAGCACACTTTAGATGCAAATTCAAACATGTAAAATCCTAATGCATTACACATTGAATAGTCATATTAATATCTAAATCGAAACTCCGGGCTATTACGAGGCCTCCTGTTTGAAGAAAAAAGCGAAATCAGTTGGGAATCGTAGTGACGTCACAGCAATATTGCGATCGGCTACGATTTGAAGCCGATTCGGCCTTTACTCCGACCACAGGCTTGCAGTTAACCGAAATTTCGATTTTAGTATTCCTATCATTACTCCGAATTTCAAATAAGATAATTTTACTAGTTTAAACATTCATATTACATGCAAAATGCCATTTGTTCGAAATCAGGTCGTAGTCGGATCATATAGTGTGCGGTGAGCTTTAAACCTCAGAATGTGGTTAAAAGCGATGCCAAGCTTTCTGTCAGCCAGTACACGATACATTAGCTTTACCAGAAAGCCGCACCTCATTTCATTTTACATGCGGTAACGTACCCAAAGAAAGGGAGGAAAAGGGGGCCTCCACGTTTTACCGGGGTTAAAATCTATGCCGGGTGAACAATGATTAAATAGGCGTGTTTTTGTTGTTGTTGTTTTTTTTAGTTGTAAATTGCAATCAAGAAAAGCCACGGTGGGCTTTATCGGGATATATCCCCGCAACCCTCCTCTCCTCCTCCCCACCTAAATCAGTGTGAATCCTGCATTATTAGAGCATTTCTATATTGTCTGGTTTCCTATTGCCTGACAAGTTTGAAGTATGAAAGCTATATGATTTTTTAAACGATCCCCATAGAAAAATAACCGAAGAATCGTTTTCCCTTTTGAAGAGCAGTTATCGATATTTTCGCGTATCGACGTGGGATGAAAAGCCTCCATGCCCTTTGAAAATGCAGAAATTATGGCTAACTTCCCTTGTCAGTTTATGAATGAACTCCTTTCTTTATCTACAAAAGTGTCATTTTCTAAGTCATTTCTCCATTTCACCTTCTCCTTTTCCCCCCATATGCTTTCTCGGTTTTTTTGTTTTAATGTTTTTGTTTGTTTGGGGTTTTTTTTAGGTGTGTGTGGGTGTGTGTGTAGGGGGGAGGTGTTTTGGGTGTTTTATTTCTCCCTTCAAGCCAGAGTGTTAAAAGTGCTAGTCTCCATACAGGAACCTATTTCATGCATGCTTATTAGCTCCCATCTCCCCCCCCCCCCCCCCCCCCCAAAAAAAAAAAAAAAAAAAAAAAAAAACATGACACAATAAATCCATGCATTTTCAATTTTGGTCACTCAATAGGTTAACAGGGGAAAAAATTTACGTAAGCAATTATTCATTCTAGTTAATCTTAAAGCACATAATCATTGATTTGAAAAACTTACTTATTTTTTTATTATTGCATAGGTGAAGCTTAGATCGGACAAGTCTGTCAAAATTTAACGCTAAGAAATATTCGAAGTAATGATTATTATCAGTTACAAAGCGCTAAAATACAACCCCGACATAGCACCTGTAGAGCTCTCCGAACGCCTCTGAGATGTGTGACGTGACAGGTAGGATGTTAATTGCACGAGCAGACGATGTCCCAGAACATCTGACACATTTTCAGTGCCTGTTTTGTTGTCTTCTCTTCAGTTATTTCTCTCACTTCACTAGCATCAGACTAAATGTTTAATCTATTGCCTCACTCTAAACCCCATGCATGGTATCACTGGGATGGAAAATAAAGCGTTAACAGAATAAATGAATCAGTTGCTTGTAAACAAAACAGACGCCATTGGATTTTCAGCTGCATAGGCCATAAAGCTTAATGATCAAACAAAACATTTCAGCCATCAGAATCAGTTTCATTTCCCTTTTTAAAAAGAAATATAGACACGTTTGAATACGCCAAATTCTTTATAATTTGAAAAATAATTACCCTGCAGTTAAGTTCATTCTTATGGGACGTCGCGACGTCCCATAAGAACGAACTTAACTGCAGTGTCGTATGCTTGGGCAGGATTCGTGCATGCAATGACGTCATTAAAACATCGTTATTTTTCTGACGAATCGCTCGTACATTTATATCACAGATGCTAGGAGGTAGTTTATTTGTATTATTTGTTTCATTACCTGATACGATTGCTATCTGTGTGCTTGCCAGTTTCTCGTGATATATTTTTTGCCATATTTGTGATTTTCTTTGAATGTGACCTTTAAGGAAGAAAAGCAGTCACAAAAGCAAATAGCAACGAAATCAAATTTCCCTGTTTTCTGGAATTCTGCACCTCCGATCTTCCCACGATTCACTGCACAAATCAATCTTGTCAGTAGAACGTTGAATTTGTCAAACTTAAACTTAAATATTTCCACTTTATTTCTCGTCAAAATTTCAAACATTTCAGATTTTACTTTCCGTAAAAACCACAAAGTTGTTTGAAATGACAACTAAAAGTTCTTTGTCTTTTATATCATGCTTGGGTGAAAGAGAATATTAAATTCGGATGTAAAAGGCATGAGGAAATTCAGCTTGCATTTTCGACGATTTGTCTGATGACAAACGATTCTTACATGCGATTTCTTTGAGGGCTTCGAAACCACAGTAGTACGTTTTTCACAAGGCTGACGATATGATTTTTCTCTTGGGGACTCGACAATGTACTTAAATATTCACACGAGGGGAAGAAAGAAAAAGTCCATTCCTTTCTTAGAGGATGGGAGGGTAACAAAACAAAGGGAATGCTATCAAGTTTTTTTTTTCTAATGGGGGAAGCTATCGCCCCATGCATCCATTACCATAGACCCCGACATAGCTAACTGAATCAGATTCAGCGTAAGGAAAACTTCCACCCCATACAGAAAGGCTGCTCGACTGCGATAAACAGAGGCCATGATGGCCATATGTCCTAACCAAATTTCCTTCAGGTTTGAATTCTTCTTCTCCTGTTGATTCTGTTTTGAAGACAATTTTTAAGCCTGCTTTAGACCCCTGTAAATATCGACTGGTAATAACATTCAAGCCTTGGTTTCTGGTGTTGGAAAAAGTGCGAATGGAACACAGTGGCTCAGGTTGCATCCGCTTGCATCGTAAGAACATTTCTTTTACGAAAAGTATACAAATACACTATGGATCCAATGAACATTGTTGAAATAATCCTACTCGCTAGCTTTGTACTGACTGGCATCACGGGAAACATTATCATCATCTTCATCTACGGTCTCAAAAAGGTTCGCAAGATATCGACGGATTATCTAATCGTCGCTCTAGCCGCGGCTGATCTGGTAGCATCGTCATGTTTGATCGCAGTTCTGACTTGGACCGTTGATGACGGGCTACGAAGCGATGACGGCTGTAGGTTCGTCATGTTTATCCGACGTTGTGCAGCGGTGACGTCGGTGTTGTTTACCAGCTTCCTGTCCTGCGATCGCTTCCTGATCGTGTGCCAACCACTGGGTAGGCGTCCGTCTCTGAAGAGCTCCATCATCGCTATCTCAGTTTGCGTCATCTACACTGTATTCTCACAAGTACCTTATCCGTTATTTGGCAAGGCCCTTGATATCTCAGGGTCGACAATATGTGCCTTTGTGGGACCGAGGTGGCTCGAAGTAGCCAATGGTATGCATTACAACATCGTGCTTGGAATTTCAACGCTGACGTGTACAGTGATGTATTCGAAGATCTACCTGAAGATCAAGCATCAGAGGAAGGTGAGGGATGAAAATTGGGGACAAGTCACAGCAAGACGCCAGAATGTAGCCAATGGAGATGGGGATAGGGTGCGATCTTTGTGGACTCTTTCAAAACGAGGACTCCTCTCAGGTAACAGAATATCAACTGCTCCTGAATTAAGGACTTCCCCACTGGCTCAACAAAGGAAGCGTTAAACGGATGTGATACTATATCCAAGCATATGGTTCTTGAGGAAACAGCGAGTGAGGTCATTACCAAAACTTTGTTACCAGGCACTTATTTTGAATCGGTTTCGTCTCCGCCACTAGAACAACGTTCTTCTACGAATGGAATTGATGGTCAAAGAAATCTTATTCAGGGTTTTGCCAATGGCTACGAGGACAGTGCTTGCGATGAAACCCGTGGTGTCGTGTTAAATAAGAATAAGAAGAAGGAGAAAGGCCTCAACCAGGAGAAAAGTGTCTCCGAACATTTTGGAACGGGTCCCTTTGGTTCGCTTCTCGATGAGGTTACGGCTTTCACCTCACCAGCTGGTGACCAGCAGACATCCGCATTAACTCTGGAAATGACTTGCCATAAGAACAGTACTTCACACAACGACTATGGAAAAGGTGGTGCGTCCCAACAACAGAACCATGAAGACAATGGCAAGTCGTTGATCCGAACGCTATCCAAACTAGGGACTTCAAGTACCACCATGACCACTTCGAACCGCCGTCCTCGTAAAGACGCTATGACCCGAATGCTCCTCATTACGACCGCCATTTTGTTTATCACTTGCCTTCCCGTGCTTGTCCTAGAATACTTACCTCTGACTTTGGTAAAATCGTTGCGAAGTTCATACGCGGGAGAGTGTGCAGTGGTGCTCTTATACCACATCCGACTCGTCAACCATATCATCAACGTGTTCGTTTACCTGATCGTGAACGCTCGCTTCAGAAAGGACATCATAAATATATTTTGCAAGCAGAATGAACCATGATGTGAGGTTACCTGACGTAGGATTAATCGACGTTCTGTGTAGGAATTCTCTAAGACAGAAGCTATAATTATGTTCGAAAGAATTTATGGTGCCCTGTGATTTTTCAAGTGATTAAAAAAGAGGATAAAAAGAAGAAAAAGGAGGAGGAGGAAGAAGAAAGAAAAGTATGGGAAAAGATAAGGCTAGGTCATGGAGCAATATAATACACCTATTTTTTTTCATTCAAAACGTAAATAAACTCACCTATCGGCCATTTTGCCCGCCATCCTCAAAATAACCCTTGCGCCTACATGGGCATTGCTGATGGAAAGAATGAAATATACAATATTTGGAATGATATTAAGCATAAAAATTGATATACAGTATTTATGGTATCGAGAACATGAATGAATCACGTCATATACATTATGTTTTCATGTACGACTCAGTCCAAAGAATTACCACAGACCATTGCTCAGTCTCCTTACAACGGATTTCTGAAATATGTTTTCAAGGATTCGGCGATTCAAGAGGGGGTCACTTATGTTTGGCAAGATTTGAATCTACGTTCGCCACTCCCCACCAAGGTACTAAGTGGATACCCGGTGGGATGCAGAAGTCACTGCTTTTTTTAGCATAATCGTCTGCAAAAGGCGCCTGGCTGGAATGCTCCGCTGGGAGTGGAGAAGATGCGTATACATTTTGTGCGGGGAAACCTGAATCCAATGACTGGGGTAGTGATATTTTTGTAAAGCGCTTCGAGACATCGGAGAGGTATTAGGCGCTATCAAATTCCAGATTATTGTTAATATTATCATTATTTTTATTATCATTATCATTATTATCATTATTATTATCATTATTATTATTATTATTATTATTATTATTATTATCATTATCATTATTATTATTATTCATTATTATTATTATCATTATCATTATTATCATCATAGAGTAATCCAAAATGGGATGGTATTTATTTCCACTGTTTTGATTGTGAAGCTCTATCAGCTTTTGTATTGCATTCCGCCATAAATGCAGGTAGAAGTTGTTGTTGTTGTTGTTGTTGTTGTTGAATCGGGTTTTTACAGACGTGTATCAATCAGATATGATTATTTACGTCTGGGACCGACCTTTTACGTCACCATCCGAAAAATGCGACTCAAACTCGAACCTGGGTCCGCTGAATCTGTTTATAACTTCCACTGTTAGTTGGATTACAGGCGCACGCCACAACGCCCAGAAGAATCAGCATATTTGTAGTCTCATATAATCGAATTTTTTTCTTGGAGTGACACGTGGGTGGTAGTCATTTTAGAAAAATTTAAACAAATTTGATGATTTGTTTTGGTTTGTTATTTTGCAGATTGGAGAATTTTCATTTTATCTCATTGATGTATACAAAGAAATGTTCTTGCAGGGCCCTCTGTGATAACAGTGTACACAGTACCGAAGAGGCTACCCTGGGTAAACAAGACATATTATTATTATTATTATTATTATTATTATTATTATTATTATTATTATTATTATTATTATTATTATTATTATTATTATTATTATTATTATTATTATTATTATTATTATTATTATTATTATTATCATTAAACATGTACACTTTTTTCTCGAAGCAAAGATACAATGATGTTGGCTATTCCTGTGGTTAACTTGGAAGATTTCGAGAAATTATGTAACCAGAGGAGAATCTTACTTAGGAAAAGAGAATCTGCTTTAAAGAGAATTTTGAAGTAAATGAAATATTGTAGTTGAGATTAATGCGTTTTAAGATATTTTTTTTAATATCGTTAAATTTTATAACTAATTTTCAAAAAGGATTTATATAGCACATCAATTTTGTCGGTTCCATCATGATATTATTCACTATATGTTATGCCCTCATATACGTTTATAAAATGCTCTTATATACGTATGCACTCATATACGTTTTCCTTGTTTATATTAATGATATTGTAAATTCATCAAATTTGATTAAGTTTTCTTTTTGCAGATGATACCTGTGCAATTATGGCTAATAAATCTATAACCCATGTTATTAGATCCACTTTTTCTGAACTGAAAAGGATGATTAGCTGGTTTTAATGTATCTTTAAATGCTTAAAAGACTACTCATATAAATTTCAGAACAAGGAAAAGGATTACTAAAAATAGATGATGTACATATAGATAACATCACAATGAATAAATTAAGTGATGTCAAATTTCTTGGTATTATATTTGATGAAAACTTACAAACACACGTATATCAACTTTGCAACACAATATCGAAGAATGTTGGCATATTATGTAGGAATTTGTCACTTTTAAACACAGTCATATTTATCTATTCCGCAGTGAATAATATCATTCCTTAGTTTAAAGAAAATCCTTTTACATTCAGTTTAGATTTGCACCCATGTCAAGGTAACAATTTTCATATTCCTTTTTCATTACAGTTGATCTTCAATTCCTGATCAGGAGTGGATTTTTAAAAAAATGAAATGAACTCCCGCCAGATATTAAATCAAGTAGAACTCTTAATAAATTTAAGTATTGTCCAAACGATACTACTTGGCACTCTCTGCAATATCGCTCATCTTGTGTAATAATAATAATAATATACAGTTCTTGTATAGCGCATATCACATTATGATTTATACGACACCTAGATAGATCCCTGTCATTTGATTGGTTGTTTGATATTCATCATTTGTCCCATTGCACTATGACGTCATCAATCGTGCAAAAGTGGCTCCATTTACCGTGCAATTTTGGATCCATACGATTTGCTCCATTGCACGCTGGCCGAGAGCCCGGCACACTACGTACGCAAAACGCTTGCGTTTGTTTGCGGTGAACAGCGCGCTAGCGTATAGCGCTATTGATTTTGATATATTGCGTTTTGATCTATTTTTAGGTGTCATATAAAACAAATAATGAATGTTTTTTTCATTCGTGCAATGGATAGAATATTTCATTCGGTGAAAGATGAAATTATTGATCCATTCAACTCGGCTGCGCCTCGTGGAATGGATCATTTCATTTTTCACCTCATGAAATATTCTGTCCATTGCACTCATAAACATTCATTATTTGTATAATAACGTCTCTATGCGCTTCCAAAGGACTTGGATATTATTACCCTGGCTTTAGCCCGGCAGCCGTTTACAGCGCGCAAGCATTTCAAGGAATGAATTCCTGCCAGGTACCCATTCACCTCACCTGGGTTGAGTGCAGCACAATGTGGATGAATTTCTTGCTGAAGGAAATTAACGCCTAATCTTGTCTGGGCGTGTGCGTGTGTGGGTGTGTGTGGGTGCATACATACTGTCATTTTTGTTTGCTGTTATTTCATGTGTTTGTTTGTTTTTGTTTTTGTTTTTAAGTAATGATGATTACAATGATTTACAAGCATTCTGCTTTAATTAAAAACCCATACTCTACAAGCTGGATACCTGAACAAAAATTTATTGGCATGTCATTACGAAATAAAAGTATAGTCATTATAAATGTAAGACCTCCTGTTACAAACAAAATGAAATACCCTATTTTGTTGATCTTCTTAATAATCGTTGATTTTTCTAAGCCCTTTTTAAAACTCAATGTCGATTTTATTTTGTATACTTTATAATAGTATTTATTTCTAATCAGGCCAGCCTTTTAACTTCCATAGTATAAGTGCTGATATGTTTTATGAATATTATTGTTACAAATTATAATTGCATTCTTCTGCCATCGTGAGCACTTACATTTCAGCCTTCTGGCTGGAGCTTGTACATCTTAAAGCTTGAGTTGAACTAAATTGAATTTTCCGGTGTCCCTAACCACAGTTTCATTTACTGTTGTACGATGACGTTTTTTTAGGGGTTGAACAAATACAATACAATATTTTCTTGTTTGCTTGACTTGTAAATGGCGAATAAACCAAATCCGAATAAAAGTTTGCTTTACCTCTTGGTTTTTGTCTAACCGATCATAATAAAGTGCGATCTGTCACCATTCCCACGTTTGCCTGACAATTTCACGCAACCAGCCATCAATTAAAGTAAAGTATCTGTCCAATATTATAGTGATGCATGAATTGGATTTCATTTTAAGTCAAATCATCTTTTATTCAGCTGTTTCATCTCGTTTTATCTTGTCTCGTCCTTACTATTCACATTCTTGTATTTGAAGCATCATTCAGGTGAATGTTATCGACGGGAAAGCAGGAAGTTTAACCAACTAATAGCATGATTCACTGAGGCAATACTAACTGTCAATTAGTTGAATCTTTCGTTCTTTTGATACAAACATGTTCATCCGGGCAAAATTTTATCATCAGATTAAGCATGGTAAATCGATCTTATAAGTTAAATTTTGCGGTGTCTACCTGGTTTCTGATTTCTTTCTCCGTTTAATATTTCTTCCCTTGTTACCAATTACTTTCCACGTATTGACTTTAATGACATGCTCCTCAGTCCTTGACAGTCTTTGAGTTTGCATTTTGTAAAATGTAATCAAGGGAGGATCCAAGCGAGAACAAACACCTTCATCAGACAACATTAAACTTGTTATAAAAAAGGTGGAATAACTGTTATAAGCTACTGAAATCCTTGCATCTAATTGGCTGAAAGCAAATTTGTCATAGAAATGTGGCAGTTGCTACTAGTAACAAGTTTTATGAAAAGGGACCCTGGTGGATGAGGAGGCTGGAGTACAAATAATTTCAGTACTGTTTTTCCCGGCCCCCTGAAAACCCGGCGAAGCTTAATAGCAGGATTCCCGAATTCATACATTGATAAGACGAGAGATGCCCTAAAGTAAGCTCGACAACAGGTCATGTGCGACGTGAATTTCGCATCCCAGGTCCTGAACTTCGCATCCGAGGTCATGAAATTCACGACCCGTGGAAATTCAGGACTGGGATGCAAAGTTCGTGCCACGGGTCCTGAATTTCGCACCGCGGGTCGTGAATTTCACGACTTGGGATGCAAAGTTTGCGCCACGGGTCATGAATTTCGCATCGCGGGTCGTGAATTTCACGACTTGGGATGCAAAGTTCAGGACCTGGGATGCGAAATTCACGTCGCACATGACCTGTTGTCGAGCGTACTTCACGGCCACCATAGGTTCTTGCGCGTCGGTGAAAATTGATGTTGGGGAAATTCTCTCTCCTCGTCTCCCCACCGAACTTCTAGTTCTGTGCTTTTTCCCCTTCTTGCAAACAATGGATCCGCTACTGATATGACTGCGTAACATTTTCTGGTTGTTTTCTGGTTGTGGTCTTGCAGGCTTTCTTTAAAGATAGGTTGAACTTTTTGGAGGTGAAAGTTTCTGGCGTTTTCCCAATTTTCATTCCATTATGAAAGAATACCATCATATAAATGTCCCCTGAAAATAAAAATTCCATGCAGTCCAATAATCATAAATAACCCTTTTATGTTTGCAGTGCTGCTCTTTGATAAAACCGAGTTGATCACTTGTGATTGTAATGATTTCACAACCGCAGGGTATTCATTAATATGTATTTCTTACACAACCAACCTTTGCAACAGTTATTTTTCACATTGTAATATTATGACCAAAACACAAGTTTATCTTTAACGCCTATTTTTGCTTCCAGGTGTCTAAGCAATGTTTTTGACGAGGACTACGGTTTGTAAACTCCCTGGCAGCATTAGAGTCAATGCAAAAATATCCATGAACAGATTCCTCTGCTTAAGGGTTCTTTGAAATTAATCATTTGAATGTTATGATTGATTACTTTTTCTGTTTTCCTCTCACAAAATTGTTGTTTTGTTTGTATTTTTGTTTTATTACTTTTACCAGTCTTATCATTTAAAAGCGAAGTCAAAATCTCCTTCATTTCATCAATTAACAGTTAGTTTTTTACAAAACCAGCTCCATCGAAATAAGCAGCGAGTTTTTCAAATGAGAACATAAAAGCATTAGCGGAGAAGTATTATCAATCATGTCGATTACTTATCACTGTTCAAACTGTACCCCTTCAAGTCAAACATCAGTCGAGAAATCATAAAAGAGGTTTGTTTTATATAACATGTATAACCCGAAACAAATTTTCTGGAAGGTTATGGTCTAGAAGTATTGGAATGCATTCACCTGGTCATAAAGCACCGGTCCCACTGTCAAGGAAAATAGTTTCAGTAAAGCTTAATAGATGTAACAGTTCATGAGTCGCACAAATATAAGACACTCGGGGGGGGGGGGGGTGTTAAAACAAAATACGCTATGATCAATGGGGCGAATTCTGCCCAAGAATGTAATAATTTCTTAATCCGCTTGCTTACAACAATTTTGTTAGATTCCTGAAATGAAAAAAGGTGTTGTCATCTCTAAATCTTTTCCAGAGTGAACTATTTTTTTCCCCTCTAGAATCCCTCTAAAAGTAAGAATTTCTCATTTGAAGGATTATTCTTCATGATAACGTCACAAAACGTCTCATAAAATTAGCTTTTCTGAAAGAAAAAAAATGAAAAAAGACATAAGAAAAGAAGACCCCCAAAAGCCGAATTTAAAAAAAAAATCTTTAGATCTGGTAATCGATATCAAATGGTAAGACCGAGCTCCACAAGGTTTATTTGTTTGGATGGGGCGTAAACCAGTAATAAGTGTCATGATCGAGTTGCATAACAACCTGACAGAGAAAGACAGAGAAATCTTGGTGATACTGCAGGCGTAAAAACAAAGGAGGACTGTCACAACCTGGATTTGCTTCTTGGATACAATTATTATTTGATTTTCCATATCTTATATAAAATTCCGGAAGAAAGGGATATATTCAGATCTGCAACGGAAGGTGAGTGAATATAATCAATTGGTATAGAACGGCAGCAGGCATTTTGCTATATCGCCCCTACAACAACAGACCAGCAAACAAAAAAACCGACGATCCCGTAAAGCTACCCCACCGCGAATTCCCCTAAGGAAAAAGCCTATCCCCGAACAACCCCCTCGATCCCCGCCCCCTCCTCCTCCGCAACCCCCTCCATATCAAATTATTCCCTTTGGATAGTAGTTACACAGGTAATAATTTGTGTATTTTGGTTCAATATTCGGCCAGTTGTATGGAACTTTGGAGAATAGTCCACATTAATATAATTTAGAAGTGATTTTTATCAGTTATATACACAAACCTGTAAATGAAATTCGCGTTCGTCCACAAGAAACCAGATGATAATCATCGCAAAACAGTGAAATGGAAATTTCTTTATGTCAAATCACTATAATGAATGTTGATCATATTGTTGAGACATGCGCATGATGTATGAAATATTCTATCCAAGGTACGAAAATATATTGATAGCACAATTTCGATAATCACACAGAATTGATTTAAATATATCATCTCAGAAGCAGTGAATATATTGAAGACGGCAAGCTTTGATTTGCTGGTCTGAATACGACCTGTTAATCCGGAGTACATTAATTTTATGAACGTACGCCATCTTCGATCTAAAATGAACAGAAAATGTTCAAAAATGATCAAAGGATCATGCCTTGGTTCACAGGAAATAAGGGATCATTTTATCACTTCCTGAAATGAGTGATAGACACATAGAGAGATAAATAGACAGATAGACAGACAGACAGACAGACAGACTGATAAATAGATAGATAGATAGATAGATAGATAGATAGATAGGTTGAATAATTGAATAATTAATGTTTATTTCACAATTATCATGATCATGATAGGAAACAAAAGAACATACATTTCAGTGGGTCTGAAGCACGCAAGGCTGACAGCCTTCCCATTGGGATGGTTCTGCCCCCCCCCCCCCCCTCCTCCTCCTCCCCTTTAAGAATTGCTGGTTTAGCCAATGAGTTACGTGTGGCTAAACTCACTGTTTAGCCACACGTACCGTACTTCCTATTAGTTAACCGTACAATACTCAGATATGTCACTTTTGCTATCTATACAAAACATATGCCATTGCGAGGAAGTGTGGCTGTTTATTTAGGGGAGCGTTTCATGAAGAGTTTTGTCGGTGATTTTCACTGACTAATTTGCTCTCAGCCAATCAGATGCAAGGATTTTCAGTAGCTTATAACAGTTGTCAGTGAAAATCACCGACAAAACTCTTCATGAAACGCTCCCCTGGTTTCTCGTATAACATACAGACATGATAAATAGAGTTAGGACATAAATCATTCAGAATTTGATTTATTATCAGTTGAATAACTCATCTGACAATAGGCAAACTCATTTGTTTTCTTCAGTAGTTCTTAATAGTCATTTAAGCATTGGATTGAAATGAGCTGAAATTAAATATTCATACAATCTGTCCTGTATTTCACTGCTCTTCTTATTCGTCAGAAAATGTTTCGTTTCATTGTTCTCTGCGCGTCTTTGGTGATCGCCGTCGTACATGCCGAGATCACCGAACCAAACTTTGCGGATGGCCGTACCGTGATCGTTCATCTCTTTGAATGGAAATGGACAGATATCGCCGAAGAATGTGAAAGGTATAGAAAATTGTAAAATACTAGCTCCATTTCATTAAACAATGGAGTTACTCTTTGATGTTGATTTTTTCATATAGGCCTACCTTTTATTAAAAACTAAATCATACAAAATACCCTTTATTCTAATCCCCTTCTCTGTAGCTTCTCCCTCTATCTCTCTTTTCTTTCTCTGTTTCTTCCCTTTTCCGTATTATGCCTCCTTCTGTTCTCCTTTTTCTCACCCTCTCTCTCTCCCCTTCTCTCTCTCTCGCTCGCGTTCTCACTCTATCTCTCCCCCCCTCTCTCTCTCTCTCTCTCTCTCTCTCTCTCTATCTATCTGTCTATCTATCTCTCTATCTATCTATCTATCTATCTATCTATCTATCTATCTATCTATCTATCTATATCCCTAACTCACCCTCTTTCTGTGTTCTGTCCAGATTTCTGGGACCGCACAAGTTCGCCGGTGTGCAGGTCTCACCACCCAGTGAGCACATGTACTTTGCTACCAACCCTTACAACCCTCCGTACCCTTACCCGTGGTGGGAAAGGTACCAACCGGTCAGCTACCAACTCAACAGCCGGAGCGGCACAGCCGAGGAGTTCGCCGACATGGTGTCGCGATGTCTGGCGGCTGACGTCCGCATCTATGTCGACGCCGTCATCAACCACATGGCTGGTGGTGAGAACGATGATTAGAATGATGATGACGACGAAGATGATGATGGTGGTGATAGCAGTGATGAGGATGAATATGATGATGATGATGATAATGATGAAAATGCTAATGATGGATAATAATGTTAATTAATTTCATTGAAGATAGCAATGATAGTAATGAAAAATTAGGATGACAATGCCTAAGACGATAAAGAAGACAGTGGAACAGATTCTTTATCATGTTAATCTGATAATGCCAGGATGAGTTCTAAAAGGAGGCACCCCCCCCCCCCCCCTCCACCGCTTCTCACCCGGACAACCCGCCTTTACCTTACAGGTAGCTATGACTTTCCCGGCGTTCCCTTCACCGAGAACGACTTCAACGTCAAGCTCGGTCTCTGTCCGACTGAAGATGGCGGCATCCACGATATCAACAACACTGTGGAGATGAGGTACTGCAATCTGCTCGGTCTCAGTGATATACACTATGGGAACTTGAACAACTACTATGGCAGAGATAAGGTAGCATTTGTCATGTGATGCTAATTCAATTATTGAACATGTTGAAACTTATATCATATATTTCTCTGTTACTGAGGTATTATTCTTATGGTCCACCCTTCTCTCTCTATCACTCTCTCTCTCTCTCTCTCCCTCTCTCTCTCTCTCTCTCTCACTCTCTTTCTCTCTCTTTTAAATTCCTTTTGCTCCAGCCTCTTCTCCCTATCTCATCATCTCTTCAGCTCTTTTTCTTTTTTTTCATTTGTCATGTATGTGGGGTTTTTTCCTCGTTGAAAAGTTTTCTATTTACTCGTTGGAATATAGATTCGCGATCCCTCTTCCTTCGCTCCATGAACAGACCCTCTAATATATTTTAGTATTTTTCCAGTATATATTTTTTTAATCCTGTTCCTCTTTCTGTACAACAGGTGGTGGAGTACCTGAATGGTATGATTGACATGGGTGTGGCAGGATTCCGTATTGATGCAGCCAAGCACATGTACCCGGAGGAACTGGCAGATGTAGGCAATCGGTAGGTTCTTCCGATTCATACACTCTAAAAGATAGGCAGTGGTAGACATAAACTGTAAAATGACCACTGAAATGGCCAACAGTGACAGTGGTTTCAAAATTACAGATCAGCTTTAAAACAGTCGTGACACATAAAAATCTTTATGGTGTTGGATCCGGATTTTATAAATGACCGCCCAAAAGAAAAACCCTGTCACTCCTTGGAACTTGGGTTATCAACCATTTAAGAGTGTACCTAAAAAGGAAACATAAAAGGGAGTTGCCTCTAACAGATTGGAGCCAATTTTCTACTACAATACGTAATAACACGAAAGAAATTCCTAAGTTTCTGCTCTTAATCTTTAGTTTGGTCCAATTACTGGAGGTTTCTTTTTCCAGTTATGCTAGTTAGAATGGGTTTATAGTATCACTTTATTTCATTATTTCAGTAGTTCGTGGTTTTTTGGGATAAAATTTCCTGTTTTACTGCCTTATACTTATACAGTCTCCATGACTGCACGTTTGGAGGCCGGCCGTATATTTATCAGGAGATCATCGACCGATTCAGTAACGAAGCCATCAAACCTAACGATTATTTCCAAACCGGAGATGTCACCGAGTTCAAATTCTGCGACCAGATGGCCTTACTCGGACGTGCCTCAGTCCCTGCCGATCAGTTCCAGAATTTCGGTTTTGCGTCGAGCTGGGGGATGATGCCAAGCGAGAACGCAATCATCTTTGTCGAGAACCACGACAACCAACGCAACCACGGAGGCGGAGGTGATATCCTGTCGTTTAAGGAACCGCGCGAGTATAAGATCGGGCTCGCTTTCGGGATGGCGTGGAACTACGGTACGGCGCGCATCTTCAGCGGGTATGTCTTCGTCGATAGCGATCAGGGGCCCCCCTCTGACGACAACGGTAACACCGACAATGTTGTGATCAACGACAGAGGACAGTGCGATGGCGGTTGGGTGTGCGAACATCGCTGGAGGGTGATACGCAACATGGTATGCTTCCGCAACGTCGCCGAAGATGAACCCGTCGAAAACTGGTGGGACAACGGCGATAATTTCATCGCCTTCTCGCGCGGCAGGAAAACCTTCTTCGCACTCAACAACGAGAACATTCGTCAGTCGGAGTCTCTACAGACCGGTCTGCCGTCTGGGACATACTGTGATCTGATCACAGGTGAGCCAACGGATACGGGCTGCTCCGGGACATCAGTGGTCGTCGACGCCGATGGTTTGGCCTACATCGATCTGCTACCAAGTAACGAAGAGCGAGACGCGATGGTAGCGTTAACCATTGCGGCAACTGCAGGTCGATCAGACTATGAGGGATGCGTTGTCGAAACGGCTGATGGTTCGGCATCACAACTGAGAGCAAATTTGTCCTTTATTTTGGTCATGACATTACTTTTGTTGATTCAATGAAAACAAAATTCACCGGGGTGTTCACTGTATTTAAATATTTAAAGATTCGAGTGCCTAAAAAAAGTTTGACATAAACCTATTCGAATGATTTGCAGTTTTCAGCATACATACATATGTAATCCCATGTCAATATTGTTCGAGGGAAAAAATGTTATCCAATTTTTATATTTTATCGCTATCTCTCTCTTTCTCTTCCCCCCCCCCCCCCCATTGCACACACCTTTCTCTGTCATGCCTTTTTTCTATTTCTCTCTTAATTCTCTCTACCTCTCTGTCTTTCGCTGGAGGTGTACAAAAGACAGATTCCATAACCTTTCTTTCCAATTCACCTCTCCCTCTCTCTCTCTCTCATCCTCTCTTTCTTTCTTCCTCTCACTCTCTCTTCATTTCTCTCTCTCTTGCCTTTTCCATGGTATGATTATTTCTTCATATTTAAACATTATCCACTTGAAAATGATGAGGATGGGGTATGCTACCTAATGATCCCCTTGTTTGTTTAGAGATAAAAGGATGCTAAACACTGTTCTTAAAATTAGCACCCTAATAATGCCATTTGGCTCTCAGAGACAGAAATAGAATCAGTTTTAGAGCACAACTATTATCCTGCACACGTGTTACTTGCGTGCAGACCTTGGTGCAGACCAAAGTCCGATCGAGATCGAGGGCTAGATTGAGAATTCATTGTGCTCAGCTAACATTATTAAATGGACGCGCCAAAGAATGAAAAAGGAATAACAAAAATAAATGTAAAGTGCTCCCTTAGTTTCATTAGTCATGTTAGTAGGAGGAGATTTGTTTAATAGGAGTCAACACCAGTTCCCTAGACGGTACAACGACAAACATGACAAATGCAGGCTCGGCACAACAACGCATTTTTCCGTGACTCCACTCAAAAACATTCAGGCATTAACGAAAATAAATGATAGGTCCAACCACGATCTCTTGCCATAGATGCAGAAAAGGGACATGATCTATCTAAAAATGAACGATACCCAAGACGAAAGCAATCTTGAAAGAATTTTCTTTCCTTCAGTGTTATAATTACACTAAAATCTCAGAAGAATGTCTTTATTTGTCTCTATAATGTATAATAATTGTTTTGTTTTGTTTTGTTTTGCTTTGTGTATTTTTCTTCTACATCAGTAAGAGTTCCGCTACTTTTTCGGACCCCCAAAACGGCTCTGAACATTGTATAAAAAAGGATGGAGCTGAAGTGAGTTTGGAGTTTGTAAACATGGTAAACTACATAGCTCAATGCAGGGCGGTGACGAGAACGCCCCCCCCCCCCCCCCCGTCCACTGAGGGATTCATGATGGTGATGATGGTGGTGATGATTATGATGATGTTTATGGTGATGTTGATGATGATGATGATGATGATGATGATGATGATGATGATGGTGATGACGATGGTGATGATTATGATGATGGTGATGACGATGGTGATGATGATGATGGTGATGATGATGACGATAATAATAATGGTGATCATGATGATGGTGATGACGATGGTGATGATGATGATGATGATGATGATGATGATGATGATGAAGAAGAAGAAGAAGAAGAAGAAGAAGAAATTATTCCGCTCATGACAGTGTTAAGAATATAATACTTAGCTATAACGAACACTCCTTTGAAGAGGGAAGGTTTAATTAACATTACGGTAAAGCAAACATCTTGTTTTAAACCTTATAATAGGAGGTGGCTGGATTTTATCGACCAGGATAGAATGACACTGCTAAGTCATGGTTTTATGCTGCAAACCTATAGATTTTATTACACGTCATTCCATTTGGAAGTTTAGGCAAGGAGTTTTGAAGTAAGTTTTCTCAGCAAATGACATTAGAATTTTTCTGAATATTCTCTCTGTCCTTGATAAGGAGAAACCATTACAATTATATAAATAGAAAAAAATAAAAACAAACCGAAAACTAAAAACAAAAACAAACAAACAAAAACAAAATGAGAAGTACACAAGTGTGGGTGCGCTGCGTGTGAGAGCGAGCGAGAGAGAGAGGGAGAGAGAGAGAGAGAGAGAGAGAGAGAGAGAGAAAGGAGGACAATGGGAAAGAGGGGCAGAGGGCAGAAAAGGCAGTTACTTAGCAATATGCTGCAGCAGTATAGTGTTCCACTATTACATGAGTTATTGATTAACATGATTCAAAATGGAGAAAAGAAAACCAGCTAGATTGGAATGAGGAATATGAACACAATGATGCGAGGTATGTATCTATAGGAGTGGTTATATGACAGCTGCTACAGGCATGCACGTCAAGAACATCATCATGATAATCTTGATAATACTTTATTTTATGTATAAACTTACTTCAAAGAATGATTATTGTCAAATGATTATTGAGAACTGCGTGAAGGCATCTCTGAAAACACTTTTTTTTTTCATTTCATTTCGGTTTATTGGATAAAAAGACCATATAAAAACAGTCTGAAGACTGATATATACAAAGTTTACAAATAAGGTTGCACAAAAGCAATGATTACATGCGAATTGAAAAGAAAGTAGTCCAGGAACAAAAAAGTGAAGTAAAAAAAATTAATACGAATGGTTCAGTAAGATGCACTTAAAAATTACATTTACATTCAAATTCACACTTCAAAATAAAAATTAATGTGCATTGAAATAACCATTGTCAACTGAAAATGTTTATAAAGTGAAATAGAGGAAATAGAAAAATCATGAAATAGCTTTGGAATTAGACACACACACACAAAAAATAAACTGTATATAAAGAACATCGGGGTCTAAAATTACGAATCGTTTAAATAGTGTGTTTACATATGCATGCAATAATGGCAGAATAATCTGGGAAAAATGCAGGAACTGCATGGTATAAAACGGTCAAAGAAAAAAAGATAGTACAGAAGTACAATTGTAAAAGTGTAGTGACATAACAATTCAACAAGACTTAAAAACATTCCTATGTAAACCAGAAATTTACAATTGGTTTAAGTATGAGAGAGAGAGAGAGAGAGAGAGAGAGAGAGAGAGAGAGAGAGAGGGGGGGAGGGAGAGAGAGAGGATGAAAAGTAGGAGAGTGTAAAAGGAGATGATGAAGGACAAGAGGGGAGAAAGAGGAAGAGAGAGAGAGAGAGAGAAGAAGGAAAACAGCAAAAAGGCAAAGAAGTGTAAATAATGAGAAGGAAAAAGGGGGAAAACTCAGTGCTAGATAAATGAAAAAAAAAAAAGGAGGGAAAAAATAAAAAGTTCAATGGCATAAAAAGTGACAAACAGTTCAATGGCATAAACAGTGGCAAACGTTACAAGTAAAATTTGACCCTATTAATGGTGCCGTTACACCAATATATTTCTCTCATTCAACTATTTATCTCACTTATAATCCGCTGATTAATCCAGATAGCTAATGGTTGAATAGCTGATTCCTTGCATATGTGAAAGGCTTGTGGTCATTTACCTAAGAACTGTGCAAAGTATGCAATAGGTAACGATGTAAATTGCTAATCGTCGGATAGTTGATTGCTCCCATATGTGAAGGGTTTGTGGTATTTATGCAATGTGCAAAGTTCAATACAGAAAGCCTCTTGACCCATAATTATTATTTACTCATCATTATCCAGTTATCAGAGACCTAAATTATCTTCTTGGCGAACGTGCATATATATATGCTCCCAAAAGTGGAGGAAGGTGCGGGGGAGGGGGGGGGGTGCAATCAGAATATATTACTGTATACAAACGCATGACCATGGGGTTTCCAAAACAACTAGTAAGTGCAATACATTGGTCAAATCACACCCTTTTCGAGGTTTTTCCTCTATTTTCTCTAAAGCTTAACCACTAAACGAGTTTAATATCTTCGCAGATATCCATTAAACAAAGTTTCTGTCTCTATCTTTTTCTGTTTCCTTGTGAATACATTCAAGCATGTGCAAATCATATAGGAATTGAAAAATAACATCATACAATGTTGTAGAGAACAGAAAAAAAATATACAGAATGCTTTCCTAAATTTGAAAGGAGGGACAAGATCTTTTGATTTTGATTTATTTTTCTTCTGCATTCATATTAACATTTTGGTAACATAATATACAAAAAAGCTACTTTTTTGACAATAAATCATAAATACACAAGTATTCGCAACAATCATTTTTCAAAAAATAAGAAATTATAAATTGTCAAATTATTGTAAATGAATAAACATAAAATCATTTGCGGAAGAAGAATTGCCATTATAAGCAATATGCTTATGCATATGCTTGACAATATGGCAAGATGAAGAAGCTTGTAAGACGCATGCCCCTGATGGAGAAAGGGAATAAATTGAATGAGTCCTTCTAAACTTTAAAAAATGCCCTTTTTCCTGATTTTTTTTTTACCTTTAACTACAAAACTATCCCTTTCAAGCTTTTTCCTAGCCGCACGTGTGTACACCATTACATTTGACTGCCCCCCCCCCCCGCCCCGAAGAAATGTCAATGTGCGATATGAAGGAAGAGAGGACGAAACAAAAACAACAAATCGAGAATTTACAATTAAACAAAGAGGCCAAGTTCCACATCATCGGCAAATGTCTTGATAAGGCATAAATTCGTAAGTAATCTATAACAAGTATTACTCGGCTACGATCAGACAGTGTTAAGACAATAAGCCTGTTTCCCTGAGTGATTTAATCAATCAATAATAATCTAGCCTTCTGCAATTCTTCCCTCTTCTGATCTTATTTGTGTTTTTAGTACGATGTCGCTCTTCCACTGTTATCGGTATTATCATTAGTATTATAAATGTTATTTTTATCATTATTACTATTATCATTATTATATTTACTATTGTTTTTGTTGTGGTTATGATCATCATCATCACCATCATTATAATGATAGTGATGATAATGCTGATGATTATCAAAGTCGTCGTCGTTATATTCATCGGCGTTATTGTTACATGTAACCATGGAATCGTCCTACCAAACTCGAGATCCGGGCCCCGTGACACATAGGTTTGCAATGAATCGCAAAGTTGTAACAGCCAATCAAGACCATTGTTTCATGCACATCTCGTTCAAAAAGGTGACCCTGGACCCATCAGAATGGTTATTTTAAATTTGCGATTGATTGCAAACCTTTGTGTTACGAGCCCCTTTCGAGGTTATCTGTCATTGAACAAGATCCGAAGTTGATATCAAGATGCAAATTTACAATGACATAAGTGTTTTGATGACGAATGTCCAAAGAGTGACGGAATCACAGCAAGAAAACCAAACCATATCTTTGAATTGGATGAAAAATGTAAAAGGAGGGGACTGTGGGAGGTGGGTAGAGTAGGGGTGGGGGTCATGAAATTCATAGGACAAGAATGAGAGAGACAGAGAGAGAAAGGGGGAGAGGGAGAGAGAGAGAGAGAGAGAGAGAGAGAGAGAGAGAGATAGATCAGAGAGGCGGAAGACGGAGAAAGAGACAGACAGACAGACATATTAAGACCTTACAAGTATGCACTTTGAAAACATGTTTAATGTGAAACTGAGAGTGGTTAATTATAATACGGAAATCGGTGACTGATTACCAGTTAATAATGAACCTGTAACATGTATTAAAGGTTATATAGAAGACAAAGAAACATGGGCGTTTAAACAATGGGAACTGCCACTGCTGGGCGAGCAAAGCAGCTGTTCATGTATTCTGTCGTAATCCTATATTACATTTCGAACAAATTGATAAATGTCTTCATCTGAGAAAAGGTACGTAGAGAGCTTTTCAAGATTTCTATATAATATTTTTTCTATTTCCTCTTCCACATGGTTCCTCTACTGATCTTCAGCATAACAATTTTTACAAAAGATTGATACATATTTATTTTTTCCATGATTTGTCGTATAAATACTCAGACAACAGAGAATTACAAACTATAACAAATATGCAGCCGCGCAGCTGCAGCGTAATGAAAAGTGTTGTACACACTTCTATAACATGTAAATAAAGAAGCAAAATGAACGTGTGAACTCTTAAAAACATTTGGTGAAATGAAACCATTTTTTTCTCAAAATTGTTTTCCTTCAGATTTATCTTCGATATATATCTTTCCATATCATAATATGTTTTGATAGCTGTCATAACTTTTTCGAACCGTGGTAACTGATTTTTACATTTGGCTGAAAATGTTTATTTTTTACAATGATTAAGATATATTCTATATATTATGCTTAAGTTAAAAGCGATAAACATAAGATGCAAACTATACTGGAACTTAATGTAGCTTGCATAACTTTAAATTAAGAACCAACTGATGCAGAGATCATGTTAAAAAATATCTACCAGCACATATTTTCTTTCTTTCTTTGTGCATTGTTTAGGTGATTTTTTTTCCAGCATGAGTTAAGAAATTTAGAGGGCACTCAAAGGAGCACTGTTGATTTTGTTTTGTTTTGTTTTTCTTTGGGGGGGGGGGGGTATTGTCATACAACGGAACAAGGCTTTCATGTAAAAGTAGGAAGATGCAGAGAAAAAAAATATCCATTTGTTTTTTTGTTTTTTTGTTTTTTGTTGTTTTTTGCTTTCCTATCCTCCTTTCTTTTTCTCTCCTTTTCAATTCCCTTTTCATCAGTAAAAGGTCGAGTGCCCACATGCCCCCGTACCCTCCTGTCGACGCCCAAGTCTGAAATAACAAATAAATTTGATATTTTATATTCTATATAAACATGATAAAGGTAAAGTTCCTTGATTGGTAAATTACGTCATGATTGAAAACGTTACCCGTCAATCATTTATTAATCGTCTGAAGTATTTATTCGTCCAGGCATTTTAAAGTTCACGGCGTTACGTTTTTAAAGTTAATCTTACTTGATTTTTGCTCTTTGGGCTTTGAAACGTTCACGTCGGAACTACATTTCAACCGGCATCAATAGAAAAATCATTCCGCCCTTAGTATTTTGTTTGAGTTGGCAGAGCGATATCTATTACATTCGTGATATCTGGTCTGACCTGATTTACAGCCGAATTTTTGGGCAATAAATCAATCACGGTAAGTTGAATTAGATATCTTAATAATTTGCTAGTCGAATTCTTTTTATACGATAGTTTGTTTACCTTGTTTTAAATTTCATTAAGATTTAAGCATGTCTCGATGATATTAGAATTTTGTAGTAAAGGCAAGCCATTCATATACGTGCATAAGAACGCACATTGGCAAATTATATCATAATTCATTTTCTCCCTCACACTCCTTGTAGTTATTTGATCAACGGCGCAATATGTTATGTACTAATGACTACAGTAAACATTTAAAACTATTGACAAATACTAGCTATTCTATTCCATTCTTTTAAGAATTCAAGTACTAAACCATTATTCAAATCTTATGAATGTGTACTTACTCATGGGCATTCATAATTGTCCTATAAATGTTGAAAAATTACTAAACACTGCTAAATTAAGGCAAATATTATGATTCAGTTCCCAATTAAAATAAAGAATTTTTGAAATTGTTAGTCATCGCATAGATTTTTTTTTTTACTCTCTGGTGAATTTCTCGCTGACCTCGACATAGAACAAGTTACCTATGTTTGTTAATCTGAAGCTAGTCATCCCCTCGATCTGAATTTTCTCTTTTTGTATTGTATTGTACCATTGTTATATTTGTGTTGTTATATAATCTTATGTTTACATTTTTACCTGTACGATTTTTTTTATGATCGTAAATAAAACCAAACCAAACAAAAGTTATTTCTTTAAATATTCAAACTCCAACCCTCAATTTGCTGGACGGTTTGGAGTCGTATTACTCTTGCCCGAATGGCAGTTCATGTATAAGAAATGCTCGCATCTCGCGTCAAAGATCAAGTCAGTCACGGACGCTAGCTCACGTCAACAAAATAATGCCTCCTGTGCAATACATTATACCCGACAGCCACGATGCGACTCATTTACTCATCCCTCTTGCTCGTTCTCGGGCTCGTCGCAGTCCATGCTGAGGTCACAGATACCAATTTCGAGGAAGGGAGGACAACCATCGTTCACCTTTTCGAATGGAAATGGGCCGACGTCGTACGGGAATGTGAAGAGTAAGTACTGTTATTATTGTTAGGTATTTGGCATCATCGACATCTTGGAAAGAAGGAGGGAGGGAGAAGCGAAAATCTTCTAAACGTGCTAGATCTCGGCACCCACTCTTCCCCCTATGGTGGCCCTCAAGTACGCTCAACAACAGGTAAAGTGCGCCAGAATTTCGCGGCCAAGTCGCGAAATTTAAGACCTGGGGAGCATTTCATGAAGAGTTTTGTCGGTGATTTTCACTGACTAATTTGCTTTCAGCCAATCAGATGCGAGGATTTTCAGTAGCTTATAACATTTGTCAGTGATTTTCACCGACAAAACTCTTCATGAAACGGAGACCTGGGATGCGAACTTTGCGTCCATTGGCCGCGAAATTCGCGGCGCACATGACCTGTTGTCGAGAGTACTTCAGGGCCACCATATCTCCCACCGTGCCTTTTCCTTCCTTCATGCCACACTGTCCTTTTCTTATGTCTTCTGTTTAATTATCATACCCCTGCCCAACGCAGTTTGATAGTGGTCGGTCGGTCCGCTGCAAATCTTGCGGATCGAACTAGTTCCTCAGTCTACTTAGCAATGCTTATGAAATTCGGCACACTCATTGGTCTTAGGATGAAGATGTGCAAGACAGTTTTTTTTTTTTAATCTGTCGGAAACTTCGTTACCATTTTAACTTCAAATTATATATTACAATAAATCATGGGAAAATTTTTGCGGATCGAACTACTCCCTTATTTTTCGAGCAATGCTCAGAAATTTGGCAAAATCGTGGTCTTGAGATGAAGATGAGCAAGACATATTTTTCATGTGTCAGAAACTGCGTTGCCATGGTAACGGAATATCATTGCCATAAATCAGGTAAAATCTTGAGGATCGAACTACTTCCTCATTTTAGACAAATGCTCATGATTTGTGGCACACACATTGGTCTTTAGATGAAGATGTGCAAGATATATTTCTAATGTGTCGGAAACCGTGTTGCCATGGTAACGCCATATTATGGCAATAAATCAAGGAGAAATATTGCGGACCGAAATGCTTCCTCATTTTTAGAGCAATGCTCATATAATTTGGCACACACATTGGGGCTGAGGTATTAACCACCTTCAGTGATATTTTATATTAAAATCACAAGAAAAAAAAAAATTATCATCATCATGCCTGTCGCCTGCATTAACATTTTCTTTATATTTGCACTGCAGTTACCTCGGACCGCATGAGTTTGCAGGTGTCCAAGTGTCGCCACCGATGGAGCATAGAATATACCCAAATCAGAGCTATCCTTGGTGGCAGCGTTACCAGCCGGTCAGCTATACAATCAACAGCCGTAGTGGTACCCGAGAGGAGTTTGAGGACATGGTGAAGCGCTGTAACAATGTCGGAGTCAGGGTCTACGTCGATGCCATTGTCAACCACATGGCTGCAAGTAATGGAAGGAGTAGTAGTGATGATCAAGCTGATAAAAAATGATAATGATGGTGGTGGTGGTAGTGGTGATGGTGGTGGTGGTGATAGTGGTGGTGCTGATGACAATGATGCTGATGCTGTTGATGATAATGATGAGGTAATGATGATGATGGTGGTGGTGGTGTTAGCAGTGATGGTGTTGGTGGTGGTGGTGGGGGTGGTGGCGTGGGGGTGGTGGTGGTGATGGTGGTGGTGGTGGTGGTAATGGTGGTGGTGGTGGTGGTGATGGTGATGATGGTGGTGATGGTGGTGGTAGTGGTGGTGATGGTGGTGGTGGTGGTAGTGGTGACCATGATGGTGGTTGTGGTAGTAGGGTGATGGTGGTGGTGGTGGTGAAGGTGGTTTTGGTAGTGGTGGTGGTGGTGGTGATGATGATGGTAATGTGATGATGTCATTATCAACCACATGGCTTCACGTAAGAAAGGGAATGGGGTGGTGATTGTGGTGGTGATAGCGGCTGTGATTGTTGTGGGAGTATGACAAGTGAAGTGGCAGTGATGATGATGATGATGATGATGATGAGATACTGGTGGTGGTGGTGGTGGTGTTTTGATGATGATGATGATGATGATGATGATGATGATATCCTAATGATGCCATGGTTAATCACAAGTTTCAGTGAATAAAGGGAAGCCATCATCATCATCATCATCATCATCATCATTATAGTCAATGATGATGTTGACGATGATGACGTGGTGGTGGTGGTAAATCAGATGCTGACGATGATGATTTTTGCAATGGTATTGATATAGTCATGATGGAGTGGTGGTGGTGGTGGTGGTGGTGGTGGTGGTGGTGGTGGTGGTGGTGGTGGTGGTGGTGATGGTGGTGGTGGTGATGGTGGTGGTGGTGGTGGTGGTGATGGTGGTGATGGTGGTGGTGGTGGTGGTGGTGGTGGTGGTTGTGGTGGTGAATAGACATCCCACCTTTGCATCTCCCATTTCCAGGTTGATGTGGCCAGGAAATTGGGGGGGGGGATGATTTTTAATGAAAAAAATGAAAAAATCTAGTTTTGCAATGATTTTAATGCTCATCATAAGTTAATGACATAACATAGAGTCTTTGGCTACAAAATACCTTGTTAAACTTTGTGCCACATTATTTTACAATAATTTCGCAATGCCTCCATTAATTTTCTGTATTCTGTCTTTTTTTTTTTCTCTCCCCCCCCCCCCCCGCCCCGTCTTTTAAAAAACTTTCTATCATGTAGTTGACACATTAGATAATAGTACTTACACGTTCCCGGATGTTCCCTATGATGACAACGACTTCAATGTACCGAAGGGCCTGTGCCCCTTACCAGGCGGAGAAATTTTAGATACCAGCTATGTTGACAGCGCTGATGAAGTCCGGCTTTGCAATCTTCTCTCACTTGCCGACATCTACTATGGACCCGACAATGATTACAAAGGCAGGACTAAGGTAGGGTGATATCATTCATCATGTCTTTGTTTAAACAGTAATGACAGATGGAAAAGATATCATTAGTTATCATTAGCTGAATAGTAGAAATATCTATGTATTATTATTACTTACTTTGCTTTATCTATCTTATACTGCGGGGTTGGCCTGTTCAGTTTTGTAAAACTGCTTTCCAAAGGCGCCCTGCAGTAATAAAACATCATTCTACATGAAAATACAAAATACATAATAGTTAAAGGTAACATTCTAAATTACAAACATGGAGAGTGGATTAATGGTGTTGTAAACAAGTAGATACATGGATATATATAGCACTGTTATAAATCAATTGAATGAATATGTAAGGCTTTGCATCGTTTTTTAAATCTATAAAGGGATGAACATGTTTGAACATTTACAGGGAGTGCATTAAACAAACTGGCTCCGACATACGCAAAGGAATTTCTTTTAAGCCGCATACATGGCATAAGCGGCGACTCAAGTTTGACTGACCTATTTCAGCCAGACACCAACTTTAAAAACGGAGATACCTTGGAAACAGCCTCAGAGTAACAAACCTATAACACACTGTGACTTAGGAGCTTTCATGGTTCATTTCGAGGCAGTGTGTTTAAAAGACATGGGAAAAATCTTGCGAAGTCATACGCCAATGATTTTTTTTATTTCTATGAGAATTAGATTTGCCATTAGAGAATTATTGATATGACTGATCATTCAACAGGTGTTCAAAACAGGTGTTTTAGGATAATTGAGGCAATTTAAAAAAGAAAAGAAAAAAAAAAAAAGAAGATACATCAGCATCAGATCTGCTTTGCTCGATTTTCCTAGTATGCCCCTGTACTTTTTTATTTATTCATTTTTTGTTTGTTTTTATTGAACAATGACTGTGATTCTCAGGTCTCTTCTCCTGATTTCTGCGAAAATGTGCTTTTCAGGATTTAAAAAAAGAATCATCCTCCGCTACATAAACCTCCAACTCTCTCTCTCTCTCTCTCTCTCTCTCTCTCTCTCTCCTCCTCCTCCTCCTCCTCCTCTCTATCTCTCTCCTTCTCTTTCTATCTCTCACACAAACACACACACGCACTCAAACACATCCAAAACAGTACTTTCTGGGGGGTGTAACATAAAACATACAATCAATCTTACAATTGATATCAATCGTAAGTCTATGGCAAACCATGTACTGAAGAGATACAATTAATTGTAAGATTGATTGTATCTCTTTATGTTACACTCCCCTGGTCTGTTCTTGTTTTGGTGTTGGGCGGGGGGGGGGGGGGGGGGCTTGCTACCGTTTCCGTGTATGACTTTTGCATTCATTATTACATAATTCTTGTAGATACTCGAGGGGGGGGGAGGATTGGTCATTGGTCATCGGTTATCGCTTATCATTTATTAAGTGCAATATGGTGTGTGGGTGGCAGGGGAGGGTATTTAAGGCATAATTTTCTTTTGTTCCTTATTTTTATATAGATTGTATTTTGTAGGTACATGTCTTTCTTGGGTATTCACTTTGTATTTGTCAGGCACCCTATGTTTGCACACTACATGTCAAAGATGTGTATTTTCTTGTTTTGCATTTATCATGTTTATGTGTAAAGAGTCCGAAAGCAATTTTTGTGTTTTTTTTTTTTAACATGACAATAAAGACTGAATTGAATTGAATTGAATTGAATTGAATTGAATTGAATTGAACTGAATTGAATTGAATTGAACTGAAAAAAACACACTCAGTCTTCATTGTCCCTTTAATTTGTCTCAAGCATTCTTTTTTTTTTTTACTTCTCTCTCTCTCTCTCTCTCTCTCTCTCTCTCTCTCTCTCTCTGTTTTACTTCCTGTGTCCCCCCCCCCCCACACCTCTCTCTGTTGGATTATTTTCTCTCCGTTCACACTAAACTAACTATTACGTTTCATCCCCATGTAAATCTATTCAAGGTGGTGGAATACTTGAACGACTTGATATCTATGGGTGTAGCTGGATTCCGAATTGATGCAGCTAAACACATGTTTCCTGCAGATCTTGTTGACATTATAGACCTGTGAGTAAAACTACACACCCCACCCCTCGGTGAAAATAAAGTTGCATTTTACTACAGATTTTATTTTTTCACATTTCCCTTCATTCTTATTTCATTCGCTCATTCTTTCATTCATTTATTTATTTGTATTCTTGTTTACAAAACGTATATTATTGTCAGTTACAAAACTGATTTCCACAGTGGCCTTGTCAGCTTACATTAAGTATAAATGACTGAAAAACCACCAACAAATTATCCCATTGTGAAAATCAATTGCAAGAATATACAAGATAATGAAGATAAACCAAGCATAATCTATCGGAATAAAGAGGAGCTGAAAGAACATATTTTAGAATCTAAACAGCTGAACATAATAAAAAGATTATCAACAAAATAAACTTGTTTAATAGCATGGAATACAGTGCATAAAAGGTAAATATGAAATTTCGTGTGTATTATTTTTACATCATAAATCATATAGTTTGAAGGCAACAGAAATAACAAATAGATAAAACTTGACATTGGCGCTAAAAGTGCCGAAAAGCAAAACAGTATATAGTGTACTTTGTAAAGTAATCTCCGGGGGCAGCATTCATAGCTCCAAAAATAAACGATGAATTCGCAAATCGTGATTTAGGAGTAGCAGAATTAACATTTCTTGATACCCCAATGCACACATTAACGCATCATACTGATACTCAAATATGCATACTCTCCAGGAGAAAACTAGGATATCAGCAATTAAAATTCACCATAGCTCCCTAAGGCCTAGAAATAGCTCCTGTAAAGTTGTCCACGTGAGTTTTTGTGTTTTTTCAGAGAATAGCTCTCGTGGGGAAAAACGAAATTTCACCCTGACTCAAATAAAAGAAACTTGATTTCCTTCTCCGTACTGTCCGGAACTTCTTGCCTGACACACTAAGAAAAAAAAGGTACAATTTTGCACCCTTCAAATGCAACACTGGGAGCTCCTTTGGGGGTATAACTTTGCACCCTAAGAAGCTTTTTTGCACCTTTAATGGTGCAGTTGGCCACATTTTGCACACTAAAGGGTGCAGAGTTGTACCCTTTAGGAAAAGGTGCAAATTTGCACCCCTTTGAATGCAACAATTTCTGCACCCTTAAAGGTGCAAAGTTGCACCTTCTAGGGTGCAAACCATGCAAACGGGTGCAAACGGGTCCGGGTGCAAACAAGAAGAAAAAGGTGCAAAAAATGCACCTTTTTCATGTAGGGTGCAAAGGTGCTGCCAGTGTTGCATTTAGGTTGCAAACTTGAACCTTATTTTTTTTTTTCTTAGTTTCGAATAAACGCATGCAGCCCAACAGATGGAGTCCAAAAATGAAGTGTCATGAGATCTTGACTGCAGAGTTTCCTCGCCTAAATCCTCATCAGAAATCATAATTTTGCCGGAAATGTTATGTGATAGTTTATTAGCTTATAATCACAGAAGTTTACAAAAGTGACAAGCGAAATCCCTCTTGGAAAGCTATATCACAGGAATATATGAATATCCAATGTAGCTTGTAATTGTATGTCTTATTATGTCGCCAAGAAGTTGAGTTCTTTTACCTCAGTTTGATCCAAGATTTTTGTAGGGCACTGCTTTAAAATCATTAAAGACTGACATCTTCGCAGTTGTCGGTTGCCTTTGGGACTAATAATGTCTTTGGACTTGTCTTCCCCTAAATTTAGATAATTTATGTTTGTCCGTTTATAGGCTAGACGATTGCACATTTGGTGGTAGACCCTGGATCTACAGCGAGGTGATCGGTCGGAACGACAACGAAGCCATCAAACCAGATGAATACTTCGAAAGCGGTGACGTCACCGAGTTCAAGTACTGCGATCAGATGGCTTTATTTGGCCGAGGCACGACGGCAACGAAAGAATTCAAGGACATCGGGAAAGATGAAAGATGGACCTTGATGCCCAGTGAGAACGCGGTGGTGTTCGTCGAGAACCATGACAACCAGCGCAACCACGGCGGCGGAGGGGACATCCTGGCGTTCCAGGAACCACTCCCATACAAGAAAGCCGTCACATTTACCCTCGCCTGGGACTACGGAACCACTCGCCTCATGAGCAGCTACCAATTCGAAAACACCGACCAGGGGCCCCCATCGGATGAACAAGGCAACATTGATGATGTCGTCATCAACAGCCGAGGGATGTGCGACGGAGGTTGGGTGTGTGAGCACCGCTGGCATGAGATCCGTAACATGGTATGCTTCCGCAACCAGGTGGCTGGCGAGCCGGTGGAAAACTGGTGGGACAATGGCAATAACTTCATCGCTTTCTCCCGAGGAGATAAGGGCTTCTTTGCACTGAGCAACGAGGCGGTTACCGTGACTGAGACACTCCAGACGGGTCTTCCAGAGGGTACCTACTGCGATCTCATCAGCGGGGATCCGACATCGGACGGCTGCTCGGGTATCTCCGTCGACGTCGCTGAAGACGGGACAGCCGAGATTACCATCGAGCCGAGCCACATCGATTACGATGCCATCATTGCTTTGACCTCCGAAGCCAAGGCTGGCATCGGCAACTACGAGGGTTGTCTTTACATCGATGGGGCGGGAACTCGCCTGGTTGCCAATTTGCCGTGGGTCTCAATGATACTGGCGCTTTTCTTTTTGAATTAGTTCTAAAACATCAATAAGCATCCATAGATGGTATTATTGTACCAAGGCCATACACCCTGTTTACATCCACGATTATAAGTATTTCAGTTCACACCAATGTGTCATTTTTCTCACCCAGTGTAAGCGATGCCTAATTTGATTGCCAAGTATTAATTAGCTTCCCGCAGGGTGATAGCAATGTTAATATTTAGAATCTGTGAAAAATTTCACTATTTAGCAAATGGAGGGTTAATAATTATTGATTTATGCATGATGACGTTCTTATATCATGTATACCATTTTTCATAAACCAGTTTGTGTTTTTTAAATGGCAAATTAACTCATAAAACATTATCTGATTATCATGATCTGACTGAAATGAAATCACTAATGTTTCATGCAATGTGAATTTGACCTGGTTGTAAAACATGGCATGATTTTGAACTGAACCCTGCCCCCCCCCCCCAAAAAAAATCAAATTATATGAACAAATATTAAAATGTTTATTTCAGTTTCCAGCTTATTATTCCATGAGAGTGAAAGTCAATGATAGGAAAATAAGCGTTCAAAGCAAAGGTAATAGAGAGTACACAGAGAGAGAGAGAGAGAGAGAGAGAGAGAGAGAGAGAGAGAGAGAGAGAGAGAGAGAGAGAGAGAGGGGGGGTGGGGTAGTAGGACGAATTATTTCAGATTGACTGGTAGACATTTTGTTTCCTTTTACAATCGACACCATGTCCTTTATAAGGCAGAGGTAATAAGGATTTAGCGTCAGTGTTGTGATTTTAATATATATTAATTTACACTTCTTGTGAACATAATAATGTCATAATTGAAGTAATTCCTGCCATCATTACCCCCCCCCCCCTGAAAAATAACATTAAAACATAAATAAAAACACTTTAATTCATTATTTTTTTTGTGCGGCGAGGTTGATAACCTTCTCTTTTCTTTTTTGTTTTCTTCTTCTTCTTCTTTTTAATCGACTTAAAACCATCTTAATATATATAATGGCTTTGGGATTATACAGAGGGAAAAACAAGATTACAATTGAAAACCTGAGCAAACTTGATGTGACAAAGCATTGGACTCAGAACATTATGTACTCGCTATTCACAAAATGATTCACTCGCCTACCACCGAAGCATAAAACATGCTAGATTGAACCTCAGTATACCTCTCACCCAGAACTAGTGTATACTGTAGGGTCGCCAGTGTTTGTCACGTTTAGGCAAAATCCAAATAACTTCATAACTATTTACCTCAGAATTATTTTCAGTTTCAATAAAGTAAAATAATCATTACTGGTTCAGCGAAAGAGAAATCCAAACAAAGATCGCCATGACAACATCAATGTTTAGTTTCATTGTTTTGGAACCATGCAACGTCAGTCACGGTGGCTTCAGTCTTCGAATATACCTGTACCTTGCTGCAGAGTTTTGAAAACCATGTTTCCTTTCTTCTTTTTTTCAACTTTTCGGTCTTTTTTTTTTTTTTTTTTTTTTTTTTTTTTTTTTTTTTTTTTTTTTTTTTTTTTTGCTGAGAGGACCGGTTGTGTGATATGCGATACAGGAGCTGCGGAACGTCTTTTGGAGTGGGAGTGATACCTAAACATCCTAGAGACCCCCTGAGGGTTGAATCCCTTTTGGTTGGGGGCTTGTAGTCAATTTGAATATTAAGTTTTCGCAGTTCATAGTGATATTATTCCAGGGGAGAAGTTTCCGAGAAGAAGGGAGGGAACAACTTCCCTTGGGTGATTATTTTGTAGGAGGAGTTAAATGTCGACATGTCCTTGGTGAATCCCTAGAATGGGGAGCGGTTGTCATTTTTATGCCTCCGATTTTATAATAGAAAACTGACATTGGTGTACTTTGTCGTCATCAAACAATGTAATAAATGTTTGTTCCATTTGTTTATCTTTCTTCTTTCGTTTTTTCCATCGTTAATGAAATTGTTTCTTCTTTTTCTTCTCGTTATTCTTCTTCCTCTTCCTTCACAGATGTATTTGACCAGCTGATGCATACATTTAAATATGCAAAAGCATTATTTCATTATTAATCAGCTTGTATGAGGTTATATTTGCTATTTCGCTTTCTTCTTTGACCCTCCCTCGCCCCCACCACCCCCGCAGGTAGATGTTTTTTAGCCATTTTTTTTTTTTTTTTGTACATCACAGTTGTGTACCAGAGAACTTAAAACTGAGAACCCCAGTATATAAAAAAAAATAAAGTGGAATTTTATTAAAAGAAACTAGTAACAGGTATACAAGAGAGGGGGTGGGGAGGAGAGAGAGAGGGAGGGAGAGAGGGGAGAGGAGAGAGAGAGGGGGGGGGGAGGAGAGAGAGAGGGGACTGCCATAAGAGACAGAACGGGAGAGATGGGTGGACAGGAGTGAGACAGACACGACTGTGGGGGTGCGACTCGATAAAGAAAAAAAAATGGCGAACATTAACAGGATTGGTTTAGAAAGGAACAGACGGAGACAGGTATGACAGAGCCTGAGGAAAAGAGAATTGTCCAAGGGATAATGACTATAAGTTAAATATGAAAAAAATATAACTTGGAACGAAGGGGGAAAGCCTGAGAGAGAGGGCGGTGACCAGGGGGAAAAGGAGGTGTAGGGGCATTAGGGGAAAAAGGGGGTAGGGGCATGGGGGGAAAAAAGAGGAATCTTCATTCAACTTTCTCAGGCGCCTTTTTTCATTCCTATAATTCATGGGGTTACAACCCCATCCCGGTTCCAGTTAATTTGCACTGGGGAAAAATGAAAGAAAGAAAACAAAATGTGTGGTGAAAAAAAAAAAAATCAAAGCAACAAAACAATCATGTTGGTAATTGATGCTTTTATGGAAGAGAGCATGGCGTTAGATGGCGCTAGCCATGTGATGACCCAGTACGATCCATGTAATTTCTGTGCCACTGACTCATTTATTACGCGAGTAAACTACAACTGGATTCAAGTCTAATGTAAGGGGTCAAAGGATGTTGATACAGGCAACAAATGACGCCGATTCATTTCCTCGAAGTTTGTGGATTTATATCGAAATGTTTTGTCCATTTATGATAAAATCATGAATGAAGAGCCAAAGGTGTCAAGACGGATAACACGGAAATTGTAAGTGAATGTGTCGGTGTGATGTTGCAGTGCTAAATTGTCTAGTAATATTAGTGTTGTATCCTCTCGTTTTATATTACTGGTCCCATACGTTCAAAGTTTTGTTGTTAAAAGTTTTGCGATACCACACAGTTTCAAAGGCAGAGTTCAAAAATTCACACACTCTCTGCTGCTTGTCTTATCTTATCTTGTCTTATATAGGGCCTACTCTATTTGATTTATGCAAAGCATTTTGTCTGCCTTTATTCACGACTCGCGAGTGATTTTGTTTTCTTCTTCTTCGCTATATTCCCTATCATGCCTATAACTTATTTTGTACAGGCCACCGTATGCAGGTGTATTCTTGTTGTAATGTTGTGTAGAGCAGGTGTATGTACAGTGTCCCAAGTTAAAAAGGTCTACAAAGAACTCTAGGCCTTTGTGCATTGAATCAAAGGTTACATGTATAATAAAGGCAGCTTAAGCCAACCAAGACAACTAGATCTAGATCTAGCTTAGTTTGAGGCTCCTGGAGAGTAAAAAAAATAAAAAATAAAAAAAATAGTAGGCCTAACGCTACTTACTCTGTGGAGAGTAAGTAGCATTAGCGTGTTTTTTTTTTTTTTTTTTTTTTTTTTTTTGCTTTTTTTACTCTCCAGGAGCCTCCAGGCTAAGCAAGACAAGGTCAAAGAAATGGACTCTATCAGTCCTTCATTTTGAAACTAAGTCTTAGAGTCTATTTGCTTTTCCGAACAGGGAGAGATACTTAAACAGAGAGAGGGTTGAGCAGAGGTTTGACAATGCTGGCCAAGGACTGTCCAGGACTCACCCTCTGGTGGTAAGTGAATTTTTAGTTAGGATTCGATGCACTCACACTCACAGACGCACAAATGGGTCTTGCAAGGTTCTAAAGGTCTTACAAGATTCTTAAGTTATATTATAACCTTTGATTTGATAGAGAATTTCTGTTTTTATGTATTACATTTTTATCTGTTCAGGACCAGGATGTTACCCATATCTTTTAAAAAATCTTGTTTTGTTACTTGAAAATGGGATAAACATAAGGGTTATAGTGTAAAAATACCAGTCTGAAAGTTTCAAAGTATAATATCCACAGGAAGTATTTTTAAATATCAAAAATGTGAACCAATGTTTGAAAAATATACGAGGGTCGGTTGCACAGAATAGACATAAGGAGTGCGCATGCGCGTAGGATTCACCTTACCGTACTGTGTGTATTGGCGTATCACGTGGCGGGAGCCACATAACGGCATTTTCAAATTCAAGCAAAGCAGTCCTCTTAGTGATTGTCTCGTGAGACGAAGGATAATAAAATTGCCGTTTGCGTCTAACTTACACTTTTTCCATTCCAAATTATGGTTGGTTTCAGGGTTTTTGAGTACAAATACAAGTACTCATACACATGTTTCATCTTAGTTTGAGAATTTTTTAAATCAGCTACTCACAAAGTTAGCCAATGCCTTTAACAGTTAAATCTACTTGGAAATCTTGCTTTCTTTTGAAAGCTAACATAATTCACTGTAAAGATACCTTTGTATTTATTTGAATAGAATGGGATAAGCAACACGGTTGTTGTATTCAAGGTACATATACGTTAATCATGAACTGCCATTTTCTTCTGAACAAACTTTATCAGGTCAAATTAGAGTTAGCCTACCTGATAGCTAATGAGGATCATAAAAGGAGAGATGGAGAGAAATCAAGAGTTAAATCACCTCAAGAGGACAGCAAACAGTGGAGAGATAAGTCCACAGACCATGTGACCACACCAAGGGTCAAGTCACTACCTCAGAAAAAGACAAAAGTTCAAATGTCAGAGATAGAGAGGCTGGCCAAGAATGCTCACTCTGCTTTGGTAAGTATGATTTTCTTTCTCTTATTCTCTCTTTCTTCCTATCTGCTTCAACCCCCCCCCCCCCTCTCTCTCTCTCTCTCTCTCTCTCTCTCTCTCTCCCTCACCCCTCTCTCTCCCTCTTCTCTCTCTCTCTCTCTCTTTCTCTTTCTCCCTTTCTCTGTTTTAATTCACTAAGTACAATTTGTTTTTCAGTATAACCCCTTATTTCCATATCCCCCCCTCCTTCTCTCTCTGTCTCTCTCTCTACATGTATGTGCCTATGTCTCTTTGCGTTGAACTGCCTCTTCTCTGTCTTCCCTTCTGTCAGTATGTCAAATGGGTGGGGCAGGAATGGAGACCTTAATTGAGGCTGGAAATAAGGGTATTGCTTTTATGTTGCTCCCATTTCCAGAGGCATAGGTTTGTTTGTTTTATTGAAATTGTTTTGTTGTTGTTGTTGTTTGTTTTTGTCCCCATCTCCCTTTAACTCTGTCTCTCTCTGTCTTTTTCTGTCTCTCTCTCTGTCTGTCTCTCTCTCTCTCTCCGTATGTTTTTGTAATCTTGTTCTTGATATTCAAGTAAGCTTCAAGAATACATGTACTTCAGCTGAGTTTTCTTCACAAAACAAACCCCTGAAAATGCCTATATTATGAACATGTAGCTCTTTCTTTAGGACTAGCAACAAAAAGTAATTAAAAAATAGGAGCCAGCTTGCTGATCAATATATATGCATTTGAATTTCTTTTCCAGGTTGTTTTAAGTTGCTTACTGAATGATGCTTTGTCAAAATAAGTGAATATTATTCAAGATGATGTATACTGTACATGTATATCCTCCTCTATGACCAATTTGCTGGAATATTTCTCTTTTAATGTTATCTTTTCTCTTTTAGAAAAGTATTGATGCTGACAAGATCAGTACTGTTTATCGCTTCAGACAACAGATGATTCCGTATGAAGTCAGGCATCAGGTTCGTGCATGTCGTATTATTACTCTCTCTCTCTCTCTCTCTAGTGATGTTGTAAGGGAGGGGGAGGTACTCAAAGTGAGTCACATGAAGGTAACCATAGGGGTGCTCAAACTTTCTTGAAATCTGTATGTGCTCCGTACTTCTTTACTGGGTAACAGTACTACCTGCAATAAAAAGGTATGTCCTGTTGGTTGTATTGAACATACATGTACCTGTTCATGTGCATATGTATGTATTTCTACTTTTAAAAAAAAAATCTTGTGTGAGTAATGAGATAATTGTTTTTAGCTATGAGACTGTAAGTAGGGTACAAGGTAGCAGTTATTGATTTTTTTTTTTATTCATTTATTCATTTGTTTGATTGTTTGTTTATTTGTTTGTTTGCTTGTTTATTAATTCATGTATGTATGTATGTGGGTACGTATGTATGTACAGTTGGGGATAATTTTTTTTAACATTCATATTGCAACCACGCACAGGCAAAACTGTTGGATAATGGATCATCTTGTTTAGGCAGAATACATGTATCTCTCCCATATTTGATATCTTTCAAGATCTAATTTTCAAACCAACCCTCCTTTCTCATCTATCTTGCTCCTATCTCTCTCTTTCAATCTCTTAATCTCTCCTTCTTTTTTCCTTTCTCTCTGTAATTTCTCGTTCTGTGCTTTTTCTGTCTTACCTCCACCCTTCTTTCTTTCTGTGTTTCTCTCTCTCCCTCATATCTCCCTCCCTCTCTGGAATGCCTTTATAATGCTTAACAGGGCAAAGTGAAGCAGATTTCAACAAGCGTCCATGCAATGCTAAATGCTGAAGAAGCCTGGAGATATAGACAGGAAAATGGTGAGAAGTTTTGCCATATGTGGAAGGATTCTCTGGCAGATCAAAGTTCAAATTTTAGAATAAACTCAATAGCACATTGCTGTGAAGGAAAGCAGTAATTTAGAGAACACTTTTCTTTGAAAGTTTGTACAAAGTTTGATGAATGATCTTGAAGAATATATGAATTTCAAAATTTCAGATAATTACTTTTATGCTAATTCTAGTTGAAGAATTGATAATGTCACTTTGATTTGATATCTGACAACACTCCGTACATAGCTCCAACCGATATTGTAGTAAACAAGATACTTGTAAATGAGTTTGCAAATGATGTTCCCATTCATCTTATCATAATGCTTTCACTATATTCAGCAGCAGTTCTTTAATTCATTATTTTTATGCTCTAAAATGTACAGTGATATATAGAATTACTAGTTTTTGTTTATATTTTCATGTTTTGCCTGAAAAGTATAGATATTCTCATACACAAATGTTAAGCCGTTGGCTACAGAACTCTCTTATCCGCACAGGCTTAATACAAAGACAACCCTATTCCCAAGGACAATATGATAAATGTTCTTGGATGGTTCACCATCCGAAAGACATGGCAAATGTAGATTCATGTCTTGCCAAAGGACATTAGTGCCACGGCAGGGATTTGAACCCCGGACCCTGTGATTCAAAGTCTGGAAAGCTATAGTTTAAGTTTCTGTTTATATTATATTTTCAGATGAAAGAGAGAAAGTGAAAAAATACAAAGAGCAACAAAAGGCCAAGGTAGGAAGATTATTATTTTGGTACAGTTCAAATTATTTCATAATACTTTCTTCTTATTTTTCCACTGAGCATTTACAGTTTACTTATTGCTTCACATTTATGAGGCAGTATTAAAGCCTAATCCCATCAAATGAAAATCATAATAGCTGGATCGTAGACAGTATGTTGTGTTAGTGAATTTCAAATGACTTTGCTTAAGCAAATTGATTCCAACAGTCCTTTTTCAGATACCTTTATTTCTATTTGTCTGCCAGGCATACCAGGAAGGAATGTATTTTCATCAAAATGCAGAAATAATTTACACTTCATGCTACATGTACATGTCTCCCACATTATTTATGAAATCCAATGTCTCCGTTTCTTGAAAAATGAAAAAAAAAAGGCAAAATCATTTATGCTATAATGTGTGTGTAGATATATGTATAACTCTCCCCATATTGCCGGAGCATCATTTTTCATGACTCGGTGTTTGAGACACTTAATTCTTTTCCCTTCTTATATTGTTACAGCATCATTTTTTTATAACTCAATGTTTGTGACACATGATGCTTTTTCCCCCTAAATCTCCACAGGCGAGGGCGCTGCATGCCCAAGAGGCAAAGGAGAGAGAGCTTGCCAAGTTACCTCCAGGAATCAGGTTAGGATCTTGTCGGAGATTATCGATTTGAGATCACTTTTTGTTTTCCTCTTGACAGTTAACTTTTTAAAATACTTCGCAAGAAAAAAAAAAGACAGTGAGCGAAATGTAATGCCCTGGTAATTAATATGAGAATTACTCAGTAAATGTTGCGCAGACATCTCACATTGTAAGTGCAACCAATATTCAGTCTTTATCTCAGAGAGAGAAAGTAATATTGTCTGCCCCTTAAGTTTCATTTGAAACTGAACATGCTGGATGGATAGATTGATATATGTATAACTACCCTGGGGGGGCCACTGCAATTACAAGGTGGACACCATGTTCATACACAAAAACGCATAAAAATGGTTGTTTTTCAGGGACGGGCGATGTACGCATGTACAGTGAAAAGGGTATCAAAATTCCAAAAATCAGGTGAAAAGGGGTATGCTTTTGCAACAGCCTGGGTGTGTGTAAAGGATAAATACTTGTTTAAAGGGAAAACATAACAAACTACTTGTTTAGGGTATTCTGAGATCGAAGGATAATCATTTGTTTAGGGTCCATTTTGAAAGTCCATGTACGAGCATGGTGTCCACCTAGAAATGACAGTGGCCCCCCTGGGGTAACTGCCGTAAAGTCTATGAAAAATGTATGTTACTCTATCTGAAATGAAAAAAGAATATCAGTGTATTGGCTATTATGAGAAAACTGTAAGATCCATGTTTACTATTATGTTTTTGTAGAATGGAGATAAAGAGGCAGCAGGAGAAACGCAGCAAGACTTTAGTACTTGAGAAACTCATGGAACCCAGTCAAAGTGAAGCCTCTTCACCTCGATACACCATTCCCATAGCGACGGAGGATGACTTTGCAGATGGGGAGGAAAGTGAATATGAAGATGACTTTGAAGAGGAGGATGATGATGATGCTGAATTAGATAGTAGGGTTGGTAGCTCCCAGGGAAAGGAAATTGGTGATACTGATCAGGAGGGGATGAGAAAGAGAGAGGATGCGGGGAGCCAGGGAGGGGCAGATGATGCAAGCCAGACAGGGGAGGATGGGAATGAAGACGAAGCGCTCATCGCAGCTGTCACTTCAGCTAACAATGCGGGCAGTGTTTCCTCATTCACGCCTTCCACGTACACCTCAGTGACATCTCGCCCGCAGAGCACAAGATCCAGCCGCCGAGACGAAGAAGCTAATTTAGCGTACGAGGACGACAGCTTCGAGAGCGAGAATGAGGAAGATGCTGATGATGGGAGTGTCTTCATGACGAATGCCAATCCAGGGAGCACTGGAGGAAGCCGGGGCAGCTCCAGGGCAGCGTCCCCCACTAAATCTACAAGTAGGCTACGTGATGAAGACTGTGGCACGGTGGAGGAGGAAGAAGCAAGCATTAAGCGTGACAGTCAGCCAACACAGGTCAGAGGTCATTCAGGTAATAACCCTGGTTCAGGAGAGGTCAGGATGCTGGCTAATCAGCTAGCCAGAACCGTCGTGAGGAATGCAGCTTCCGAGGAAGGGGTGTCCTACTCTTCCATGTCATCTATGCGTAGCGAGAAGTCAAATCTCACTTCACAGGATATTAAACAACCTCAGGGTAAACAGACAGAGAGGGAAAAAACACAAGAGTACATGAGAACAGAGAGCGTTGTTTCTCTAAGTGACAGAGTGAAGAAAGATTTAGACAAAGAAAAGGCTACGTGAAGGCCCAATTTACAAGACATGAAACTGTAAACCATTTACCCATTCGTGACAGAGGTCCACATTTTGTGGTTTGGCCTAATATCTTTTAGCCCTAAAAATCATACCACATACATGAGCAGAAAAAGCAAAAAATGCTACACAAACTGCCCATTTTGGTTGCATCAATATTCATTGTTTGATGCTGAAAATTTTTTAAAGGAAAATAAGCATTAAAATCCTTAAGTTGGCAATGTGATAGAAAGTTTAAAATCACCATTTTCCCCTGCAAATTGGCAAATTTTTGACTTATCATCATCATTTCTGTCAATTTATATTCATTTCTGATACATGACGTTTTATAAATAAAATGTAGCAATAAAATAAAAATTGTTGGTGTTGCCAATTTGAAGAATAAAAGCTGATCAAATTAGGCTTTAAATAATTCCTGTCACGAATGTATTAAAACTGGCACCCAAACTATGAGATATGTGCAGTGCACTTTTGATACCTTTCTGTATATTACAGGTACACATGAGTTACCTATGTAGTAGGCACAAAGGCCATGGTTTGCACTGCTATGATCAAGACACCCCCCCCCCCCCTATCCCCTTTAATATTCGCTCATGCCTTTTACATGAATAAGTTTTGCCAGTGGTTCAATATCTTAAGCTGGTTAACTGCTTCATATCTGAACAGGGCTTCAGTTGTCGTCTATATTGCTAAAGGGTAGGAATTACCTCATAATTGCATATTCATTATTTTTTGTCCAGATTTGTTTTGGTTTGTTTTGCTCTGTTCACTTGGTTTTTGTTTCATTTTGTTTTGTTCTGTTCTCCTTGTGTTGTTTCATTTTTATTTCTTGTGTTGACTGGCTGATATATTGGTTACAAGTATACTTCTAAGTTCTGGATAATCTAACAAGACCACATTAAAGCAGGGTAGGTTACTGAAGGTATATATATTTTTGAAAGATTTGTATCGTGCTCTACATCTAAGATATGTTACACTCCTTAAGCCGTTGACTACTGAATTCTCAAACTCCCATAGACTTAATACAGAGACCACCCGGTTCCCATAGGCAATGGATTAAGAGAGAGTGAATTTCAATGGTGTTTGTTCTTCATGTATCATTATATTTGAACTTGTCTTTTAAAGCTCTGAGTTCGTCAATTTACCTTTTGTTTAACCATTAATTTTCCTATCTTCTTGCCATTCATGTCATTAGATGACTGAAAACTGTGCCTTTTGATACCGAATGTTGGTGTGGAAAGAGGCACTCTTTTTCTAATTTTCTTATAGCAAATTCTAAGTTTGTTAGTCTCGTCCACAAATCAGTATTACCAATCACATTAACTTTTGTGATTGCCTTTTTAGAGTGGAGCTCAGACTTGTGTTTATCATAATTATTGCTGAGTGAGTAAGAGTAATTGATATTTTCATATGAAATTGACAATCTTCATTGGACATGAAGCCAATGCATCCCTTAAAGAAGAATTATTCCCATTAATGTTGATCTAAATAATGTGGCCTTGGACTGATTGTGTGTGTGTTTTTTTTTTTTTAATAATGTTTGTCAGTGTGTTATATTCATGTACCTTTTAAATTGAATATACTACTTATCTCAGTTATATGTGATGTCAATTTTTGTTGAAGTTGTATATAGATATTAATATATACATAACATTATTTTTAAAGAAAATAAAGAAGGACAGTTATGTGGCTGAATGTTTAACACTGTATTGACATAATGGCAGATCCAGGATTGTGTGGGTGTGGGGGGGGGGGGATTCTGAAAAAAAAAAAAGTTGCATACATTGTTTGTAGTAAACTTGAGATATGTCACCTGAGTGTCAAAGGAAGGAAGGGCATGGGTGGCATGGACTGATTATGCTATGTCCCTTCCCCCTTACCTGTCCCTGTGTTATAGTGATGATGGTGATTATAATCATAAAAGCCATGATTCAATCATGGTAAATACAGGTGTATAAACAAAATCATTAATTTCAATTAAATATGTACATCCTTATCACTTTATGCCCGAATACAGATTACACTTTGTCTTTTTCCTCAAATGATATTGCATTATGAGAAAGTTTCTCTGTCGGAATACATTGTATGAATTTTAGAGCCATAAGTTGCTGCATTTTAATGTTAAGAAAGTGCTTTCAAGTTGTCTTCCAATTTCCTCTAGGTATTGATGCAAACCTCAGTCTCTTTGAAAAGTTATATTTTTAAAATGATATTTCTATTTTTTTTAAATTAGCTATTTCATGATGATTAATGTCCATTTGATACAGATAATCTATTTTTGTTACAGTTATTCCCTGTAAATATACACAAGCTACATGCTTGTAAGATTTCTGATCAGTTGTAAGAATAAACTTTGTTTAAATTATGATGCAGAATGACACTTAATTTTGTTCTGTATGAAGTCATATAGGGAGAGATGAAGTTTTGTTTGTTTTTAAATCCAATGGCATTTACACTCAGAAAAAAGAAAATAGTGATTTAAGGGAGAGAGAGAGAGAGAGAGAGAGAGAGAGTGACATAGGAAGAGGGTAGAAGAGAGGGAGGGAGAGGGGAGAGAGAGAGAGAGAGGGAGGGAGAGAGAGAGAGAACAGGGAAAGGCAGGGCGAGAGAGTGTTTGGGAGAAGGCAGACAGGCGTAGAGGGAGTAGAAATGGGAGTAAGATATGTGGAGGAAGGGAAATTAATGGGAGGAGATGGAGGGAGGGAGAGTGCATGGATTTAGGAAGACAGATAATCAGAGACGGGGAGGAAAAAGAAAATGCGAGAAGGAGATAGAAAAGAGATCAGTGGCCAGAATGAAGGAGGGTAGGGAGAGAGGGAGAGTACCCATTACATTAACTTGTGTTCCGTCTCTTTCAAGATTCAAGTTTTAAACCAATGTTTGCTTCCAAGGGCAAGGGGTTTGTACAGCTAGGTCCTCTCCCTCCGACATACTGCATAGTAACAGTTGCACTGAGGCGTTGGAGGTGTGGCACAGAAAAAAGAATCTCTAGGCCTTTATCAGTATCATTGAAATAAAACATTATTGTTATCATTATTATTGTCATTACTATTACTGTTTTAGTAGTAGTAGTAGTAATAGTAGTAGTAGTAGTAGTAGTAGTAGTAGTAGTAGTAGTAGTAGTAGTAGTAGTAGTAGTAGTAGTAGTAGTAGTAGTAGTAGTAGTAGTAGTAGTAGTAGAAGTAGTAGTAGTAGATTTTAAGAAAAGGTGGAATGAAAGGGGGTAGTAGAGGTGATAGAGGTAGTAGAAGTAGGATGATAGGGGTATAGTAGAGGTGGAGGAGGTAGTAGAGAATGATAAGAGGTCATGTAGAGGTAGTCAGAGTAAAGTGACAGGAGGTAGTGGAAGTATGCATATGGCAGGGGTCGGGGCAGGGGTATGTTAGTACTAGATTTGGCAGCGAGGTGACTAAATATACCATTTAGATATCTCAGAGGCTTAGAGTGTATTTTGAAAAGACGCCCCTATCTCTGTGCTCCTTTGTTTTTTAGTCGATCCTTCACGTTTGAACCCCACACCCTTCCCCGCTCGGTTACTTCGCTCCCTAGCCAAGGATATTCGGCAACATCACACCCCCCCCCCCCACCCCCACGGAATCGACACCCATATCCACAAGTTCAAATCAAAATACATTCAGATCATATTAGGAGAATCAAATGGTACATTGTTGATACATATTTGCCCTCTTTTTTTTTTTCTTCTTTTTTTTTTCCTTGATTATGCACTACATATAAGTATTTGTTCTCAATTGTAAGGGGAAACCACATTATACAAGCTTCGCATTTTAGTGGTCCCCCTCATTTCCATATATACTTTTTTGTACAAATTTTACAATCTTTACTCTATTTTGCTATAACCATTATGTTATATTGTATATGTTCAACAATCTATTGGATTTGCTTTGTATTTGTTTATTTTGCAAATGAATGGAAATGGAATAAAACTCTTGAAGTCTTGAAGTCTTGAAGTCATGGTATAATTCAATGAAAACATACCAAGATAATTTCAATTCTACTAAATCATAGCAAAGATCTTTTTTCATGTACGTATAGTAGGCCTATGCATGATGAAGGAACCTGTCCCATGCCACGCCCACTTCTGAATTTTCGACAAGTGTCTAGTCTGCTGCGACTGAATTTGTGTTAACTTCGATACGCAAGTCCTTCACTAATTCGTGAATTTAATTTCTCATTCGGCAGAAATTGAAATCACTCTTGCACCCCAAGACTAGGTGAAATCTGGCCTACTTTCAGCGTGTGAAGTGTTACAAGTGTAAGTTTTACGTTTATTTAATATTTATTATTTTTATAACAGCTTTACTTGTCTGCCAATGCTTTCGGAGTTTCGCATTGTGCTACCACGGTGGACCGCCCGGCTAGGGCTAAACCGATCAGCCGCCGCGCATGGCTTGGGCTCTAGCCTCTATAGCTTTTCCAGCTCGATTCCTTATTTCTTCAAACCTGCACCTGCCCAGTTTCTGTTCGTTTTGTTCAAGTCCGAAGACAAGTTCGAGGAAAATATTAGATTGTCATATGTTAATTTGGAATGTAAATTTCTGTGGTGTTCCATTTGACCTCTAACAGTAACATTAGTAGACTAGCTCACTGTTGACTTAAGTTAACCTGTACTACTAGATCTAACTGTTAAGGTGTAACAAGTTAAACTAGCCTTGAGAGGCGTTACATGGTAATGGCAGAAGTGACCCTACATACTTGCTGCTAGCCAGCTGCGTACGAGCACTTATGCCATTACCTCGTGGAGATTACAGGTACAGTACGTGGGCAGACGACGCAATAAATCATCGTTTTATGGTAAGTTGTATTAGTTATTATTATCAAACTAAATGTAGTTACTGGTAATGGTAATGGTATGACTGTGACATAATTTTAAAGTAATAATCTAACTAATCTATCACATCTGGTCTCGTCTGGATTTTGAACATGTTTTGAATCAGGTTCGTTAGACCGCCTGCAGCAACTGCGAGTGCTCATTAAGACACTAAGCGATCAGTTTTGCAACGCCCCATGAAAATGTTACATGTGGTCGCAGACCAAAGCTCCTTAACAGTTGTTAAGTTAGATTAGGTTAGTGAAGCTCTTACATGGCTTGCTTCGAAACCAACTCACTCACGTCTGCGCTGATGTCTTAACTTCATCAATATCAATTAGACTACTGAGCCCTTTGCCATGCTTGGAGCTTGAGGACACTGGTCTACTGAATATTTACAAGCATATATTTCTTTCCTTTCTTGACAGTCTAGTAAGGTACAAGTCAGTTACAGCCTGGTGCAAAAAAACACGTCTTGAACACAATATGAAAAATTGCTAGCAATCATACTTTTCAAACAGTGATTAATATTGATTGCATAGGTGGCATGTAGACCTTGTAAATAGATATATACAATCTCCTTGTGGCATGATCTTTGCTAAAATTTTGTTCCATTATAAAGGCATTTTTATTTTCACTTTTTTGCAGTTTGCATTCCGGACATGTGCTTTTGCACCACAACATTAATGTAAGAGGCCTAATAAACCATGGCAGAGGAGGCAGTGTGAAAAGATGCTTCTGGAATACAAATAGTACAGAAAACAATGTGGATTTTCAGGGGGGGGGGGGGGGGGTTGTGTCTTTTGCACCACGCCCTTGTGCTCTGCTATCTATTAAAGACTCCCTTACCCTTGGTCCCAAGCTGGAAGTCAGCTGCAAAATAACTGTGCAGAAAGTTTTGGAAAGCTTGTGAGCCAACATTTTTTTTGTTCTTTCCCCAATTCCAAGTACCAGTAACCTTTTTCATTTTTCTGGAGGAAAGAAAAGGTCCTTACAACTATTATGCTGTGTTTCACAAGTAATCGATAAAACAGCGACAATGATTTCTTTCTTGCAGGTTACCTACAAGATGGCCCATGCTTCCCCCCAACCGCGATTGATCAGCCCGGCTCAAATCGTCGCAAACCTGACTTATGAGGACCTCATACCTGCCATAGAACAAGGACTGGGGAACTTTTCCATGAGGAATGAAGATGGAGGAGGAAGAGGAGGAGTATTTCCACAAAGAACAATGATGAATATTGAAGAACACAATGGGTATAATACATTTTGTTGTCTAGTTAAATTGCAACATGATTGGGCATGGTTCCAAATAAACTTTCCTCCTCAGGGCCACATTTTATAAAAACTTGTTATCAATAGCAAGTTGCAATAACTGTCATAAGCTACTGAAATCCTTGCATCTGATGGCTTGAGAGCAAGTTTGTCATAGAAATGTGGCAGTTGTTACTGATAACAAGTTTTAATGAAACTGGGCCCTGGGGTTCTGACTCCACAGCAAAGCATTGGGGTTACTGTAGCCCTGTAATTACAATTCAGTAGTTTGGGGTCTTAGGTGGAATTGCAATTTTCTTGTACGGTACTGTTCGGCTCCCATAGACTTATATACAGTAAGCTTTGTAAGCATTGTACAATACATGAATTGCAGCATCTGTAACGCTGTATCATCATCATGTACAAGTAAAAATCTGGAAATTTCTGTAGTTTTGTAGTTTGTAATGTAGTTTTGGATTTGGATATTAAAGTTGATGATAAATGATGAGAATAAGAATCATTGAAGTAATTATGACTAAATAAATGGATAATGTAGGGTAGAAAAATAATAAAGTTCATGCAGTAAACATAACATTCAGCAGCAAACAATCAGTCTCAAACGTAACAGCATCAAAACTTAACAGGAACTCAGGAACGAAAATAATGATGAAGGAGTCTGGTAGTTGTAGTCTCCATCTGTCTGTGTGTCTTTATTACAAGTAAAACTCTCCTTTTATAACATGGCTCCTTGGCCCACATCGAAACAGTAACTAAGGAAACATAACATTATAAATATTCAAACATACTAAACCAATGAACATAGAAAAAATGGAAGGATCCAACTAAAATGTAACAACCTAATTCAACAACAGAACCAATTAGAAAATAACTAGGATGAAGATGAGTCAATGACTGGGTGATTATGTAATGAAGAATGTTCAACAAAAGAACCAGATGTGTGGATGGAATGAATGGACACATCTGAATAGGAAAGGAATGAAGGTGACCAGAAAAGTAGGACAGAGACTGATGAGGAGAATGGCAACATAACATCTATTGAAACTTGAACTTAAATGAACTAATTCCAACTGAAGAACAGAAAAGGAATGTAAACAAAGACAACCTAAAATGACAAAATAGGCATCCTACAATAATAATGATGATAATGATAGGAATATAATAATGATATGGGGGGATTCTTGTATAAAGTGCTTATGTCCAGCACATATTTGCCACTTCAGGCACTGCATTATCATTACTCCCAACTTTATAGCCTAGCTGCCATGATAGCACTCAAGTATTTTCAGAGATTGATTCCTGCCAGGTACCTATTTTACCTCACCCGGGTTGAGTATGGCAAATGTAGATCTATGTCTCTTGCCGGAGGACATTGGTGCTGCACCAGGGATTTGAACCCTGGACCTTGTGGTCCACAGTCTAGAGACTTATTCACTGGACCACAACACTACTGTTTCATTTTACAGTGATTTATGAAGAAAGCAAGGAGGAGCAAGGATTGTCTTTTCAACTAAAATCTGGAACAATTAAGTAAATTTTGATGCACATTAAGTAACATTGTTCTCTGTCTTGTCTTGATATCAAATGTGCATGTCATTCGCTATAGTTCACCATCATGCTAAAAAAAAATGTATTTTCTTCGTGTCAGCCATGTCCATTCATAGGATATACGTTTCATTTTCATTTTTTTTTATTTCAATTTTTGTTTTGTGTGTTTTAATGATAATAAAATAATATTCTGCATTTATGTAGTGCCTAATGCATCTCTCTGAGATGTATTTAAGCACTTTCCATAAATATTATTTGTTCCATATATTCATTTTGGCTAGTTAGTTTAATTCATTTGTTTGTTTAAAAATTCATTCATTGATCTATCTAGTTACCTATTTTAGTTATCTGCATAGTTATCTATTTATCTTTATCTATCTGTGTATTTGTTAGTTTTCTGTATTTTTTTTTCTTTCTGTAATTTCCAGTTCTTGATAGCATTGATAGTCTATGAGTTTTGTTGTTGTTGTTGTTGTTGTTGTTTTTTTTTTTTTTTTTTTGGGGGGGGGGGGGGGGTAACTTCTTTGCCAACAGCTTTTTGAAAACCTGTATGCTGTATATTGATATCCATGAACAATCAGGAAGAGGACAATTCCGGGGGAAAAAAAATCATTACAAAATAATATATAATTCGATTTTGAGATTCTCAAAGTTACTCATAATGGAAGAGTCTCAGTATGTTGTTATATGGATGAACAGAATATATAAGTTTCACAAATTCTGTGTATCCATTGTTTTCAAAAAAAATTTCCCTTAACAAATGCTCGTCCAATTTTGAAGCCTCATATTCACATTGTCTTTCAATTTTTCAACCTCTTGCTGTCTATGTACATTTTCCCAAATATGCATGTTACATAAAAAGTTATGTTCCCATCTTCCCAAAAGCTTTACATGCAAAGCTATACATGGATACATCTTGCATGTATACACTATGAACATGGCGGACAAAGAAAGCGGACAAAATAAACAACCTCTCATATTAACTTACTTTAAAACTTCAAAGATTGTGAGGGTACATGTACACCCACAACTCAAAGAAAGTGCAGTTAGTGAAATGTTGCATCTATTAGTTGGCATACCATATTGTGATTACAGAAAATTTGATTTTAATTCACTTTAATTCACTGACATAGCTATCACATATTAAGTACTCTAGTTATGAATTTGTATTTCACTCTAAAGTCCACCCCATTTTTTGAATTTTCCATTCTTAATTTCATTGCAAGTTTGTGTTTATACTGATGCAGTAGACTTTACGTACCATTGCTTATAATTGCCATGCAAACTGAACACACCTCTGATTGCATGACTGAATATAGCATGTGACTATCTATTTGATTGCATGTACTTTTGACCCTATTTTGAGTACTTAGTTCAGACATGAGGAGTAAAACCACCCAAAAAAGAAATACAAAGGCAGAAGCAAGAAAAGAAAGAAAGAAAGTAAGAAAGACAGACAGAACAGACAAACAGAAAGAAAGGTATGGCATAGAAAAGAGATGGGAAAAGGAGGGAATATGACAGAAAGAGAGAGAAGAGTGAAAACATAAAGAGTAAGGAAGGCAACTTTGGAGATCAGTTTAGAATGCTTTCCTAAGGGCACCCTTTTACTTGTACTTCCAAACTGTCTATTGCCATTCATTAAAAAGAAAAAAAAAACGTAAATAATGATTTGGCAATCTCAGAGACCCTCCCCCCTCCACCCCGTCTCTAGTCAAGAGAGCTTGGACCATCGATACCTGCATAGCGACTGATTGGCATTTTTGTGGTGATAAACTACATCATGTCTGAACTACATGTACATTTAGCCATAACCCTCAAGGGACTGGGAGGTTATCTTGTTCCCCTTACCCCCTCCCCCCCTCCTCAAGAAAGTAAAATCATTAGAATATGCCCATCGCATTAAAAGTCACTGCTTGCTTTCATGAATTTTGCCCCAGTCTTTCCCATCTTTGACCCTGTCATTTACAATTGAATATGGCACAATCAATTTTGTTTTTTGTTTTTTTTGTTTTTTTTTTTTTTTGGGGGGGGGGGGGTCCATGGGCTCCAACCTGATTTATTGTTGGCCTCTTTTTCAATAAAGTACATTGTGTATTACCAAACTGATGAAAATCCATTACAAAATTTCACTACCGATGAGCTTTAGCGACCTCATCTACTCATAAAAGATGGATGAAATTTCATTTATAAGCCAAAAGTCATTCAAGCATACTATCTTGGTACATGTATGTATAGCATATATCCCATTTGTGCTTAGTTTTCATCAGTTTTGGCCCATTATTGATAGCTGATATTATAGCTTTCAGGCTTCAAGTAAACATTCATTCAAATGGGGAAAAAGTCTGCAGTATATCAAATAGTTGGGATAAAAATGCTCTGAATGTACTTCTCAACATTTTTATTCAATAAACAGAAAAATGTAGGCCTCTTTTTGAGAGTAAAATACATGCACAGAGCATTATGGTTGACAGAAGTGAGTAGTTATCATCACAGTTGGTGCTGTAGTCTTATTTTTTTATGCTACAAGCAATTGCTCTCTGTCTGGGATCTTAAACAGGGGTTATCCTCCCCCCCCCCCCCATACCCCATCTCTTGAACTTTCAGAACAGCCCAGTCTTTATGCTAATGCTTTGCATGTGCATTTCGCACCAATACTTACTGGGTTTTTTTCCTCCCTCCATATTTTTGCTTTTTTTTTTTTCCCTTCAGTGCTCTGTTCATAATGCCTGTGTTCAGTTCTGCTGATCATGCCATTGCAACAAAGATTGTCGCTTCTTACCCTAACAATGCAGAGAACAACATACCCACACATTCTGGAACAATCATTCTGACCAATGCCCAAACCTGAGTAACCAAAGCTGTAAGTTCGGACCTTGATGTTCATTCCTTGCTTCTCGACTAACAGCATGTCTCTGTTCCATTTGAGAATGGAAGAGAGAAGAGGGGAGAGTGGGGGGGGGGGGTTGAATATTCTTTCAAATTGTTCTTTTCTTGTTACCTCTCTTTCTTTCTTTAGCCATGTGTTTGTAATGCCAGTCTTCAGCTCTGCCGATAATATCATAGCAACTAAGATTGTTGCTATTTTCCCCGACAATACCAAGAAGAAGTTGTCCTCCCACCTTGGTACAATCATATTGAACGATGGAACAACTGGTATTCCCAGAGCAGTGAGTACTTGCCATGCATTTAGCAAGCAAACAATGATACCTTTGTACATTGTCATATCCTCATTTTTTGTTAAAGTCAGAATAGGTTGTGATCAGAGCCTTTTTGTTTCTAAGCACATTGAATGCTTTATGTAATGCGCTATATAATGTATATTATTATACTTCTTTTTTCAGAATAATTGTATTAAAGCATGGTTGAAACTATCAAAAAGAGTGTATTAAAACAGAGCCTGAGTTCAATTGGAGAAAAGAGCTATATTGTACAGTACACTGCAATACAGCAGTTCAAAAAAGTTTCATGAAATGTTTAAACCTGTTGAACCCTCTGCAGAAAGTGTTCAGAAATCCCAAGAGATGAGCATTGTGCTGGGGAACATTCCATGAAGTGTCTTGTCAGTGATTTTTACTGACAACTGTTATAAGCTACTGAAATCCTTGTATCTGATTGGCTGAGAGCAAATTTGTCAGTAAAAATCACTGACAAGACACTTCATGAAACACTCCCCTGTTTGTCTAGTGGGATGGTTGTCTCCAGCGTTTATGCTGGAGGTAGCCTTCAGAAAAGTTGTCAGAACTTCTGTGAAACAGTGAACAGATAATCTGATCTTGTGGGCTGTAGCCAGGACCAACTGGGTATCGAATCAGTGTTTGATATTTCTCACTTTTCATGTACATTGTACATACAGATAATGGATGCAGAACATATTACCGCTATGAGAACAGCAGCAGCATCGGCTGTAGCAACCAAGGTAACTGTTGACAAACTTTTTCCGACTGCGCTTTTTATGATTCAGTATTTTGAAGAAATGGCCTGCTCAAAGATTGACATTTCAAAAACTTCTTGAATTTGCTTCTGAATAATGATGTGAATACTCCGATCAAATCCTTGTCTGTAGTACATTGTTTGGAGTCTTCTAGTTGAAGCAAGGGGGCCAGTGGCATCAAATTGTAGACAATTCCCAATACTGTTCTAACGTCATTACAAGTCTGAGCTGAATTGGCTTTTCCTCGTACCAGAAGGCTTAAAATACCCCTCTCAGCTTAAAGGCTCATTCAGATATCCAACGGCAAACCCCACAGAAAAGCCCCCTAGTTTTTTTTTTTTTTTTGGGGGGGGGGGTTCTTGCCATGCCACTTGTGATGATGTCAGAAGTTTTGCAGACAAACTCTTCATGTTGTGTTTTGCATTAACTTTATAAAAATTTGATTGGTCCACACCTTTTTGCTGCCAGGAGGCAGAAGAAGATGGTTTTGACTTGGCGTGGGTTTTTTGTTTGTTTTTGCCACCTCGTATAATGTTCATTTAAGCGTAAGAAAATTGGGCGTTTGTCGCTTCATATGTGAATGAACCTATGGAAATGATATGAATTCCATTTTTTCATTTAGTATCTCGCAAAGGATGGATGGCAGAAGTTAGCTCTTGTTGGAGCCGGTGCACAGGCAGAGGCTCATCTGAACGCCTTCAGGCATACATTCACCATTAATGAGGTAAAACACTGTTCACATATCATTGATTTGATGACAGTAGTGAAAAATTACTCTATTAGCAAAATGTAAGGTACTCTATGGATTGTGTGACACATGCTTCAGGGAAATTGTCCTGCATGATCTTTTCATCGCACCAGCTATTTGTTTAAATTACTTTAACTCTTGGTGCGTTCACTTGTAACCCCCCTTGTGCGTTGCATTACTTTAGCAGCGAACACTAATCTTGGTTTACAGGGTCTCTGTTATTTAGAAGGCTATAGCTTTTTTACCTGAATTTTTTTAAGGTAAATGTTGTGTAGTAAAGTTGTAGAATTTTTTATGGGCTTTTGTATCATATAACTAGTGTGCTTTGTCTGTATGATACCCCTGTTTCCTCTGGCCTTTCCAGTGAAACTTTTGAACTCTATTTTGTTCCTTTGTCAGTGGCAGGTGTTTATATGTGCAGATAATTGAATAAGCTTTACAGTGATACCAAAATCAGCAAAATCAGAACCAAAGAAAAGCCCCTACAACAGAGAAAAAAAAAACACAAGTGGAGTTCACTTTCAATAAACTTAAACCTATCCTAAAACTAATCTAAAATACTAATCTAACCCCTAATTCTTTTACAAAATAAAGTCTGGACTGGAGCAGTGGGTGCTGGAGCACACAATGTTACAGGTCCCCTCAATGATTTGAGCCTCAGTTTTGTGGATCTAGAACATTTTCTACATGTTTGTATTCATTTTTTAAGCATTGATATATGCAATTACGTGTGCATGTACCATAATAATCAAGAAAGGGAAATGATACATGTATATTCATTAGAACAAATGTTGATCTACATGTACATGTCCAAAATATTTCTCCCCAACTACCAGTTTTTCTAGTTCTGTGTTTTTTCATTATAAGAAGAATGCAAAAAAGTAAATGATCACTTGCAAATTTTTTGTTGGAACATTGTTCCCTTTGGTATACATAGGTCCGAGTTTGGACAAGGTCTTTTGAGAAGTGCCAGGCTTTTGCCCAGAAGTTTCATGCGAAGGCTTATGAGACAGCTCAAGAAGCAGTGGCTGGAGCAGATGTGATCATCACCTGCACTTTTTCTGAAACTCCTGTACTGGAGTCTAGCTGGCTGAAACTGGGTGCCCACATTAACTGTAACTATCTACATTTTATATTAAAAGAAAACTGCTAGAAGAGTTTGTAATGCATTGTGGACAGTTTTTGTCTCGCCCACCGGAGGTGAAGGCGAGACTAAGGGATCCAAATGTCGTCCGTCCGTCGTCCGTCCGTCGTCCGTCCGTCCGTCACAAACGTTATGAAAGATAACTTGGCAACCGTGACTCACTTTTCAACCAAACTTGGGTTGTAGATGCACTAAGGGGACCTGCATGTTATGGTCCAGTCAGAGGTCACATGGTAAGGTCAAAGGTCATTTCAGGTCAAACGTTAAAGTTTACGTGCAAGACTCTCTTATGACACAAAACTCTGCAACCGTGACTCACTTTTCAACCAAACTTGGGTTGTAGATGCCCTAAGCGGACCTGCATGTTATGCTCTAGTCAGAGGTCACATGGTAAGGTCAAAGGTCATTTTAGGTCAAACGTTAAAATTTACGTGCAAGACTCTCTTATGACACAAAACTCTGCAACTGTGTGACACTGTTCAATCAAACTTGGGTTGTAGATGCACTAAGGGGACCTGCATCTTATTGTCCAGTCAGAGGTCACATGGTAAGGTCAAAGGTCATTTCAGGTCAAATGTTAAAGTTGACGTGCAAGACTCTCTTATCACACATAACTTTGCAACCGTGACTCACTTTTCAACCAAACTTGGGTTGTAGATGCACTGAGGGGACCTGCATGTTATGGTCCAGTCAGAGGTCACATGGTAAGGTCAAAGGTCATTTCAGGTCAAACGTTAAAGTTTACGTGCAAGACTCTCTTATGACTCAAAACTCTGCAACCGTGTGACACTTATCTATCAAACTTGGGTTGTCGATGCACTAAGGGGACCTGCATGTTATGGTCCAGTCATAGGTCACATGGTAAGGTCAAAGGTCATTTCAGGTCAAACATTAAAGTTTACGTGCAAGACTCTCTTATGACACAAAACTCTGCAACCATGTGACACTTATCTATCAAACTTGGGTTGTAGATGCACTAAGGGGACCTGCATGTTATGGTCCAGTCAGAGGTCACATGGTCAGGTCAAAGGTCATTACAGGTCAAACGTTGAACGGTTAAAGTTTACGTGCAAGACTCTCTTATGACACAAAACTTTGCAACCGTGTCACACTTTTCAGTCAAACTTGGGTTGCAGATCACTAAGGGGAAGTGCATGTTATCATTCTGTTGGACTTCACATGATAAGGTGAAAGGTCATTGGAGGTCATATGTTACAGATGTTTTCAAATTCTTGAATTTGCTTTTCCTCTGTCATTTCTTGTCCAGTGTTGAATCTGATTGCTCAACTGATAATCATAGGTGACGCTTCTGAACTTGTACACAGATATTGTGTAAACATTCGTAATGTAGAATTATGTAAAAATTACTCATGCAGATTTCTGCTAGTAAATACTACTTCTCTATTTTGCACAGCAATCTATTGTATCCCAACTTTCCTATCTGCCATTTTTTTTCTTTATTTAAAACCACCTATCTATTCATATTATTCAAAACATGTCAAAATATTACTAGTACACCTCCAACATAATAAGCAAATGGTCATACATTATTCTTGTATGAAGTGTGAAGTCTTATTACTAAACAAAAACAAATGCTGTGAATAATATGATTTGTGATCCGCGTCCATGTCGTGGGTGCCGGGCAACATTTTGCACTTGAAAGAATAGTACAACTATACATAAATACTCGGTGCAAAGTGGCTGAGCGATCACAATGTTTTGTCTTCTCTTCAGTTTTATGCATGCTTTTTATTGTTAATGTTACATTCAGTATTCAATTTCCATAAAAGGTTTTACTCACTAATTCTTCTTCAACAAATTTTGGTCTTTTGTTTCTCTCCCACAAACTCAATTTACATGCATACCATATTACAATTATTATGTTCAGCATTCAAATCTGGTGTTCTCATCAATTTCAGGCATGCTTTTTACTAATTATTAACAAAATGCTGCCTTTAACCTCTATCTAATTAGTCAATTTACCCCTGACAGGTTATCCGCGTCTATCTTGCGGGTGCCAGGCAACATTTTGCACTTGAAAGAATATTAAAACTATACATAAATACTCAGTGCAAAGTGGCTGAGGGATCAGTTTTCTGTTCTCTTCAATTTTATGCATGCTTTTTTTTTTTCCTGTGGCAGTATTCAATATACCATAAAAGATTTTACTCACTAACCCTTCTTCTTAACAAAACATAACTGTTCTCGTATTTCTTTTCTCTAAATTATAAGCTCATTATCACACTACATCATCTGCAGCCCTCAGCTACACTACAACCACAAACACTTTTCAACTCCACACATGTAAAATATCAATCATACAATGTTACTCATATCAGAGGGATGAGAGTAGAAGCAGGGAAAGTACATGCACGTGAAAATGCAGTACCATTTCATAAAAAACCCTTCTCATATTTTATCAAATGTTATTCCATCCCAGTTATTTCACAATGAGCTTTCGATACAGTTCTGTTGTGTGCCATCACAGATCGCGATATTTCTAGTTATTTTCACAAGTGGGCGAGACACAACATCGCAAACGCCTTGTATTTTCTATACTCAGATTTTTGACGGCTTCCTCTGTCTTCGTCAGGAGTTGAGTAGAGAAAATAAAATTGGCCACAATACATTACAAATGCTTCTAGTAGTTTTCTTTGATTTGTTTGAGCCAGTGCGTGAAACCTTAAAGACGCTGGGTCGTGGGCTTTTATGGAGAGTGGATCATAATTTGCTGACACCAGACTTTGTGAAAAGCACTGGAAATACCTGTAATAGAGCTACATCTCTGGAGCACAGCAAACAAGCTGCCCCACCATAGACATTCTGCCGCCTGCTTTGGGCATTGTCGGGCCAGGGAAAGTGACATAATGACTTTACCGTTTTGGGCAATAGGTGGAATATACAGAGAATGACATAAGATCTGTTGGTCATAAAACTCAATTCCACTCTGGGTGATGGACAACGCCTGTTACTTAATAAGTACCCGAATGGTGTCAAATTCCCCATGAAAGCTCATGACCTAGCGTCTTTAAAATGTTTAAATTTGTTATTTGTATTCAATTAGGGGCGATTTGGACAAGGGTGTGGGGATATTTATTTGGCAGATGACGTTCTGGGAGAGTGGACAGGTGCCCCGATACCTACAGACTTGAGACACACTTTGAAATAAAAAATACGTAATAAATTTTAATATTGAAATGCTGTACGAATGTTGGACATGCATTAACCCGTTGAACACTAGCCCATTTGTTATACTGGAATCAAATCGTGCTCAACGGACCGATGTCCAACAAAATAAAGGCCATCCAATATCATTAATGGTATGGACCTAGTACCTCAGTTGACCATTTAAAAAAAACACCACAAAATCCACAGATTTTCTGGTTGGTGCATAATCATTCACACAAATTATACATTGGTATCTGTAGGTACCTAATACAGAGTTCTAAAGATTTATTTTCACTTCGATCATCTCAATTGATTCAGGTGTTGGGGCCTGTAAACCTTGGTCCCAGGAATTAGGTCCAGAGGTCATGAAGAAAGCAGTAGTCTACACTGACAACACTCCAGGGGCGTACAAGGAGTCTGGGGATGTCATTCACTCCCAGGTAAGGCCGCTTATCAAAAGTCTTGTCCTGCGTCTTTGATCATCTTCTCCACAACCATTCTTTTACATCACCTTTCCCGATCTCCCGTTGTTTTGTCTATTTAGGAACGGGAGGATCAGAGGGGGAAAGACGCTGAGTGGGAAAGACGCTGAAGGCTGTGTTCCAAATTGGCTCCGATTTTTGATAAGGTGCCTAAATAAGAAATTCTCTTGAGAAGTGTTTCTCTTTGAAGGTTTCCATTTTGGTAGAACATATGGCAGTAGAAGACTTCATGGTACACCATAGGTTCTTTCTTGTTAAGATATTCAGCAGCAAACCACTTTAAAAAACTCTGGGTTTGGCTTACTTTGAACCATCGGGTGATCGCATCGTCAAGTTACATGACATTTGGGTGTATTCGTTTATGAAATACAGTCCTCTTACCTACGAAGTGTCGTATTTGAGAATTGAGTTTTCCTAGATTTGCTGTGGCTTATTCATGAAGTGTACGTCAACTGGACCCGTCAGTAAACTAGACCAGTCTACATTATTGTAAACATTTATACTGGAGTTAGTGGCTTAGAGCATCCCTGGACTGGTCCTGGGACACTGCTAGGGCACCCTAAAATCTTCTCTCCTATTTAGGAGGCTTATCAAAAGTCTCATCCTGTGTCTTTGATTGTCTTCTCCCCTACCGTTCTTTTACACCGACTTTCCTGATTCCCCGTTTTGTCTTTGGTGGAGCAGGAGGATCGGAGGGGAAAAGACACTGAGCGGGAAAGATGCTAAAGGCTGCGTTCCAAATTGGCTCTGACTTTTGATAAGGTGCCTTGTACTAGGAGTGAGACCACTCATGGACCGTTTTTTAGGCACTCTAACTCCCAATATAAATGGGGTAGCAGATAACTTGACAACATGTCAGTCATTGTACAATATGTTGCCTGGAAATATTGAAAGCGCATTAAAAACTGAACTATGTTAGGCTTCTGATCATACGTCAGAGCCCAATTTGACCACGGCTTAGAGCGGGATTCCCACTCAGCGTCTTTTCCCTCTAATCCAAACGAATGGGGAGCGGAAAAGCCGCTGTGAATACCCAGGTGCAGAGAAGCCAATAAAAACCCGAGGGACGCAACTGTTAATAAGCTACCTAAATGGCCAGATGTACATGTATGTTCCACCATCTCTGAAGCCAGTCCCTTTTTAATATATTATAACACAGGTGACAGTGTATGCAGAGATTGGGGAGGTTATCAATGGAACCAAGGAGGCCAAAAGAGACGAGATAACAGTCTTCAAATCTCAAGGTAAGTATCTATTGCTTCAATACAATTTGCTGGATGTAGCTAAAAAACCCTGGATGGCATTCTTAAAGCGGATGTTAACTACTATTTTAACTTCTATGTTAACTCTGGGTCTTAACATACCCGTTTTTTAGGCCACGCCCCACCGACATGCCCTTTTCATGTCTATTCTCCAATGATAAACACTATTTAAGTGTACTTCTGGCTAATAGAGTTGGCATTGCGGCTACAACAATCTGAACTATGTGCATGTTTGTTTAGTTATTAATGGTTCATATGCACAACCTTTATTCCAGTGATGTTCATAGAAGGCTGAGATTTTCAACAATATGTAAATGCATACAGGATGCTATGTATGAATAACACAAAATCATGTAGTCAGAGGCCATTTAAACTTTTTGGGTGTGTGTGTGTTTTGTTTTGTTTTTTTTTAACGTAAGAAATGGGAGTTTCATACATGCATGGTCTGCTACTGACAATTTTTGTCACACATACTCTTTAGGGACAGAACATGTAAATGCCTTATAATGGTCCGCTCTGAATTGAAGAGTTATATCTCACAAAGCCAAAAAGGCTGTCATCACATTGACTCTGAACTGACAACTGTTTGACACTGAACTGACAAATGTCGGATCATTGAAATTTTCATTCTGTCTAAGGTTGGTCTTATTGGTATGACTGAGTCGTCAAAAATAATCTTTGTGTTTTTATCTCAACTCATAGGTGTCGCTATTGAGGATGCTATTGCAGCAAAACTGGTCTACGATAAAGTCAGTCTTCTCAGCGATAACCAGTCCTAGCGTTTGAAACCAACAATGGACTGCGGTGGTATCCTTTGGCCAAGGTCAGGTGAGCATTTTTCACAATGCTTCTACCAATGACAGGTTTGTCATCATGCAGAATTCATTAAGGGGCTTATCAACTCTTTGTTGGCTATGGATCAAAGCCCAGGGCCCAGGTTCATAAAACTTCTTGTCAATAACGAGTCACAATAACTGTTTTAAGCTACTAAAATCCTTGCATCTGATATACTGAGAGCAAATTTGTCATAGAAATGTGGCAGTTGCTTATACTGATAACAAGTTTTAATGAAACAGGGCCCAGGGCTGCCACATTGTATGGTTTGCATGGTGTGTATACACTGTATGTGTGTCAAGAGTCTGCAGTGGCAGCCCAGTAATTGTGCCATTAGTCGACTATAGCTGCTAATGGGTTAATGTTTTTTTTCTCGTGTCACTAATTTCAGATCTGTGTGTATATTGAGTTTTATTTTTTTTTATAAATCTTCACTTTTACTTGTACTTAACTGTATTACTTATGTTCAAGTCGTAAATAAATGTAAGGGGTGCATACTGAAACTACATTGTCTTTGATATTAAAAGTTTATTGCTTTAGCAAATTGAAAACTGAATGGAATGGACACTTATCATTCATTTTGTGATTGCTTGTACGTTTATGTAGCTCTCAAGTTCTGAGCTACATTACATATAAATTTGGGGTAGAAATCTTTCTGTACACAGCTATTGGTTTGTGTGATGTATATACCCTATATGTGTGCCAAGGATAGACAATGGTATTAAAGGTACCTATGGGTTGATGTAATTTGTCATGTCACTAATTTCAGATCTGTATGTATATCGAGTTCTATAATTACAGTCTTCACTATTACCTAACTTACATGTATGTAAATTAATCTACGAGTTGTATTCTGGAAATTACTTTGTCTTTTACATTAAAATTTGACTGCTATAGCTAATTGAAAACTCTATTGGATATCATTTGGGTGATTATTTATATATATGTTTAGAAATCTAGCTGTGCACAGATAATAAACAAGGATTTATCTTATCTGAGATCTGTTATTCAATTTACATACCTCTGGCTCACATGAAAAATAACTTCATTTCCAGAATGCTATTCAATATCTGTTGATGCTTGCTAGGTACATGTATACTTGATCCATTACAAATGATGTTCATGTAGTTTAAAGGTGCTTTCACACATGATGCTACAGTGTGGTACAACACTGTGGCGCCACACTGTTTCGTCTTCACACGTGGTGGGACTTTGTGTCACCACATATGCTAATGAACGCGCATTAACCCGTCAACTCTCAATAAGAGAGCATATTGTCAAAACTTGTGCAAGCAATCTCATGGCAACAATTTTTGCGCTAACTTTTTAGAAATTTGATTGGTGCGCATTTTTTGTGTATCTAGGCAGCAAAAAAAAGTATCCTGCCCCGTCGACATTTTTATGTTGTCCTGTACCCCATAGGCTTGTACACAAAAAAGTGTGGCGCCACACTGTCCTGTCTTCACACATGAGGGGATTTTGTGTCACCACATATGCTAATAAATGCGCATTAACTCTCAATAAGAGAGCATATTGTCAAAACTTGCGCAAACAATCTCATGGCAACAATCTCTGCGCTAACTTTTTAGAAATTTGATTGGTGCGCATTTTTTGTATCTAGGCAGCAAACAAAAATGTGTCCTGCCTCGGTGACAATTTTTTGTTGCCCTATACCCCATAGGCTTGTACACAAAAAAGTGTGGTGACACAGCGTGTCGCAACACTGTCGCATCATGTGTGAAAGCACCTTAAAAACACACATGTATTTATTACATATTTGTGATACAAATATTGTGGTTTAGGTTAAGTGTTAAACACACAGTGTTGTGTCGTAAAAAACACACAATAACCTAAATTACAGAATCAAATGAAGACTTTCGTGCTCAATATATAACTCTTTTCAAATGAATCAGATTTTTTGAAGTTACTCATGTTAAATTTTTTACTTCTTAATGATTTTGATAGTACCTCAGAGCCTTATTACAAAAAGCAATAAATATTCATCATAAGTTTTCAGTTCAACTTTTTAATATTCTATCGTTCATTAACCCAGATGGATGAAGGTTTCGATATAACAAGGTTCTTGGTCCTGAGGAGTTTGTTTAACCCATTCGTGATAGGAATTATTTAAAGCCTAATTTGATCAGCTTTTATTCTTCAAATTGGCAACACCAACATTTTTATTTTATTGTTCCATTTTTCTTATAAAACGTCATGTATCTGAAATGAATATAGACCTGCAGAAATTATGATGAGAGGTTAAAAAGTTGCCAATTTGCAGGGGAAAATGGTGATTTTAAACTTTCTATTACATTGCCAATTTAAGGATTTTAATGCTTATTTTCCTTCAAAAAATTTTCAGCATCAAACACCAAATATTGACGCAACCAAAATGGGCACAGTTTGTATAGAATTTTTTACTCTTTCTGCTCATGTATTTGGTATAATTTTTAGGGCTCTGCATCAAAAGTTATTAGGTCAAACCACAAAATGTGAACCTCTGTCATGAATGGGTTAACAAGGTTCCCCTGTATTATCTGTTTGCTAACTACATTAATCTTGATGACCCAAAAAATTAAATTTACTCTATTATAATTTTTCTTTATAAGTTGTAAAAATCAGTAATAGATTTATGAGTGAAGTAGAAGGTTTTAAAATGAAAATAAACATTAACAACACCAGGGGGGTGTAACATAAAAGATACAATCAATCTTACGATTGATATCAATTGTAAGTCTATGGCAAACCATGTACTAAAGAGATACAATTGATTGTAAGATTGATTGTATCTCTTTATGTTACACCCCCCTGAACCAACAACTAAAATAAATGTCATCTGCATTACTTCTTGAAAATACCCTCTATTATTATGTACTCTTTATCACAAAGAATTAATGTATTTGTATGCATTTAGTCATTAAATTTTCAGAATTAGGGCAAGAATACAAGGGTAAGTTTCTTGGAAAAGTTATGCAAGTACTCTATTTGAGTTACTGTCAACCCATTTATTTATTTTTATCGTCATAATGATAATTCTAAATCTAATCAAATGTTTTGATTGAATGACCTTTATGCAAAATCATCTGTACATGGTCAGTGGTGTAAAATGAAATTAGAATGATAGGTAAGGGCATACAAACTATTTGAAAAGGGGTGATTCTGCCTACACTCATACAGGGAAAAAAAAACACCGAAAGGGAGAGAAATATGAAATGTAGAAACTGGGATTTGGATTGTATCTTTTTTCTTTTGCTATTTGAAATGCTGCATGTATATATTAAAAAAAAAATGAAAACAAAAACAACTTTGGTGGTTGTTCTAGTTTTATATTTGATATGAATGAAATATTTTTATAATAAATTCAGAAAGAAATTTAATGTCAAATAGAAGTCCTTTATATTTTGTCTGTTTCTGGTGATAAGTGTGTAGAGGCCAAGTCAGACCTCACTCATATTCTGTCAGCATTAAGGATGACAATGATGTTGACTGTGGGCAGACACGTACGATTATTGCAAAGATGAAAATGCTGGTTCAGTCAATTAACAGTGTAAGCACTTCCTGATTAGGGAACTATCATAGGTGTAGTTGCGGTTATGATGAGGTCTGAGCCCATCTTATAAAGATTGCCACTGATTCAAATCAATCACCACTTTGAGACTGAGGTTGAGATCAGTCTAAAAGTTGCAATCAAATTGAATCAGTCGCAACTCTTTATAAATCGGGGCCCAGATCAGCCTCGGAGACTGGATGAGAGACAGAGAGGGAGAGGGGAGGGGATTATAATAATCTTAAGATAGAGGAAGAGGAGATAATGGTGAACACAAACAGATGAGTGAGAATGATAAAGGCTATGAAATCAAATGGACATGGGTATATTACCCTTGCTTTTTCTCCAAAGTCGAGGGAGATGATTTGAAACATGCACCATATTTGCAGAGAATTTGAACAGAATTGGAAAATAAGGAAAGTTACCAACAAGATGGGCCATATTTCTTTGCTGGTTTCATCCACTTTCTCCCTCTGTCTTTGTATTTCTCAGTAAGGGTCTCCCACCAAATACACACCACGACATGAACATCTATGGTCAAAACTTTAATATGACACCTTGCACACTGTCTCCTTGCAATTCTTTGTTGCCTGATGGCATATTAATCGTACTGATCCTCTTTTGTGACGTCTTACAATCATGAGTTGGACCAAACTGACATGATAGAGATACAATTTCGTGACGTCATAATTAACAGCAGAGAGCGACTTCAGAGAGATCCATCCCTGACTTCATTCAAAGAAATTGTTATTGGTAGACAAACTCAACAGAGATGTCCATGTACGTTTATGACGTCATAAAAGAAACATGCAGCTTGCCGAAATAGATGTTTCGTTTATGCAGAATTGATTAAATTCGTAGAAAGGTTGGCACTTCCTGGAGCAGCTGAGGACCGTCCAATGTCTGGCTGGAACTTGTTTTTCATGGTCCAGATGAGATGGTCAATGCTTGTCATCATGTCCATTTTTTTATTACCGTCGCCTCTCCACTTAGGCCACGCTTCTGGATCGTCATCACTTTCTGAAGAACTAGGACTTTCAGATACATGTCCGCCTCGTCTTTTCTTGTCCTTTCCTTTCCGCATACACTGCGTTTGGGTGTCAAGTTGCTTCTTTTTTAGATCTCGGCGCTTCTTGATATCTTGAAAATCGTGGTGACGTGACCTTTCCTCTTTCTTCCTCTTCCGTTTCTTTTTCTTTTTCTTCTTCTTCTTCCTCCTTTTCTCCTGACCGTCTGAATTGTCTTGTATCCTCCCCTCCGTTGTATCACCCGACAGTCTAACCTGAGCATGTTGAGAGCATGCCCTAACGGTTGTTTCAGTCTTATGTGACGTTGCAAGATCTTTTGAGGAAGGCCCAGGTACGGTTGCACACTGGTCCTCACTACAATTGTTGGATTCTTTCCTTCTTTCTGCCTCTTTTCGATCGGCGGCTTCCATCATGTACAGAAACCGATTCGACCAGTTCGAACGTTGTTTATCTGTGTTCGGTTTGTCTTCTTTCCGTATCCTCTGCGCAATTTTGCAACCAGAATTACCACTGACCTTTGCTTTGCTACCTTTTCCGGAATCGCCCAAGATCGGGTTAGGTGACCCTGGTGCTGTCGTTGAGTGAACTGTCGCCGACGTGGCGACGTCGCTGCAATCCTCGGCAACACTTGGCTCACACGGGGTCTTCTCTCTTGGAGAGGTAACTTTCCCAGAACCTTGAGCAATTTTGGGCTGGCCGAAAGTTTTCTGAAAAGGAAACATGGTCTTGAAGAGAGATCTTCTGCGTTCATGAAACTGGTTCAGGCTCGTCCCTGTATCCATGCTTCGTCTAGTACTCTTCTTTTGACTTGCTTTAATTAGACCTTTCGATATCGGTTCTGGAGTGTCGCATTCACGCGTTGCCCTCAACAAATCCTGCTGAAGAAATTCGCACGACTGTGACCGCAACTCTTTTCCACATTTCTTCCACACTTTAGTTTTTGACTTGGACGGACTGCCCTTTTTCAAGTTATGGAGAGGTTTGCTGGAGGTGCAAACCGTTGCCATTACCTCCCGTTCGTTTGAACGTGTTGTGGATCCTCCACGTCGGTGACGTTGTTCCAAAGTGGATCTTTTGACGGATGGTGTCCTGCTTGAAAAGGAGACGTTTGACATTTCACCAGCTTGTTGTCTCTTACTTCCAATCGCACGGAACATACTTCTAAGGTCATCTTGTTTCCAAACCGTTGACAAGATCGGAGGAAAACCGAGCCGTCCCTTGTGTCCTTTAAAAGAACGTTTTCCCTTTGGTCTCGACAGAATTCCTAGAAGAGTTGTATTAACCTGGTTACCAACGGGTTGCACTGGAGGTTCCCCTTTTGCACTCATCCTTCTTTTTTGGCTAGCTTTCTTTTTCCTCCCACTTTTTTTCGAAGCAATTTCCATTTCTTGACACTCCATAGCTTTCGCTTCACAAGACTTCACCTGTAGTCGTTTGTCAAAGGCTTTAGGGGATCTATCCGCCACTGATGTTTCTGACTTCGATGCCATCTTGAGCGTCGACTCACCAAGCTGTCGGGGAAGAGGTGGGGTCAAACTTCGATAGGTATCCTGTTTTGTCAGGTTGCGTTGATTTGCCTTTTTCTTTGGGCTTCTCGATTTGTCAACCTTCTTGATGACCAAACTGTCAATGTATATGTTTTCGAGCATCTGGGCATTTCGCGATGCAAGCTTAGACTTCCAGCCGCTTTTTTTCTTCACATCTTTTGCACCTGAAGAAGTAAATTTCGACAAATTTCCGGAACGTCTCATATCTCTTTGGTCTTTTGGGGCCTGGAAATCATAGAAAGTAAGCGAATAAAAAAACCCTATTTACATCTGCATTTTACAAGTATGCATAGGTCCAAAATAAGCAAAATACATGTACATACAGAAAGTAGACACCCCCCCCCCCCCCCCATGATGAGTGGCAAAGTCACAGCCGCAAGGGATCTTAATTATTTGCTAAAAGACAATAAAGAGCAAAACAAAAACCTTTATGCCCTATACTGCTATATAGACAGTTAAAACGTCAAATAAAATCATCTCCGACGCCCAACTGCATAACGTAAGCATCATGAGCTGGGTGTATTCGTATCAAGTCCAAACCAGTGCCCTCTCTGCCTTCTATCAAAACTAGGTTCTAGTTAATCAAAAGAATACTCTTCCTGGAATACAAACAGCTCCCATTCAAGCAAACTTTCTTTCCTATTCAACTTCTTCTCTGGATTATCCCGTCCTTACACTTCTGAAACAATTTGGAATTTGAGGTGCGTGTTCCACCTCCCCACCCCTTCTCCTGCATGTCGATGCTAAATTTCATGGACATGGGGGGGGGGGGGGCGTGATAGCTTACTGTTCATGCTGTTTGACAAGTGGTCTGGTATTAACTATGAATTCCCGAGTTTGAAATCTATTACTGCAGTCAGTGCACTGATGCCATTTTGGTAAGCAGTGGCGTAGACAGGTTCTTACACCTGGGGGGGATGATATGCCATTCACGAGAAATCGAGGATCAATTTCGTATACAGATACACACACTCACACACAAACACACATCCGCACACATACACCCGAATGGGGGGGGGGTGATCGACTTTTTTGCTTATTTTCTTCTGTCGAACTCACACTTAAGTATAAACACACGCCCTCACCCACCTGCACAGACCCCCTTACTCACATTTTGATTATCTTGCAAGCGAGCGAAGCGAGCGAGCAAAATATTACGATTTTTCTGATTTTCAATTGCATTTTCAAATAGAAATTCTATAATATGATGAGCGAGCAAAGCAAGCTAGCCAAAAATAACAATTTTTCTGGTTTTCACTAGCATTTTCAAACAAAAATTCTAAAATATGATGAGCGAGCTAAGCGAGCGAGCCAAAAATAAGCGCTTTTCTGGTTTTAAGTCACATTTTCAAATAGAAATTTTAAAATATGATGGTTGTTTATGACAGATTATCAAAAATTTTATTCACTGATTAATTCAAATATCATTTCTTCCTTAAAAAGTGGGGGGGGGGGAATATTTGTACACGCCATCCCCCTCTCAAAAAAGTGGGGGATATATCCCCCATCCCCCCAGGATTTACGCCAATGATGCACAGACATAAATAGAAGATATACGCACCGTGACAAACGAATATAGAATATGGACTGACACACATTATTGCATATTTTGCATCACGCTATTTATTTATTTTTTTAAATTTGGTTGTTATACCACTTCAGAAAAACTGTGACGGCGCCGAAATTACCCAAAAGTAATATAAATAACTACATAAATCAGAATAATGATCTACATAGTTATGATAGTAATCGTCATTTCAGCCACATTAACGATGATGATGATAACTATTATTATGATAAGCATAATAATAATATACATAACTAATCATCATTTATTATTATTATTATTATTATTATTATTATTATTATCATTATCATCATTGTTGTTGTTGTTGTTATTGTTGTTGTTATTGTTGTTGTTAAAATGATAATAATTGTTATCATTAGTTTAACTTTAAGCAAACATCCTTCCCTAAAACCTGGGGGGGATGATTGTACATGCCATCCCCCCCACCTTGTGAGGTGGGGGGATGCATACCCCTCATCCCCCCCGCTGTCTACGCCCCTGTTGGTAAGGCATTATTATCCTTCATTATCAAGTCCTTCGAAGAGAACTTAAAACCGTCAGTCGATCCTCTGGTTACTTATAGAGGCATGCACTTGGTATCCTAGCATTAAACAACAAATCATCATTTTCATCATGGCTTGATATGACTTACCTCCAGTTTAGAAGTAGAAACGTTACACCCCTGCACATCTCCAGAAGGTTGGCAAGAAGGGGTCGGACGACATCGTTTCTTGTTGATGAACTTCCGAGCGCACTGCACCGAGCAAAATTTTTCTGCAGCCTCGAGGATGTAGCAGGTACGAGCAGAGAAGTACAGCAGGGATCCGAATGTGTTGCACGTTCTGCAATGCCCTATGGTTAAAAGGTGAGTTTGATTGTAATGTCAATGAGACAGAAAAGTTTCATTCAACTCAATCATGTCAGTACTGGGAATAACTGCGAATAAGTAGTGAAAAAAGAGATATATTTGTCGCTACGGAACATAAGCATCTGAATAGGCATTTAAAAAACGAGAGATATCTGTTGCTTAGCAGCAGGGGCCGCAGGAGGGGAGGGGGGCGGGGAGAGCATGTCACGATCTAGTATTGATAGTAATGTCATACTTCGCAATGCTTACATGCTAGACTTGAAAGAAAAAAAAAATGCTCGTTCGTTTGTCCAACCACCCCCATCTCGCCCCAGCCTTTATTTCAGAAAACCACTTCGTGGCCATTAATCTGACGAAAATACAAAGTAGTTGTTGCATGAAGCTTGTTTATCGCATTGGCCTGAAATATGAAGGAATGCGAGTGGGTTTATCATGTCATACATCGCATTCAGATGATTTTTTTGCAAGGACCAGCTCACACAAAGCGTCATTTCCGGCGTCATTTCAATTGCCTCATGACCTGCCCTAATCGAGCATGCGCAGACACTTTAGGCATACGCCAGCTGATAATATTGTTGGCACTATTCATTTTGCAATCAAATGTTTGAGCGATATAACTCGTCTGTTCATGACGAGCAACAGACCGTAGCAGTTTGTACTGACGCAGCCCAAAATTCGAAAATAACGCCTCTTGTGAGCAGAGTCTAATTAAGCACAAATATAGAGACATGATCTCTTGCTTACCTTTTGGTGGCTGAAGACACGTCACTGCTACAAACTTTATGCCGTCTATCATGATGACACGACCGATAGTGTTGCGTGAAGATGTCTTATTTTCCGCCTGAGCTACGTCATCCGCCGTCTTCATGGTGCCATTTTCGTCACCCACGTCATTCACTGTTTCCCTTGCATGTTGTCTGGAAGTCGAAACATTTTCATTTGCTTGTTGATCTGAAATCTGATCCCCGTCAACCTTAATTTGGTCGGCGCCCTCCGTTAAGGTCACGTTAGTGTTATCTTTCTCATTCGGCTGATCTGGAATCTTCTCCAACGTTTGCCTGGAATGATCTTCAATCTGATCAACGTTTCCCTCAAGTAAACTCGACCTGTGCTCCACTTTGTCTTTAGTGTTTGATTGATTCATAATTGAACTGTTATGTTTTCCTGGAGGCCCACTCGTACATGTAGATCTAGGCCTACCAGTAGCCAGCTCGATTAGAATTTTCTTCGTACTCTTGCCAGGAGAGCCCCTGTGGTCTTTGCCTGATGTCTCTAGAGGCAGTTCATCATTGCCCACCACTGTGATAGTTTTAGTGCCATCTGACCTGGATCCTTGAAGCACAGTTACGTGGCAAAGTTTGGTAACCAACCCACTTTGGTCCTTTTGCAGATCAAGGGATTCCTTTGTAAACACCT
>CM057167.1:4455195-4534402 GCA_029962745.1 Echinometra lucunter | reverse complement strand
TAAGGAAGGCAACTTTGGAGATCAGTTTAGAATGCTTTCCTAAGGGCACCCTTTTACTTGTACTTCCAAACTGTCTGTTGCCATTCATTAAAAAGAAAAAACGTAAATAATGATATGGCAATCTCAGAGACCGTCCCCCCTCCACCCCGTCTCTAGTCAAGAGAGCTTGGACCATCGATACCTGCATAGCGACTGATTGGCATTTTTGTGGTGATAAACTGCATCATGTCTGAACTATGTACATTTAGCCATAACCCTCAAAGGACTAGGAGGTTATCTTGTTCCCCCTCCCCCCTCCCCCTCCCCCCCCCCCCCTCCTCAAGAAAGTAAAATCATTAGAATATGCCCATCGCATTAAAGTCACTGCTTGCTTTCATGAATTTGCCCCAGTCTTTCCCATCTTTGACCCTGTCATTTACAATTGAATCTGGCACAATCAACTTTTTTTTTTTTTTTTTTTTGGGGGGGGGGGGGGGGTCCATGGGCCTCCAACCTGATTTATTGTTGGCCTCTTTTTCAATAAAGTACATTGTGTATTACCAAACTTATGAAAATCCATTACAAAATTTCACGACCGATGAGCTTTAGCGACCTCATCTACTCATAAAAGATGGATGAAATTTCTTTTATAATCCAAAAGTCATTCAAGCGTACTATCTTGGTACATGTATGTATAGCATATCCCATTTATGCTCAATTTTCATCAGTTTTGGCCCATTATTGATAGCTGATATTATAGCTTTCAGGCTTCAAGTAAACATTAATTCAAATGGGGAAAAAGTCTGCAGTATATCAAATATTTGGGATAAAAATACTCTGAATGTACATGTACTTCTCAGCATTTCTATTCAATAAACAGAAAAAATGTAGGCCTCTTTTTGAGAGTAAAATGCATGTACAGAGCATTATGGTTGACAGAAATGAGTAGTTATCATCAAAGTTGGTGATGTAGTCTTATTTTTTATGCTACAAGCAATTCCTCTCTGTCTGGAATCTTAAACAGGGGTTATCCTCCCCCCCCCCCATACCCCATCTCTTGAACCTCCAGAACAGCCCAGTCTTTATGCTAATGCTTTGCATGTGCATTTTGTACCATCACGTACTGTCTTTTTTTCCTCCCTCCATATTTTTGCTTTTTTTTTTTTCCCCTTCAGTGCTCTGTTCATAATGCCTGTATTCAGTTCTGCTGATCATGCCATTGCAACAAAGATTGTCGCTTCTTACCCTAACAATGCAGAGAACAACATACCCACACATTCAGGAACAATCATTTCTGACCGATGCCCAAACCGGAGTAACCAAAGCTGTAAGTTCAGACCTTGATGTTCATTCCTTGCTTCTCGACTAACAGCATGTCTCTGTTCCATTTGAGAATGGAAGAGAGAAGAAGGGAGAGTGGGGGGGGGGGGGGGGGGGGGGGGGAGGGGGCGTTGAATATTCTTTCAAATTGTTCTTTTCTTGTTACCTCTCTTACTTTCTTTAGCCATGTGTTTGTAATGCCAGTCTTCAGCTCTGCCGATGATATCATAGCAACTAAGATTGTTGCTATTTTCCCCGACAATACCAAGAAGAAGTTGTCCTCCCACCTTGGTACAATCATATTGAACGATGGAACAACTGGTATTCCCAGAGCAGTGAGTACTTGCCATGCATTTAGCAAGCAAACAATGATACCTTTGTACATTGTCATGTATCCTCACTTTTTGTTAAAGTCAGAATAGGTTGTGATCAGAGCCTTTTTGTTTCTAAGCACATTGAATGCTTTATGTAATGCGCTATATAATGTATATTATTATACTTCTTTTTTTCAGAATGATTATGAAACTATCAAAAAGAGTGTATTAAAACAGAGCCTGAGTTCAGTTGCAGAAAAGAGCTATACTGTACAGTGCACTGCGAAACAGCAGTTCAAAAAAGTTTCATGAAATGTTTAAAAATGCTGTATTTTGGCTTCATACTTGAGCTGTTTAAACATCTTAATCCTTTAAACTGATTTTTAATGGTTTTTTTAGTACATTCTTGTTTGCCGTATCTCTTGTACAGTACATGGTACCTGTAATATAGAGAATCTTTACCTGTCAGACATGATTTGATTCAGACATAATGATAATGATAATAAGAGTTGCATTTATGTAGCATTTAATATTACGTTTCTAGGCACTTTACATGTAATTATTATTAACTCTGACGCTGTTCCACACATAAAGTGCACCATCTCAACTCCAGCCCGAGTTATCTCAGGCTTTGTACTTAATGGGTTACATTATTTTGAGGCATTCACTATGGTGCATGATATCTTTTGTGAGTATATAACATTAAAAACTACTCCAAATTTTCCACAGGCTTATTCCTCTTACACAGAATTTCTGAAACACTGTCCAAATGACCCTGGAAATCTACTGCTTTGGTCTGGTGAACCCTCTGCGGAAAGTGTTCAGAAATCCCAAGAGATCAGCATTGTGCTGGGGAGCATTCCATGAAGTGTCTTGTCAGTGATTTTTACTAACAACTGTTATAAGCTACTAAAATACTTGTATCTGGTTGGCTGAGAGAAAATTTGTCAGTAAAAATCACTGACAAGACACTTCATGAAACACTCCCCTGCTTGTCTAATGGGATGGTTGTCTCCAGGGTTTATGCTGGAAGTAGCCTTCAGAAAAGTTGTCAGAACTGCTGTGAAACAATGAACAGATAATCTGATCTTGTGGGCTGTAGCCAGGACCAACTGGGTATCGAATCAGTGTTGATATTTCTCACTTTCATGTACATACATGTACAGATAATGGATGCAGAACATATTACCGCTATGAGAACAGCAGCGGCATCGGCTGTAGCGACCAAGGTAAGCAACTGTTGACAAACATTTTCCGAATGCACTTTTAATGATTCAACATTTTGAAGAAATGGCGTGTTCTTCAAATATTGACATTTCAACAACTTCTTGAATTTGCTTCTGAATAATGATGTGAATACTCAGATCAAATCATTGCCTGTAGTACATTGTTTGGAGTCTTCTAGTTGAAGCAATGGGCCAGTTGCATCCAATTGCAGACAATCCCCAATACTGTTCTGACGTTATTCCAAATCTGAGCCGATTTTGCTTTTCCTCATACCAGAAGGCTCAAAATACACCTGTTGGCTCAAACGTTCATTAAGATATCCAACAGCAAACTCCCATGGAAAAGCCCTCCTGATTTTTTTTTTTTGGATTTTTTTTTTTTTTTTTTTTTTTGGGGGGGGGGGGGGGGGTTGCCATGCCACTTGTAATGATGAGATACGCATTAACACATCAATAATAGTTAATGCTCAAATAAAGAGTTTTGCCAAAAGTTTCGCAGACAAAGTCATTATGTTATATTTTGCACTACCTTTATAAGAGTTTGATTGATACACACCTATTTGCTGTCAGGAGACAAAAGAAGTTTAATTGTTTGTTTTTGCCATCTCATATATTCTTTTAAACTAATGAATATTGGCAGTTGGTCGCCTCATATGTAAATAAGCCTTTACCGGTATGTTGAAATGATATGAATTCCGTTTTTCTCATTCAGTATCTCGCAAAGGATGGGTGGCAGAAGTTAACTCTTGTTGGAGCTGGTGCGCAGGCAGAGGCTCATCTGAACGCCTTCAGGCATATATTCACCATTAATGAGGTAAAACACTGTTCACATATCATTGATTTGATGACAGTAGTGAAAAATAACTCTATTAGAAAATGTAAGGTACTCTATGGATTGTGTGACACATGCTTCAGGGAAATTGTCCTGCATGATTTTTGTCATCGCACCAGCCATTTAAAAAAATTACTTTTAACTCTTTGTGCTTTCACTTGTAAACCCCTTGTGCGTTGCATTACTTTAGCAGCGAACACTAATCTTGGTTTACAGGGTCTCTGTTATTTAGAAGGCTATAGCTTTTTTACCTGAATTTTTTGAAAGTAAATGTTGTGTAGTAAAATTGTAGAATTTTTTATGGGTTTTTGTATCATATATAACTCATTCACTATACTAGTGTGCTTTGTCTGTATGATACCCCTGTTTCTAAACATATCCCTCTGGCCTTTCCAATGAAATTTTGAACTCTATTTTGTTCCTTTGTCAGTGGCAGGTGTTTATATGTGCAGATAATTGAATAAGCTTTACAGTGATACCAAAATCAACAAAATCAGAACCAAAGAAAAGCCCCTACAACAGAAAAAAAACACAAGTGGAGTTCACTTTCAATAAACTTAAACCTATCCTAAAACTAATCTAAAATACTAATCTAACCCCTAATTCTTTTACAAAATAAAGTCTGGACTGGAGCAGTGGGTGCTGGAGCACACAATGTAACAGGTCCCCTCAATGATTTGAACCTCAGTTTCGTGGATCTAGAACATTTTCTACATGTTTGTATTCATTTTTTAAGCATTGATATATGCAATTACATGTGCATGTACCATAATAATCAAGAAAGGGAAATGATACATGTATATTCTTTAGAACAAATGTTGATCTACATGTACATTTCCAAAATATTTCTCCCCAACTCCCAGTTTTTTTCTAATTCTGTGTTTTTTCATGATAAGAAAAATGCAAAAAAGTAAATGATCACTTGCAAATTTTTTGTTGGAACATTGTTCCCTTTGGTATACTTAGGTCCGACTTTGGACAAGGTCTTTTGAGAAGTGCCAAGCTTTTGCCCAGAAGTTTCATGCTAAAGCTTATGAGACAGCTCAAGAAGCAGTGGCTGGAGCAGATGTGATCATCACCTGCACTTTTTCTGAAACTCCTGTACTGGAGTCCAGCTGGCTGAAACCGGGTGCCCACATTAACTGTAACTATCTAATTTTTTTTTATTAAAAGAAAACTCCTAGAAGCATTTGTAGTGCATTGTGGGCAGTTTTATTTTCTTTACTCAAATATTTTAACGGCTTCCTCCATCTTTGTCAGGAGTTTGAGTAGAGAAAATAAAATTTGCCACGATGCATTACAAACGCTTCTAGTAGTTTTCTTTGATTTGTTTGAGCCAGTGTGTGAAACCTTAAAGACGCTGGGTCATGGGCTTTTATGGAGAGTGGATCATAATTTACTGACACCAGACTTTGTGAAAAGCACTGGAAATACCTGTAATAGAGCTACATCTCTGGAGCACAGCAAACAAGCTGCCCCACCATAGACATTCTGCCGCCTGCTTTGGGCATTGTCAGGCCAGGGAAAGTGAGATAATGATTTTACCGTTTTGGGCAATGGGTGGAATATACAGAGAATGATATAAGATCTGTTGGTCATAATACTCAATTCCACTCTGGGTGATGGACAACGCCTGTTACTTGGTAAGTACCCGAATGGTGTCAAATTCCCCATGAAAGCTCATGACCTAGTGTCTTTAAGATGTTTAAATTTTTTATTTGTATTCAATTAGGGGCGATTTGGACAAGGGTGTGGGGATATTTATTTGGCAGATGATGTTCTGGGGGAATGTGGACAGGTGTCCCAATACCTACAGACTTGAGACACACTTTGAAATAAAAGATGCGTAATAAATTTTAATATTGAAATGCTGTATGAATGTTGGACATGCATTAACCCGTTGAACACTAGCCCATTTGTTATACTGGAATCAAATCGTGCTCAACGGACCGATGTCCAACAAAATAAAGGCCATCCAATATCATTAATGCTATGGACCTAGTACCTCAGTTGTACCATTTAAAAAACCACCACAAAATCCACAGATTTTCTGGTTGGTGCATAATCCTTTACACAAATTATACTTTGGTATCTGTAGGTACCTAATACAGAGTTCTAAAGATTTATTTTCACTTTGATCATCTCAATGTGATTCAGGTGTTGGGGCCTGTAAACCTTGGTCCCAGGAACTAGGTCCAGAGGTCATGAAGAAAGCAGTAGTCTACACAGACAACACTCCAGGGGCGTACAAGGAATCTGGGGATGTCATTCACTCCCAGGTAAGGCCGCTTATCAAAAGTCTTGTTCTGCGTCTTTGATCATCTTCTCCACAACCGTTCTTTTACATCACCTTTCCCGATCTCCTGTTGTTCTGTCTATGTAGGAACGGGAGGATCGGAGGGGGAAAGTCGCTAAAGGCTGCATTCTGAATTGGCTCCGATTTTTGATAAGGTGCCTAAATAAGAAATTCTCTTGAGAAGTGTTTCTCTTTGAAGGTTTCCACGGTGGTAGAACATATGACAGTAGAAGACTTCATGGTACACCGTAGGTTCTTTCTTGTTAAGATATTCAGCAGCAAACCACTTTAAAAAACTCTGGGTTTGGCTTACTTTGAACCATCGGGTGATCGCATCGTCAAGTTACATGACATTTAGTGAATTATGCATCCTAAATTTCTGGAAGGAGGGTGTATACGTTTATGAAATACAGTCCTCTTATCTACGAAGTGTCATATTTGAGAATTGAGTTTTCCTAGATTTGCTGTGGCTTATTCATGAAGTGTATGTCAACTGGACCCATCAGTAAACTAGACCAGTCTAAATCATTGTAAATATTTATACTGGAGTTAGAGCATCCCTGGACTGGTCCTGGGACACTGCTAGGGCACCCTAAAATCTTCTCTCCTATTTAGGCTGCTTATCAAAAGTCTCATCCTGCATCTTTGATTGTCTTCTCCCCTACCGTTCTTGTACACCGGCTTTCCTGATTCCCCATTTTGTCTTTAGAGGAGCAGGAGGATCGGAGGGGAAAAGACACCGAGCGGGAAAGATGGTAAAGGCTGCGTTCCAAATTGGCTTTGACTTTTGATAAGGTGCCTTGTACTAGGAGTGAGACCACTCATGGACCGATTTAGAGGCACTCTAACTCCCAATATAGATGGGGTAGCAGATGACTTGACAACATGTCAGTCATTGTACAGTATGTTGCCTGGAAATATTGAAAGCGCATTAAAAACTGAACTATGTTAGGCTTTTCTGATCATACGTCAGAGCCCAATTTGACCACGGCTTAGAGCGGGATTCCCACTCAGCGTCTTTTCCCTCTAATCCAAACGAATGGGGAGTGGAAAAGCCGCTGTGAATACCCAGGTGCAGAGAAGCCAATAAAAACCCGAGGGACGCAACTGTTAATAAGCTACCTAAATGGCCAGATGTACATGTATGTTCCACCATCTCTGAAGCCAGTCCCTTTTTAATATATTATAACACAGGTGACAGTGTATGCAGAGATTGGGGAGGTTATCAATGGAACCAAGGAGGCCAAAAGAGACGAGATAACAGTCTTCAAATCTCAAGGTAAGTATCTATTACTTCAATACAATTTGCTGGATGTAGCTAAAAAAACCTGGATGGCATTCTTAAAGCGGATGTTAACTACTATTTTAACTTCTATGTTAACTCTGGGACTTAACATACCTGTTTTTTTAGGCAACGCCCCACTGACATGCCCTTTTCATGTCTATTCTCCAATGATAAACACTGTTTAAATGTACTTCTGGCTAATAGAGTTGGCATTGCGGCTACAACAATCTGAACTATGTGCGTGTTTATTTAGTTATTAACGGTTCATATGCACAACCTTTATTCCAGTGATGTTCATGGAAATGTACTTTATTCCCTTCTTTTCTATTCTTTATACCCACATTTTGAAAGAAAAAAAAAACTTCATGAAAAAAGGCTGAGATTTTCAACAATATGTAAATGCATACAGGATGCTATGTATGAATAACACAAAATCATGTAGTCAGAGGCCATTTAAACTTTTTTGGTGTGTGTGTGTGTGTGTGGTTTTTTGGGTTTTTTTTAATGTAAGAAATGGGAGTTTCATACATGTATGGTCTGGTACTGACAATTTTGGTCACACATACTCTGTAGGGACAGAACATGCAAATTCCTTATAATGGTCTGCTCTGAATTGAAGAGTTATATCTCACAAAGCCAAAAGGCTGTCTTCACATTGACTCTGAACTGACAACTGTTTGACACTGAACTGACAAATGTCGGATCATTGAAATTTTCATTCTGTCTAGGGTTGGTCTTATTGGTGAGTTGTCAAAAATAATCTTTGTGTTTTTATCTCAACTCATAGGTGTCGCTATTGAGGATGCTATTGCAGCAAAACTGGTCTACGATAAAGTCAGTCTTCTCAGCGATAACCAGTCCTAGCGTTTGAAACCAACAATGGACTGCGGTGGTATCCTTTGGCCAAGGTCAGGCTGAGCATCTTTCACAATGCTTCTACCAATGACAGGTTTGTCATCATGCAGAATTTAAGGGGCTTATCAACTCTTTGTTGGCTATGGATCAAACCCCAGGGCCCAGGTTCATAAAACTTCTTGTCAATAATGAGTCGCAATAACTGTTTTAAGCTACTAAAATCCTTGCATCTGATATACTGAGAGCAAATTTGTCATAGAAATGTGGCAGTTGCTTATACTGATAACAAGTTTTAATGAAGCAGGGCCCAGGGCTGCCACATTGTATGGTTGCATGGTGTGTATACACTGTATATGTGTCAAGAGTCTGCAGTGGCAGCCCAGTAATTGTGCCATTAGTCGACTATAGCTGCTAATGGGTTAATGTTTTTTTTTTCTTGTGTCACTAATTTCAGATCTGTGTGTATATTGAGTTTTATTTTTTATAAATCTTCACTTTTACTTGTACTTAACTGTATTACTTATGTTCAAGTCGTAAATAAATGTATGGGGGTGCATAATGAAACTACATTATCTTTGATATTAAAAGTTTATTGCTTTAGCAATTTGGAAACTGAATGGAATGGACACTTATCATTCATTTGGTGATTGCTTGTACGTTTATGTAGCTCTCAAGTTCTGAACTACATTACATATAAATTTGGGGTAGAAATCTTTCTGTCCACAGCTATTGGTTTGTGTGATGTATATACCCTGTATGTGTGCCAAGGATAGACAATGGTATCCCACGGCTTGTGTCATTAGTTGATTAAAGGTACCTATGGGACTTATGGGTTGATATAATTTTGTCATATCACTCATTTCAGATCTGTATGTATATCGAGTTCTATTATTACAATCTTCACTTTTACCTAACTTACATGTATTTTAATTAATCTATGAGTTGTATTCTGGAAATTACTTTGTCTTTTACATTAAAATTTGACTGCTATAGCTAATTGAAAACTCTGTTGGATATCATTTGGGTGATTATTGATATATATGTTTAGAAATCTAGCTGTGCACAGATAATAAACAAGGATTTATCTTATCTGAGATCTGTTATTCAATTTACATTCCTCTGGCTCACATGAAAAATAACTTCATTTCCAGAATGCTATTCAATATCTGTTGATGTTTGCTAGGTACATGTATACTTGATCCATTACAAATGATGTTCATGTAGTTTAAAGGTGCTTTCACACATGATGCGACAGTGTGGTACCACACTGTGGCTCCGCACTGTTTCGTCTTCACACATGGTGGGACTTTGTGTCACCACATATGCTAATGAACGCGCATTAACGCGTCAACTCTTATTAAGAGAGCATGTTGTCAAAACTTGCGCACGCTTGCGCAAGCAAGCTCATAGCAACAATTTTTGCGCTAACTTTTTAGAAATTTGATTGGTGCACATTTTTTGTCTATCTAGGCAGCAAAAAAAAGTGTGTCCTGACTCGTCGACATTTTTTTGTTGTCCTATACCCCATAGGCTTGTACACAAAAAAGTGTGGTGACACAGCGTGTCGCCACACTGTCGCATCATGTGTGAAAGCACCTTTAGTGTGTTTAACACTCGTATTTAATAAAAACACACATGTATTTATTACATATTTGTGATACAAATATGTGGTTTAGGTTAAGTGTTAAACACACAGTGTTATGTCGTAAAAAACACACAATAACCTAAATTACAGAATCAAATGAAGACTTTCGTGCTCAATATATAACTCTTTTCAAATGAATAAGATTTTTGAAGTTACTCATGGGAAATTTTTTACTTCTTAATGATTTTGATAGTACCTCAGAGCCTTATTACAAAAAGCAATAAATATACATCATAAGTTTTCAGTTCAACTTTTTAATATTCTATCGTTCATTAACCCAGATGGATGAAGGTTTCGATATAATAAGGTTCTTGGTCCCGAGGAGTTTGTTTAACAAGGTTCCCCTGTATTATCTGTTTGCTAACTACATTAATCTTGATGACCCAAAAAATTCAATTTACTCTACTATAATTTTTCTTTATAAGTTGTAAAAATCAGTAGTAGATTTATGAGTGAAGTAGAAGGTTTTAAATTGAAAATAAACATTAACAACACCAGAACCAACAACTAAAATAAATGTCATCTGCATTACTTCTTGAAAATACCCTTAATTATTATGTACTTTTTATCTCAAAGAATTAATGTATTTGTATGCATTTAGTCATGAAATTTTCAGAATTAGGGCAAGAATACAAGGGTAAGTTTCTTGGAAAAGTTATACAAGTACTCTGTTTGAGTTACTGTCAACCCATTCATTTATTTTTATCGTCATAATGATAATTCTAAATCTAATCAAATGTTTTGATTGAATGACCTTTATGCAAAATCATCTGTACAAGGTCAGTGGTGTAAATGAAATTAGAATGATAGGTAAGGGCATACAAACTATTTGAAAAGGGGTGATTCTGCCTACACTCATACAGGAAAAAAAAAAACACTGCAAGGGAGAAAAATATGAAATGTAGAAACTGGGATTTGGATTGTGTCTTTTTTCTTTTGCTATTTGAAATGCTGCATGTATTAAAAAAAAAAACCAAAAAAAAACTTTGGTGGTTGTTCTAGTTTTGTATTTGATATGAATGAAATATTTTTATAATAAATTCAGAAAGGAATTTAATGCCATATAGAAGTCCTTTATATTTTGTCTGTTTCTGGTGATAAGTGTGTAGAGGCCAAGTCAGACCTCACTCATATTCTGTCAGCATTAAGGATGACAATGATGTTGACTGTGGGCAGACATGTGCGATTATTGCAAAGATGAAAATGCTGGTTCAGTCAATTAACAGTATAAACACTTCCTGATTAGGGAACTATCATAGGTGTAGTTGCAGTTATGAGGTCTGAGCCCATCTTATAAAGATTGCAACTGATTCAAATCAATCACCACTTTGAGATTGAGGTGGAGATCAGTCTAAAAGTTGCAATCAAATTGAATCAGTCGCAACTCTTTCTAAGTCGGGGCCCAGATCAGCCTCGGAGACTGGATGAGAGATAGAGAGGGGGAGGGGGGGGGATTACAATAATCTTAAGATAGAGGAAGAGGAGATAATGGTGAACACAAACAGATGAGTGAGAATGATGAAGGCTATGGAATTAAATGGACATGGGTAAATTACCCTTGCTTTTTCTCCAAAGTCGAGAGAGATGATTTGAAACATCCACCAAATTTGCAGAGAATTTGAACAGAATTTGAAAATATGGAAAGTTACCAACAAGATGGGCCATATTTCTTTGCTGGTTTCATCCACTTTCTCCCTCTGTCTTTGTATTTCTCAGTAAGGGTCTCCCACCAAATACACACCACGACATGAACATCTATGGTCAAAACTTTAATATGACACCTTGCACTCTGTCTCATTGCAATTCTTTGTTGCCTGATGACATATTAATCGTATTGATCCTCTTTTGTGACGTCTTGCAATCATGAGTTGGACCAAATTGACATGACAGAGATACAACTTCGTGACGTCATAATTAACAGCAAAGATCGACTTCAGAGAGCTCCATCCCTGATATCAGAGTGATCGCCTTTTTGACTTCATTCAAAGAAATTGTTATTGGTAGACAAACTCAACAGAGATGTCCATGTACGTTTATGACGTCATAAAAGAAACATGCAGCTTGCCGAAATAGATTTTTCGTTTATGCAGAATTGATTTAATTCGTGGAAAGGTTGGCACTTCCTGGAGCAGTTGAGGACCGTCCAATGTCTGGCTGGAACTTGTTTTTCATGGTCCAGATGAGATGGTCAATGCTTGTCATCATGTCCATCTTTTTGTTACCGTCGCCTCTCCACTTAGGCCAAGCTTCTGGATCGTCATCACTTTCTGAAGAACTAGGACTTTCAGATACATGTCCGCCCCGTCTTTTCTTGTCCTTTCCTTTCCGCATACACTGCGTTTGGGCGTCAAGTTGCTTCTTTTTTAGATCTCGGCGCTTCTTGATATCTTGAAAATCGTGGTGACGTGACCTTTTCTCTTTCTTCCTCTTCCGTTTCTTTTTCTTTTTCTTCTTCTTCCTTCTTTTCTCCTGACCGTCTGAATTGTCTTGTATCCTCCCCTCCGTTGTATCACCCGACAGTCTAACCTGAGCATGTTGAGAGCATGCCCTAACGGTTGTTTCAGTCTTATGTGTCATTGCAAGATCTTTGGCGGAAGGCCCAGGTACGGTTGCACACTGGTCCTCACCACAATTGTTGGATTCTTCTCGATCGGCTGCTTCCATCATGTAATGAAACAGATTCGACAAGTTCGAACGTTGTTTATCTGCGTTCGGTTTGTCTTCTTTCCGTATCCTCTGCGCAATTTTGCAACCAGAATTACCACCGACCTTTGCTTTGCTACCTATTCCGGAATCGCCTAAGATCGGTTTAGGTGACCCTGGTGCTGTCGTTGAGTGAACTTTCGCCGACGTGGCGACGTCGCTGCAATTCTCGGCAACACTTGGCTCACACGGGGTCTTCTCTCTTGGAGAGGTACCTTTCCCAGAACCTTGAGCAATTTTGGGCTGGCCGAGAGTTTTCTGAAAAGGAAACATGGTCTTGAAGAGAGATCTTCTGCGTTCATGAAACTGGTTCAGGCTCATCCCTGTATCCATGCTTCGTCTAGTACTCTTCTTTTGACTTGCTTTAATTAGACCTTTCGATGTCGGTTCTGGAGTGTCGCATTCACGCGTTGCCCTCAACAAATCCTGCTGAAGAAATTCGCACGACTGTGACCGCAACTCTTTTCCACATTTCTTCCACACTTCAGCTTTTGACTTGGACGAACTGCCCTTTTTCAAGTTATGGAGAGGTTTGCTGGAGGTGCAAACCGTTGCCATTACCTCCCGTTCGTTTGAACATGTTGTGGATCCTCCACGTCGGTGACGTTGTTCCAAAGTGGATCTTTTGACGGATGGTGTCCTGCTTGAAAAGGAGACGTTTGACATTTCGCCAGCCTGTCGTCTCTTACTTCCAATCGCACGGAACATACTTCTAAGGTCATCTCGTTTCCAAACCGTTGACAAGATCGGAGGAAAACTAAGCCGTCCCTTGTGTCCTTTAAAAGAACGTTTTCCCTTTGGTCTCGACAGAATTCCTAGAAGAGTTGTATTAACCTGGTTACCAACGGGTTGCGCTGGAGGTTCCCCTTTTGCACTCGTCCTTCTTTCTTGGCTAGCTTTCTTTTTCCTCCCACTTTTTTTCGAAGCAATTTCCATTTCTTGACACTCCATGGCTTTCGCCTCACAAGACTTCGCCTGTAGTCGTTTGTCAAAGGCTTTAGGAAATCTATCCGCCACTGATGTTTCTGACTTCGATGCCATCTTGAGCGTCGACTCACCAAGCTGTCGGGGAAGAGAAGGTGGGGTCAAACTTCGATAGGTATCCTGTTTTGTCAGGTTGCGTTTATTTGCCTTTTTCTTTGGGCTTCTCGATTTGTCGACCTTCTTGATGACCAAACTGTCAATGTATATGTTTTCGAGCGTCTGGGCATTTCGCGATGCAAGCTTAGAGTTCCAGCCGTTTTTTTTCTTCACATCTTTTGCACCTGAAGAAGTAAATTTCGACAAATTTCCGGAACGTCTCATATCTCTTTGGTCTTTTGGGGCCTGGAAATCATAGAAAGTAAGCGAATAAAAAAAAACAACATTTACATCTGCATTTTACAACATGACAACATGCTAGTATGCATAGGTCCAAAATAAGCAAAATACATACAGAAAGTAGACCCCCCCCCCCCCCCGATGAGTGGAATAGTCATAGCCGCAAGGGATCTTAATTATTTGCTAAAAGACAATAAAAAGCAAAAACAAAAACCTTTATGTCCTATACTGCTATATAGACAGTTAAAACGTCAAATAAAATCATCTCCGACGCCCAACTGCATAACGTAAGCATCATGAGCTGGGTGTATTCGTATCAAGTAGAGTACCTACATAAAGAGAGTAGCGACAACCCAAGATTTGAACGCCATTTTGTTTCCCTGTTACGCAACATTTCTATTCAATTCCGATAAGCAAACGGGTGTTCGAAATAGAAAGAATTTGAACGCCATTTTGTTTCCCAAGAAGTAGGACGTCTATGTCGCTACTCTCTTTATGTAGGTACTCTAGTATCAAGTCCAAACCAGTGCCCTCTCTGTCTTCTATCAAAACTACCCATGGTTCTCTGCAGTAAATAACACCCATGGTTCCAACCATACGTACAGGATTTCAGACAAGGAAGAACCATGAGTGAAATTGCTGCACCATGCGTGGCGACAAGGGTAAAACAATATTGGAATATATATTCCTAACAGTAATGATAAATGCCACAGATTGTTTTTTTTTTGGCAATGTATTTGTGCTATTATGCCATTAGTTGACAACTCCTGCTCACCAAGAAGTATTTTTCATCCTTTTGCTATAGCATATACTGCCGCCACACCTAACTTTAGGTGTTATTCCTTAACACTTCTGAAACTTCCGCGCTTTGCGCAGAGGGGGAACCTGTGGATTATTTTCTAGTGAGAACCCTGGTACCATCTTGTTAATCAAAAGAATACTCTTCCTGGAATACAAACAGCTCTCATTCAACCAAACTTTTTTCCTATTCAACTTCTTCTCTGGGTTATCCCGTCCTTACACTTCTGAAACAATTTGGAGTTTGAGGTGCATGTTCCCCCCCCCCCACCCCTTCTCCTGCATGTCGATGTTAAATTTCATGGACATGGGGGGGGGGGGGGCGTGATAGCTTACTGTTCATGCTGTTTGACATGTGGTCTGGTATTAACTGGGAATTCCCGAGTTTGAAATCTATTACTGTAGTCAGTGCACTGATGCCATTTTGGTAAGGCATTATTATCCTTCATTATCAAGTCCCTCGAAGAGAACTTAAAACCGTCAGTCGATCCTCTGGTTACTTATAGAGGCATGCACTTAGTATCCCAGTATTAAACAACAAATCATCATTTTCATCATGGCTTAATATGACTTACCTTCAGTTTAGAAGTAGAAACGTTACACCCCTGCACATCTCCAGAAGGTTGGCGAGAAGGGGTCGGACGACATCGTTTCTTGTTGATGAACTTCCGAGCGCACTGCACCGAGCAAAATTTTTCAGCAGCCTCCAGGATGTAGCAGGTACGAGCAGAGAAGTACAGCAGGGATCCGAATGTGTTGCACGTTCTGCAATGCCCTATGGTTAAAAGGTGAGTTTGATTGTATGTTAATGAGACAGAAAAGTTTCATTCAACTCGATCACGTTAGTACTGGGAATAACATAAGTATCTGAATAGGCATTTAAAAAACGAGGAATACCTGTTGCTTATCAGCAGGGACCGCAGGAGGGGGGGGGGGGGGAGCATGTCACGAGCTAGTAATGTCATACTTCGCAATGCTTACATGCTGAACTTGAAAGAAAGAAAAATGCTCGTTCGTATGCCCAACCACCCCCATCTCACCCCAGCCTTTATTTCAGAAAACCACTTCGTGGCCATTAATCTGACGAAAATACAAAGTAGTTGTTGCATGAAGCTTATTAACTGCATTGGCCTGAAATATGAAGGAATGCGAGTGGGTTTATAATGCCATACTAATACCGTATTCAGATCATTTTTTGCAAGGACCAGCTCACACAAAGCGTCATTTCCGATGTCATTTCAATTGCATGTTGATCGTAGCAGTTTGTACTCACGCAGCCCAAAATTCGAAAATAACGCCTCTTGTGAGCAGAGTCCAATTAAGCAAAAATATAGAGACATGATCTCTTGCTTACCTTTTGGTGGCTGAAGACACGTCACTGCTACAAACTTTATGCCGTCTATCATGATGACACGACCGATAGTGTTGCGTGAAGATGTCTTATTTTCCGCCTGAGCTACGTCATCCGCCGTCTTCATGGTGCCATTTTCGTCACCCACGTCATTCACTGTTTCCCTTGCATGTTGTCTGGAAGTCGAAGCATTTTCTTGTTGATCTGAAATCTGATCCCCGTCAACCTTAATTTGGTCGGCGCCCTCCGTTAAGGTCACGTTAGTGTTATCTTTCTCATTCGGCTGATCTGAAATCTTCTCCAACGTTTGCCTGGAATGATCTTCAATCTGATCAACGTCTCCCTCAAGTAAACTCGGCCTGTGCTCCACTTTGTCTTTAGTGTTTGGTTGATTCATAATTGAACTGTTATGTTTTCCTGGAGGCCCACACGTACATGTAGATCTAGGCCTACCAGAAGCCAGCTCGACTAGAATTTTCTTCGTACTCTTGCCAGGAGAGCCCCTGTGGTCTTTGCCTGATGTCTCTAGAGGCAGTTCATCATTGCCCACCACTGTGATAGTTTTAGTGCCATCTGTCCTGGATCCTTGAAGCACAGTTACGTCGCAAAGTTTGGTAACCAACCCACTTTGGTCCTTTTGCAGATCAAGGGATTCCTTTGTAAACACCTCTGTAGGCGGCTCGTCTTTTTCTTTCTCCAGGCTTTGAGAAGAACCAGAATGGGAGTTTGGACTTGCAGTTTTGCAAGCACGCTTCTCGATTCGTTCAGAATCAGGACAGAGAATTGAGTCTGGAGGACTGGCGTCTTGGAAATCTGCATCCTCCGACGCCAGGGTCGTGCCACTGCTGAGGACTTCGTTCCCGATGACATCCAGGAGACTGAACTGTATTTTCAATTTCAAAAAGATTAACGATAGTCATACAACCGATGGCCATAAGCAAGAGATCAGGGCCCTGTTTCATAAAAAGTTGCCATGATAGCAACTCCTGCTGCAATGGTAACTACCATGGCAAAATGAGAATTCTGCTTCCTGATTGGCTTTTATGATGAAAGTTGCCATTCCAGCAAGAGTTGCTATCATAACAACTTTTTATGAAATGGGGCCCTGATTAATTACATCTCACACGACGGGGAGGGGGGGGGGGGGTGTTTAGCCACTAGTTTGGAATTGAATCTCATATTTAACATTTAAATAACATTGAATTAGAATCCATTAAATTCCATTATTAAAGCAACCCTGCCGATCTTTTGTCAATATTTTCACAATTCCTTCCCCAATTCTCAACGAAAACTTCGTCATACGGTTATACTAGTCTATAGCTTCCTCTATTTATTGGTGCTATAATATGTGAAAATTTTCTTCTAGACCTAGTTTTCGATATATTTATGCCATGTGCAAGAACATCTGCGAAGTGTGACACACCAAATGTTTGAAATCGTCTGCCTCCGGATGTCTAATTAAAAATTTGAATTTGGAGGATCATTCTCTAGACCAATTTATGTTTGATGTCATCTCTATGATGAAAAAAATAATTAGACGAAGGGGCGGTGCTAAAGGGGGCAGCCGCCCCTATCATTTTTGCAAGTAATGAAAGAAGAGGAAGAAAATAAAGAGAAGAAGAAGAAGAAGAAGAAGAAAGAAAGAAGAAGAGTATGGGCGAAGAGAGGCGAGTGTCATGCAACTATATATAACCCTATTTGTTCATTTAAATAAACTCACCTTTGGGCAAAGGTTAAAAACACTATCAAAATACCCTAGCGCCGCCCCGACTGGGAATGTAAATCAAAATAGGAACATCTAGACTACAACTTACCGTTGAGGAGGTTGACTTTCGTTGCTCATTCATCGTCTCAGATTTCACATGTGCCTTTATTTTGTTTACCCTTTTTTTTTCATTTTGTCATGGAAATACTCTTTTGGAAATACTCTAATGAACTGCGCAGAAGTTGATATTGTGTGACAATAATTTTGCGCAGTCACGTCACGCTCTTTCATAGCGCGCATATATAATAGGGGAGCACGCGCCTAGTCCACCACCCCCCCCCCCCCCCCCCCTCTCTCTCTCTCTCTCCTCTCTCTCTCTCTCTCTCTCTCTCTCTCCCCTGGGGTGTAACATAAAAAAATACAATCTTCTTCTTCTTCTTCTTCTTCTTCTTCTTCTTCTTCTTCTTCTTCTTCTCCTTCTTCTTCTTCCTCGATTTTATTAACAACCATTTTCCCTCGATTAAATCATTATCATTGTCACTATTAATTCATGATGTTACATACAGCATGTTTGCACACCAGATATTTCTATCAAATTTTATTCATTGTGTACGACTGTGTGTGGGTTCGCTCAGTAACGTCATTCAGCGAATTCGATATAGAAATATACAGGAAAAAAGATCTTACGAGAGAGTGCTTACTTACCCTAAAAAAACACCAGTATGTGATGGCCTTAATAAACAAACTGAGAAATAAAGAAACATGTTTACTCGCTTACATGCTTCAATACATAATTTGACACATTTTCATCGATACTCTTTTCCAAACTTCCCAGTCATTTAAATATAAGTGCATCATATTGAAAACAAGTTAACTTTGATTGAGCTGGCAAACCTTATCCACAACTATTACGGGCCACAACTGTCCATGAAGACATGACATTCAAAACGATGAAGTCAAAGTTTATCATTGGAATTTTAATTGAGACATGTGGTAATATAAAAATACAAATTTTTCATTGCAAAATAAGGATGATTCATACAAACTTGAAATTTGATTACTAACATTTCATCTACAAACCATTATGATCTCGACAAGGATGAAATTAACCCGAAAATTGAAAACAATTACAAGCTATTAAAAAAGGAAGAAAATGGTTTTAGAGTTAAGTTGAATGTTAAGTACAAGTATTGATTCTTCCGAAACACCTTTTACGACCAGCGCAAATTATAATAGAAGTGAATTTTCAACTTCATTTACTGTGTTGTGTCTTATATTCTTCATGGCAAAATAAATATATTTTAAAGGCTGAATACTTTTTGAATACTTTAATTTTTAAACATTTTAAAACCCTTTATAGTTCTATATTTCCTAGAATAATTATATTCATTAATTCTTTACGCAAAAGATAAATTAGAGTTCTAGTAGTAACAGAAAATGGAAATTCACAGTTCTAAAATTAAACTGGAGGAAATGTTCATTGCCACGTAAAAGTGACATTTACACACACAAAAAAAAATGGAACAGAAAGTAAATTTCATGAGTTAAGTACGCAGAAAATTAAAAACTCAACTTGTCTTTCCAACTGCAGATATATACTTCTTCTCGAGTTATTTTTTAAGTGAAAGAAGATTTCTAGCAAGTTTTGATTAATATATTAACCTTGTGCTGATCAATACTACTTGATATACGAATGAAAGTGCTTTTAGTCAGTTCGTCTCGGTCGTGCAACACCATGGGTTCTCTATAATGTGTTGAGACATCAAGAAATTCTTTAAAACACAAACATCCATTAAATATGCTTCTAAAAATAATACTGCTGCACAATTTGGTTTCCCAATCGCTGCCACGCCCAACAAGACAACAAAGGAAAAAAGGCTGAGCTAAATTTCTTTGTAGGCCTTCTCACCTATTCATAACTAAATTCCTACTGCAATTTCCGATCATGTTGAAGTCTATTTAATATGTAAAGGGCCTTGCGACAAGAAGTTTCTCTTGGAACGCCTTTGTCGATACAGTTACAGAATAATTTCTTAGACGACGCACTTGGATACTAGTCTTAATTCAGCTTGCTGCTTTCCGTGTTTATCCGGAAAGCTCCCTGGAAAGTTCCATCTTGTTCTTGATGAGTTTTTGTGCAAAATACAAAATACAGTCAGGTTGGAGCTATGCATTGGCTACTTCATATAGCGAGTCTGAAGTCCCAGCCGCCCCATCTGGTGTCATGTAAAGTCCTTCCTGTTCGGTATTGTTCTTTAAGTATGGCATGTAACCCCCACTCGCTGCCATCTGATCTTTACTCACTCCAGGTGGTGGTGGTGGTGAGGGCGCCATTCCATCGGGCAAATCGTATATCATCGGCGATGTGTTGCCATTGACACCGCTCGACTCGAAAGCTGGATTCTCGTAGGACTGTGCTCCCTCCTGCTTCAAATTCAGTTCTGTATAGGGTGGAGGTGGATCCTGTCTTAGAGCGTCTAGATCCATGTACAGAGGGTCATCGTTCGGATGACCATCGGGGAGTGGCGGCGGTGCCTCGGCGCACTTGGTTGCTGGCTGTCTGGTTCTGTAATCATTGGATTGCTGTCCACGTTGGCCGTGTTCTAGTCGCCTATTGATTGGACAGGATCAAACACAGAACATATTTCAGTGAACCTATTCAAGAAACTTGGACGACAGATCAGATGAAATGAAATTAGTCGGCTTTTCTCTGTGTTAACGATTCGAACGTGGGTGGGAAATTACATCTCTATAAAACAATTCATGACAGCCATATTTTTATGCCTTCACACCCAGATGCCGATAACGTTTTATTCGAGATTAAAGCTCATTTAATCCAAAACAATACTCGGTAAGATATGGCTTATAGAGTGACGTCATTTCCATTTGATTTCTAATTTGGTCCTGGGCCATAATTCAAGTGAGATTGAGACAAAACATACTGTGACGCATCGAATTGTTTTTGTTTTTTTTTTAAGAATAAACTCCTAATTCTACAATCTCTGTACCTATTTTCTTTGGACCTCCTAAAACATATGACCCCGACAACGACGGCGATGATGATGACAACGACGAAGACCACAGCACCAAAGGCAGCAGGTACGACATAGCTTTTGCCAGTTTCACCCGAGTCAGGCTGAGTGACTGGAGGCGCTATCGTCGTTACTTTAAAGTAGGGAATTAAAGATATTCATACTGATTAATACATGCATACATATTACAATTTGTTTCACTGTCAAAGTCCCGTTGCAGTTTATCAGTTTCAAAGGGGATTAGACTTGAAATGAATACATATTTAAAATTTACTTTTGAATGCACAACTTAAGCTGTGAGAATGTAGGCTTAATAGTTTCTATACGATATCTAATGAGGCGTTACAGAGTGACAAGCGTACTTGAAAATTTTGATGAAAATTTGGTCCCACGGTGTTTATTCTCTGTACCGTAAGTCCCTGTTCATAGTGGCATCTAACTTGACGCCATGCTTACATAGATATCTTTTGGGGGCTTGGAGAGTCTGACTAGATAAGATGCATAGAGAGGCAATATCCTCATTGAAATCCAAAAAGATAAGTAGACCCACCACTGAACACTGCGCTTATACGCGCAGGAAATTACCAATAAATTTTATCCCGAGCATAATCCTACCACATGCACAAACCATTACGTGATAAATTAACTGTAAGTAAAATCCTCACCGACTTCAAAGATCTGTGATGAAGCGATTCCTTGCATACCCAGCATAACACCCTCGCCGACAACCTCGGCTAAGGGGTCCTCAGCGAAGCGGTCCACCCGATAAATGGCATTCTTCACCCAGTCAGACCAGTAGATGAAGTCGCCGTGGATGGTTACTCCGTAGGGTTGAGAAGGGGACGGTAGGGTGGCCACCAGGGCTCGTTCATTGGTCACCAGGTTGTACTGCTCAATCTTGCTCTGGTCAGGGTGATTGGAGTCACACCAATAAAGAATTCGCGCTGTTTTGGAGAGAGTCATTATTTAGAAAAGGAGATGAGACGAGACGAGGATAATCAGATGAATATGGTTACCGGAAACGCACACTTATTTTTCACAGAGAAAATCCTCTTGACGTTGTAAGCCATTATGCATACATAAAAACTAATGATAATACGAGGAGTTGCATTTGGAGAGGGTCCCTATGGAGAACTGTCCCGAATAAGGCCTTTGAGCTAAAAGCGTATACATTTAACCGAAAGGGCATTTTATATCGTGCAGAAGTAATTTATAATCGTAGTCATTTTACGATATTCTGTCCATATGCCCAGTTTCATAATCCCCTGTCTTGTTTGATCACCATTAATCTTGAAGTTCAACTTCAAGTTATTTTATTCATTGTTTTCAATCATATAAATAATCGAAACAGTGCATTACAGAATTAACAGAAATAAGTAATGGGAGCTTAAGAGCAAATGATTGTTTTCAACAGTGAACTCCTCTGACATCTAAAGCCTCATCCCCCCCCCCCCCCCCTCTTCTCCCATTGGGGATAGGCATTAAAGAATGTGAATGGTGTCTTGCTTACCGGTAGGATCGATTGTGATTCCATTTGGAAAGTTGAGGTTTTCTGTGATGAGGATTTCCCGCCTTGTTCCTGATCTAGATGCCTTCTCAATCTTAGGAGCACTGCCCCAATCTGTCCAGTAGATGTCGCTGTGATTATGAAAGGAATTAATTTCATTTAGTTCAGGTACGTGCATTTCGTCGGAAGTACAATGTACCAGTACGATTTCGCATGAATGCTAAAAGGTCTTTTTTTATTTGTTCTTTTTTTGTTAGAAATACACATGCACACCGTTGGCGTAAATCCCGGGGGGAGTGGGGGGATATATCCCCCCCCCCCCCACTTTTTTGAGAGGGGGGATGGCGTGTACAAATACCCCCCCCCCCCACACACACACTTTTTTAAGGAAGAAATGATATTGGAATTAATCTTTCAATATAATTTTTAACAATCTGTCGTAAAACAACCATCATATTTTAGAATTTCTATTTGAAAATGCGATTGAAAACCAGAAAAGCGGTTATTTTTGGCTCGCTCGCTCATTATATTTTAGAATTTCTATTTGAAAATGCGATTGAAAAAGAGAACAGTGGTAATTTTTGGCTCGCTCGCTTCGGTCGCTCGCAAGATAAAAATTAAAATGTGTGTAAGGGGGGTCTGTGCAGGTGGATGAGGGCGTGTGTTTATATTTAAGTGTGAGTTCGACAGAAAAATATCGTCAAAAAAGTCGATCACCCCCCCCCCCCCCCACTCCTCAAAGTGGATTTACGCAGGTGATGTACACGTTGGTATCAATATGCCTATAACACTTGAACTTATTTTCTGTACGATAAAAGGGCAATGTAGACATGGTAGATAAAATGCCTTGCAAAAAGGGCATTAAGTGCCGTGCAGGGGATCGAACCCCCGATTCTCGCGTCTTCAGTCAAGCGCCTTAAACCACTCGACTACGGCACCTCTACCCTCATGCTCTTGCTCTCTTCTTCTTCTTCTTCTTCTTCTTCTTCTTCTTCTTCTTCTTCCGTTGAGTACAGTCCTCTCTTTCTCTCTCTCCCTCTCTCTGTCTCTTTCTGCCTCTGTCTCTCTCCCTCTCCCTCTTTCTCTCTTCCCGTCTCTCTCTCTCTCTATCTATCTCTCTCTCTCTCTCTCTCTCCCCCCCTCTCTCTCTCTATTTCTCTCCACCTCTAAAGTCTGCAAGTTCTGGTTCAGGTTTCTTCCACTCCTAAAAAGGTAACAATTATACTTTTAAAATTAATACATTTATTAATACATTAATTAAACCATAGATATAATCGGCTAGCTTGGTCGAATGAACTACTATCTTAAATACAAACTGACATACAAAGAATAAGAAAGCTCAAGCAAGTATCTTTGTTTTTTAATTTGACCAGAGGTTAAGTTCATCTTTGTTTACCAAGAGCAGGATGGCCTTCTCTGAAGGCGAATGATCAATCGGAGAATAAAATCATCTTTTATTATTATCTCCAAACTCACATAGACAATTATGACTGTCAAATTGTTGTTGTGACGGCATTGATGTGCTTGACGGAGTATGAGTTATTTTGTTTTGATCTGATCAGACATATTTGTCATTACTTTGGAATGTTCCCTACACACTAAGAATAAAAGGTTCAATTTTTTCACCCTTTATTGGTACAACTTTGCACCCCAAGAAGCATTTTGCCACTTTAAGGGTGCAGAGAGCTACATTTTGCACGCTTAAGGGTGTTGTACCCTTTAGGGAAGGTGCAAATTTTCACCCTTTTGAATGCAAAAATTTCTGTGCCCTTAAGTTGCACCTTTAAGGGTGCAGACGAGCATTTCCGGGTGCAAACAAGTACAAAAGGGTGCTGCCAGTGTTTCATTTAGGGTGCAAAATTGAACCTTTAATTCTAAGTGTGTATCCTAACCTTTTTCACCTAGTTGGCATTCTTATCTCAATAGCCTCATAAAGATTAACTGTAATTTGTCATCCATGAAAATGGTTTTAAAAAGGGTGCGTTTAAGGGCTGTAAAACCGAAAATCCATAGGGCTAACGACAAAGGTGAGACATTAGCTTGTGTCAAAATATTCTTCAGACCAAATAAAAGTGGTAGATACAAGCATGAAAAATAAAAAGAATTACGTACGTTTATGAGGATTGGCTGATATATCAACACTTACTACATGAGAATGTGTAAAATATACCCATTGACGTCCAGATGACCAGCTTTGAAAGCCGGGACTATAATCATACATGATTAACAGACCAATTAATTGAATATGATCTTAAATATGCTTTACAAGTTATACAGAGAGCATGTATATGGTGTTTTGTGTTTGCTACGTGTTCTGGTATATTTCGTCACAGAGAAAAAATTAAATTGATTTGTTCTCTGTGACGAATTAAGCACAAACGACCCACCGTGAAGAAATGCCCCTGGGTGAAATCAGTCGACCATGCATGTACCGTAACAAAATTTAATCATTTGTTATAATAGACAGATAAAAATGTGTCTATAATTACGAATTCTGTTTTATTGCGGGGCTGGTGCAGGATTTTGTATAAGAAAGGGAACAATTTTATTCATGAAAACTGTCCTTAAATCTCTGGGATGCATTCGTACTCCAAAATTCCCTGACAAGTTGGAAGAATAGAAAGGACTGTCGCATAAGGTGGCAAATTTTGGTGCTGTGTACCAAAGGTATGCCACTCAAATAGGGGCATATGGGCCCTAACCCACCGCAAGTAGTTTTTTAAAACAAAACTGGAGTATACCTACATGTATATCAGTTCATATCAGTGCGTTTCAGAAGCCTTAACAATATTACAGCATCTGCGTTCTGTATAATAAAATGCTAGTTACGATATACGAAATCTCATTCATGAAACCATATTCATTTAAGTTAATCTTGCAATTCCTTCTAGCAGAGACTAAGGCACTTCATAAATTTCTATCCTGGAATTTTGTTATACAGAAGAAAAGGCACTGACTGGTTAACACTGTGCTTGTATGCTAACTTATATGCCTCAGTAGATACTGATATCAATATCAAAATTATTCATTCATACATCTGGCACAATTCCATATTTCATGGCTTGCTGTTCGATTGTTTTATAAAGCAGATGGTGTGATGATAAAAAAAAATGTGATATGAATCAGACAATATTAAACCGGGGTTGTGAAATGGAACTCTAGGGAATACTTATACACTAAGCATTCATACACAATTTAAATATTTCTTATGTTCAATTTTATATCTATAGCAATAAAACATTTTCGCCTATCTACTTACGTGTTTGTTCCCTTACTTCATTGGGCACATTATCCTTTGGGCACATTATCCTCGACAGAGAAACGTGAAAATTTTCATATTTCTGAATAACACAATATTTCGAAGCAAACATACACACCAGAAATCATTTAATTTGTTTTCATCAAATATCATGAATTTCAGTGCAACGTTAACTTTTGGAATCGAAAAGGAAATCTCATGACTACACAGCCTTCCAGTCATTTCCAGTCTACATGTATCACTGCTTTTCTGTGTAAATACTTCATTTGTGCCACAAGAAAAAAAATCAGAATTTCACGTTTTCTTTTATCACGTGACACTTTTCTTCCCACAAAAGTGACATTTTCCCCATTATAGTGACATTTTTCTTCCCTAGTGACCTGCCTTATGGCAGGTTTGAACGAACCTTACTTTACTGTTTAGATACTATCTATACACATTCTTTCTACACCATGTGGGGCTGTTTCATAAAGCTGTTCGTAAAGTTATGAACAGCAAAATGGAATGCCCCAAATTTTTCCTCTTGTTTTAACAAAGTGTGACTGTATTTCCCAGTTTCCCAATTAAATTGTTGGCATATATTTCACGTTTAAAAAAAGAGTTTTGTTAGTAATAATAAGTGTAAATCTACACCGAATATTTAAACTTTAGCTTATGCGATTGAATATGATTGAGAATCCCATTTGGCTTTTCATATTCAAGTTATTCTTAAAGTCATGCGTAACTTTGCGCACAGTTTTGTGAAACACCCCCTGTTTCTGTTCTTTATTGCAAGAGTCATTGATCCATCTTGCAAGTGGATGTACAGAATTAGTGTAAATAGTGTAAATAATTATGAGGAAGTAAATGTTCCATCTATGAGGTTCTTCCATTAAGAACAACCATGGATGATTGGAAAGTGACACACCCCAAACTAAGAAACTATGATCGAGTACTGGGTAGACGCAGTAAAACCGACTGTGGTCTTTGAGTAGTTCTGGTTGCCCTTAGGCTAGTGGATGTCCTTCTTTTGAACATTCCTGTCGTTGGACAATCCCCCTGTCCTCTCTGTGCTGGTGTCTCAAGCCGTCCAACACCAGGCTCGTAGCTCGCCGCCATCCAGTCTGTCGGCGTAAAGGTGTAACCATCGAGGTCGTCGATGTCAGAATCATTTGTTGTCAGCTTTCTCATCTCGACTCGGATGTCCTTGAGGTGCTCGGTCACCGTTTCCTTGACGGCGAGGAAATCGGAAGGGTTCCCTGTCTTCAAGAGCTCCTTGGCGTAGTTGTCTAGCTTCTCCGCCCGAGAACGGAGTCGTCGGATCCCCGATAAAACAGCAGCAGCCTTGCGACCTGATGTCTTCTCGACGTCGAGAATACGCGCAGTGAGATCAACTCGCTTGGCTTCGATCTTGGCGTAAAGAGAGGCTACTTCGTTCTGAGCTGATTCGTTGATCTTTGCTTTAAGTTCCTGAGCTTTGTCTGCGTTTCTTTGTAGACGCTGTTTATAGGAGTTCGCGACGCGATCAAAGTGGCTCGGATCAATCTTACTGAGAAGCTGTTTCAGTTCTCCAGCCAACTCCTCATCAGCATCGCCGATACTGACGCAGTCGTGGTCACTGGTTTTACTCGGATGTTCGTCTGAGGCACATTGTGGACAAATCGGCCGATGGCATGGGCGACAGAACATTGTGAGGAATGAACCGTGTTTCTCACATCTTCTCTGGGGTATCCCGATCTCCTGCAACTTGCCGCCTTCATCCACAGCCACACCGTTCTGGAAGTCGAGAACCCCTATGATCCGATGACTTCTCGTCATCTTCAAGAGCTTATGGGCATTCACACAGGCATCGCAGATCAGCAGCTCACAGTCGACACAGTAAGACTTGGCCAAGCAGATGTTACCAAGCTCTTTACAGGAGCCACACTGGCAGTCACTATCTTGAATCTTGCTCTCAATCCTCTCCCGAACATTTGCCTCATGGACTCTTCTGCTCGCCCTCAGGTTGGGCAACAGAGAATCGATTCCTCTGGAGATGTTTGTGACTTCACGACAGAGCGGACAGGAGACTTTCAGGTTGCGCGCACATTGCTTCAGGCAACGGGTGCAGAAAGAGTGAAAGCACTTGAGGTACTTGGCGTTTGTTAGCTTGTCCATGCAGACAGCGCAGTTCACGTCGTCCCTCTCTGACTCAGAAACTTCAGCCATCTTCAAGTTTTGTCGTCCTTCACAACTAAGCAGAAGAAGCTCCGTTACTGCACAACGATTGAGGAAAGTGTTGTTGAGTAATTTTTTTAGATGCTAAGTGAAGTCCAGATGATCATATCTCCTAACACCATTCAATATCAGACCATGATTTCTATGATGATAGCCTAATATTATCCAGAGCCAATCAGGAATCTCCAGTCCAGTCATCAACACAAGAAGACCTCAAATCTTAATCAGAGATCACATTCCTTTAATAGCCAAAACTTCACATCTATGTATCCTCTGACGATAATCTTGTCAGTTACATTGATGACGAGGTTTCCCATTCCTTCCTCAAGTGTTAGATATCAATGGCATGGCGAATGAGACTCAGCAGATCAGACTGAAGGTTCTACCCTAGCCAGTAAAGAGTATGATTCCATCACATCTTTCCACAGATGAATCACTTTAGTCCAACTTATTCAGTTTACATGTGGAAAAAATCCAAATTATAACCCATATGCTGGTACTCTTATGAATAATATTTCAAGCTCTGACACGTCGCAGATACCGTAAAAAACAATGAAACAATATGAAATGAACGGTGACGGAATTGCCACGCACTGCTACTAAAATAATAGATTTTTATTTAGCAAACCCATGCTATTTCATTTCGCATTTTTTCACGTACCCATAATTAACAATTACTAAATCAATACTCATAGTGTTTTGTCTTTTTTTTCTCTCCCTCTCTCTCTCTTTTAGCATTTTATTCCGCCTACCATATGTGTGTGTGTCAATCAAGCAAGGCCGTTTTGTTTACGACTCTTCTTAGCCTTGTTTCAAGAGAACATGCCGACCCCGGTATATGCCAGTTTTCCTAATAAGTATCAATTCTACATTTTGTCTTATTTTTGTTACATATCGTTTTGTCATTTTGCAGGAAAATTCAAAGTAGACTGGCGATTTTGATGTTCCGTGTAAAACAAAGGATTATGGAACGTTGAGCATACTATTGACATCACTTTATCAGATTTCCTAAAATTCTCAGCGCTAGTAAAGCTTTTTTCTTGATAGTACCATGTGACATGTATTTATTTTAGATGTGGTCCTGCTGTTAGGCTTGGACTTGCTTCACATTAATTTGTATGTTATCAGATAGAAAGATGCATAACAGCACAAGGAAAACTGATGCGGAATCTCTGATGAAATGACACGGGAAATACAGATCAGAATGTTACATGAAATAGGACAGGTCCTTTCTTCTTTTTGTCAGTTGTGTAATAAAACAAAAGCTTCTGTTGATGTTGAAGTTCTTGTTCTGTTGCCGTTGGTGGTGTTGCTGGTGCTATTGTAGACAATGTTGTTACTTGGTTTAGTTTTAATAATGCACAAAACCCATTTTACCGAACTTTTCAGCAGCGGAGTCAATCTTTGAGGCCTCCGGAGAATACCCTTGGGTCGACTTAATTTGTTTCAAATCAAAGCCCTACATAATAAGAACATCGCCATTTATATTCAAATGCGAATGCAACCCCGCATTATTTTAGCACGACGACACACCTGGAGAAAACAAAAATACTTTGGTCTACCGTCTAATTCACCGAGCGACTTGGTAGAGAATAGTTCAAAAACACATCTGTAATGCAAACAGATCTATGTCATCTAATGGTCGGATACAAATGGATTCGCTCGATTGGTTTTCTATTAAAATGGGAAAACGATTTTAACCAAAATAAGGTCATTATACAGAACTGTCGCGTTTTTCGTCAAAAACCGTCAAAAAAAAATATCTTGCAGTGGCGATATCGAAATATTACTCTGCAGTTCACCTAGTACAGAACACCTCTCTAGTCCAAACTTTTAGCAAAGTAACTGCACTCTCTTACCAACAATACAACGAATGTAATTACCCGATTACAATACACAGGTAACCTCAATAACTGTCTCTTTAGAAATGCTTTGAATCATGTACCTTACCTCAATCTTTTAAGGTAAGGGAATGTTTTTAAGGGAATTCGGCTTACTATATTGACTGGAAGTGAATGGAATTTTGCAACGGCGGATCCAGGGGAAGGGTGGCGTGGGTGCGCGTACCCCCTACTTATGTCTTCATAATGCCGGAAGAGGCACTGGTCTGTTTAATTGAAATTGGTACCTAGCCTCGTCATAACAATAGCGCCTCTGTCTTACTTTCAACCCCTGGATCAGCCCCCGCTTATGATATTATTGTGTGAATACACAACATTAACCGTGATGTGAGCACAATCTATACAATAGGCAGGGCGTACCCGGTGTTTTGTTAATGTGGGGGGGGGGGGGGGCATATCGTTAAACAAAGTCTCAAGCAAGACATTCCCTCTGAGGGTTCTCACAATTTTTCATATGCGTCGATAAACCTTAGTAGCTGTAAGAGTACACTGTTAGAAAATTTGATTCTTTGGCCAATATCAAAGTTGAAAAATATAAATTTCAAATTAATGAGATGAATTACATTTTCATGAAAAGTTTTACCCCTTAACTACAGTAAGCCTTGTTCTTATTTTGCTTCTCTCTCTCTCTCTCTCTCTCTCTCTATTTGTACTCTCTGTTCCACTCACCCTGTTTGAATGTCCACCGTTATTCCTCTAGGCTCGTTCAAGCTGTTTTGAATGATGGTCTGTCGTCCGCTTCCATCCAAATTGGCAACTTCAATGACGTCACGATCTTCATCTGTCCAATAGATCCGTCTCCTTGCAGTGTCGATGGCAATACCAACATGGACTACGAATGGGGTGATAAGAATGTTAACAATTACCCCATTATGTTTTATAATTGTTTCATCTTTGAAATGACCTATTACAAAATCTTTGAAATGACCTACTGCAAAGCATAATCCCACTTTCTTCTTCAATCACCAGTGATTACCAAGGAAAAACCCTCTCCCACACCCTCCCCGTAATCGGCCATGGTATTTTTGATTCATATTCCGTCGACGTATGCCTCCACATAGCTGCTGCACAACGGTCATTTACAGTCAGCGAGAGATCTAATATAAGTTTTATCTTCAACATTTTACCCTTTTTTTTCTTCTTTATTCTATCCCCCCAATATATTCTCAGGATTATCATCATTATTCAGTCAAATTGAGTTTATTCAACGGTATTGTTTTGTTTTTAGATAATTCCTGTTCTGTTACCAGGAACATTTTTTTTTCACACGCAAAAAGAAAAAAGAAAAAAAAAATCACCATTGTTATCGAAGACGATTGTCTGTTTAAAGCTACCATCCAGGGCCGCCTTTGTGATGCTGCCATATGTCAGATCCGTCCAGTAAACGTGTTTCAGTACGGGGTCGTAGGTCAAAGCGACCGGATACTCCAGATCATCTAGAGGCAATGCCTTGACGCTGTCGTCAGGGGTGTCACCTAATCCCGTGTCACCGTTTGAGGACTCCGCCACGATGGGAACTTGGAAGATTTTCTTCTGCGCGCTGTCGACGACCAGGACAAAGTCGTCTTCGTATGGAGCTTTACAAGATCAAGAGAAAAGTGCTTTGTTTTTGTTTTTCATATAGGCTTAAGGAAACACTATTATCTCATTCGAGATAATTGCTGAAAATCTGGGTACTTTGCATTTCAAACGAAGATTTCATTTCAGCCTATCACTTTCATTGAGGTTGAAGTTGCGTTTGTGTTGTGTTGAATCTAAAACCTCAGAAATGCATAAACCCGTTTCTACAAAAGTATCATACACATTATGTAAAGTATTCATTTCTTGTAGCCTTTTGTATAGTTAAGTTTTATATGCTTGTTTTTCTTGTGATATAGTCAATTAGTGCAATGTGTTGAACAATTCATGTTCGTGTATTCTTTTTTGTTGTTGTTTTTCAATTTTTTACCATGTAAATATTTTCGCAATTCGACAGCATCTGCTGCCGCGATGAGAATATTTTGAATAAAACCAGTGAATCAAAATGCTTAAGATTGTATAACCGTGGTGTTTCTGTATGATTTTTGACTGGGAAACAGGTTGATAGGCTACATCATGCAGTTGGTAAGCTATTATAGACTCTGCAATATCCTTGGACCAATCACAAGTAAAGTGTACGAACTACATTTACAAACCAGGATCCAACTTTTCAGTTTCATTTTCTCAGGTGGAACCTTCATTGTGATTGGTTAATAGCCGGGCTAAATTACTAAAACTAACTTCTGATTGGTAGAAACTCTGTGTAGGCTAGTGTAGTAGCAGTAGCAGTCGGCCTAGTAGTAGTATTAGTCGTCGTCGTCGTCGTCGTAGCAGTAGTAGTAGTAGTAGTAGTAGTAGTAGTAGTAGTAGTAGTAGTAGTAGTAGTAGTAAATATAAAAGTGGCAGTAGTAGTAACTGTAGTAGTATAAGCCTTACACAGTTGTGTAGTAGTAGTAATAAATGTAATAGTAGTAAGCCTAAGAGTAGCAATAGTAGTAGTAGCAGTAAATGTATATATTATAGCAGTAGTAGTAGTAGTAGTAGTAGTAGTAGTAGTAGTAGTAGTAGTAGTAGTAGTAGTAGTAGTAGTAGTAGTAGTAGTAGTAGTAGTAGTTGTTGTTGTTGTTGTTGTTGTTGTTGTTGTTGTTGTTGTTGTTGTTGTTGTTGTTGTTGTTGTTGTTGTTGTAAAAGCAGTAGTTCAAAACTCACTTGATTCGCACGTCATGCCGTTGAGTGTGTAGCCTGATGAACACCCGCACGAAAATTCCTCGTTTCTGAGCGGGAAGCAAAGTTCCTCGCACCCGCCATTGTTGGTAGAGCATGGACCTGTGTGAAAGTAATAAGGATATTTCCCTTTTCAAACCTGGAATATGTCAAAAAATAATCCTTTTGAGATAGTGAAGGGATCGTCTGCTCAAGAAAATTTTCTAAATGCGTGTGTGTTTTCTTTTGTTGTTGTTCTTTCTTTTTCCTTTTTTTTTTGCTAATCTAATTTTGTTTTCCTTCTAATCGACAACCTCCCTTTTCTTCATATTATCAGATTTACTTTTTTCTTTTTGTTTGTTTCTTTTTCCATCTTCGTTCCTTCTTCGTTCCTTCTTTTCGTCTTCTTCTTTTCTGCTAATCTAATTTTTTTCTTCTAATCGAAAACCTCCCTTTTCTTCACATTATTAGATTCACTTTCTTCTTTTTGTTTCTTTTTCTTTTTTCGTTCCTTCTTTTCGTCATACTGTTCTCTTCATTTTCATTGCCCTCTTCTATTCCTTCTTATTGTCTTTTACTTAAATTTCCTCATCTCCTTCACCGTTCTTCTTCCTCTTCTTCTTCCTCTGCTCTTTCTATGATTATTCACTTCTTCGCTTCCTCCTCCTCCTCCTCCTCATCATCTTCATCTTTAAAGAAGAAAATGACCCATATCTCATTTAGCCCATCGATAGGCCTACTTGAAATATAAACAAATGAATTAAGAAATGAATATAATTAAAAACAGGGTTGAAATACTGACTCGATGAGAGTGGTTGCGTGCCTTCATCATCGGCTGTAATACCGAGAGCAAACGTGTTGTGATCGATGATCTCGAAGTTGACAGCCTGGTTGACCTCGCTGACATTGCTAATGGTTGTGATATGACCACCAGTCTCTCCTGATGTCCAGCTGGTCACAAAAAGGTGGTCCTACAAACATGGCACATTGTTGAGAAAAGATGTATTTGAAAAAAACAAGACGATGATGATGATGATGACGATGATGATGATGATGATGAAGAAGAAAAAGAATAATAGTAATAAATAATAATAATAAGGAGAAGAAGAAGAAGGAGGAAGAGAAAATGACGATGATGAAGGAGAAAGAAAAAAGAAGAAGGAAGAGGAAGAGAAGGTGGAAGAGGAGGAGGAGGGGAAGGAGGAGGACCGACCTTATTAAAACAATTCTGGTTTATGAAGAAAGAATCTCCATTCATCACTTCAAAACACTTTTTTTCACGAAAAATTGATATCCGAATGAACGATTTATGAAGACGAAAACACTCGACCTCTAAAACGTAACAAAACAGGATTCATAATCTAAATTTATGAACAATCGTTGTTCTTCAAAATCCTCTTCATTTGTCATTTTGTTTGTTTGTTGCTGTTGATTTTCTCCCCATTCCTGTAGAAATCATTATGATAGATTTTGCTTTTCCATCTTTCGGAGGTTAGATAACACTGCCAGCAAGCTTTGGCCGAATTCAGATCGCGTAGCAACAGCGCGCCAACCATTGGTGGCCAAAGTAAGATCACACAATACATTGAGCGATCTTCCTCCTCTGAATCAGAAGTAAACACCGAGGATGAGCTCACTGAAGCTACAGTAGACGCAGTAAATCAAGCGATTGCTGATCCACATCGTGCTCGAAAATGTAAAAAGCGAAAACGTAAAAATGGAAAAAAGTTGTGATGAAAGGATGATGAATGATGGAACGCTAACGAAGAACATCTAAAACATGACTACGTCCATTTTAGCAATTTCCCAGAATTGTAACGGACTACGAAACAAATTGAAACGACAAATGTGTTTTAAATGGTTTAAAAAACAAACTGCTGATTTCGTTTTAATTCAGGAAACTCATTGGACTAAAGATATCGAAAACATTATACGAAATGAGTGGAATGGTCCGGTGTTTTTCAGCCACGGCAACACTAACGCACGTGGGGTAGCAATATTGCTTAAAAGACAGACTGAGATAAAATATAGATCAGAACATAAAGATTGTGCTGGAAGGTTCCTTATTGTAGAATGTGAAATACAATCGATTAAATACGTAGTTGTTAATATTTACGCACCAAATATCCATTTAAAAAGAGAGGCATTTTTCAGAGATGTTTACAATATATTGAAACAAAAGTTTTGTCCAGATGACGAAAAATCACATTTAATTTTATGCGGAGACTTCAACTGCGTATTAAATCCAAGTATTGACACATTTAATGTAAGAAGCAAATACAAAACTCCTTGTTCCCTAAAACAGCTTATGAAAAAAATGTATCTTATCGATATTTGGAGAAAGGTTCACGTCGATAAAAGACAATTTACGTGGCGTAACAAATACTTGAAAATATCTTCAAGAATTGATATGATATTAATTAGTAAAGATTTAAGAAGTAAAGTACTTAAAACTGATATAAGACCAGTAGTTAATGGTGACCATAACGCTATCACCATTACAATCAAAATTAATGGAATGAATAAAGGTCCAGGTGTTTGGAAATTGAATACAAATTTATTAACAAACAATGATTATTGTGAAGAGGTTAGACAAATCATAGGCGATCTAGTCCGTGAAAAGACAGAATTATCAATGTCCTGGCGTCAAACCTGGGAATTGTGCAAAATAAGAATACGAGAATACTCCATTAGATATGCAAAACATAAGAAAAAAGATGAAAAGGACGAAGGCATATTAGAAGAAAAACTCTTAAAGCTGAACGAAAAAATTTGGAACTCAAAAAATGATAACAATGAAGAGATTATAAAAGATTATGAACAGACTACTGAACAATTAGAAAAAATATATAAACAAAAATGTATGGGTTCAATTATTAGGTCAAGAGTAAATTGGTTTGAGGAAGGTGAAAGGTGCTCAAGGTATTTTATGTCATTAGAAAAGAGAAATATTGATAATAATTCTATTTTGTTATTACGTAACGATAAAGGTAAAAGCATAAAAAATCAGCAACACATTAGAAAGTATGTGTATAAATATTATTCAGAATTATATAAGTCAAAAGAATGTCAAGACTTGGCAGAATATTTTCTTGATTTACAACTTCCAAAGTTATCTAGCGATTTAGCTGATATGTGTGAAGGAATTTTATCTGAATCAGAGTGCAAAAAAGCTGTATTTGATTTTGAAAAAAATAAGTCACCAGGGAGTGATGGTTTCAATATAGAATTTTATCAAATATTTTGGACAGAAATTAAAGTTCTACTTTTGCCTGCTTTAAATGAAAGTTTTGAGTGTAACGAATTATCAAACTCCCAAAGACAAGCCATTATAAAATTATTGTACAAAAAAGGTGACAAATCTAGATTGGAAAATTGGAGACCTATTTCCCTCCTAAACTATGATTATAAAATTGCAGCTTCAGTTATTGCTCAAAGATTGCAAAAGGTTATATTTACATTAATTTCAGATAACCAGGTAGGTTATATAAAAGGAAGAAGTATAGCTGAAAACGTTAGATTAATTGAGGATATATTCTATTACGTTAAAAACCATGCCAAAGGAGGAATAGCGTTACTGACCGATTTTAGAAAAGCCTTTGACTGCCTCAGTCGAGATTTTTATTTGAATGTTTGCAAAGATATGGATTTAAAGATGATTTTTGCAGATGGGTTAAAACTTTTTATAATAATGTAAAAAGTTCTGTTAACATAAACGGATGGCTAACAGAAAATATTAGTATATCGAGAGGTGTGCGCCAAGGGTGCCCCCTTTCGGCATTGCTTTTTATCCTTGCTGCAGAAGTATTAGCTGTCAAGATAAGAAATGACCCAGAAATTACAGGTATCAAACTTTTTAAATCAGTTGAAATCAAAATTTTGCAGTTTGCAGACGATGCATCAATATTCGTTAATGATACTCTTGCTTTACACAAAGCTATTAGCGAGGTAGAAAAGTATAGTTCTTTTTCAGGATTGTATTTGAATAAAACAAAATGTTCCATAATAAATCTAAAAGATGGTTTAGTTAATGAAAACGTCAAAAACATTCCTTGGACTAATTCAAATGTCAAAATTTTAGGCGTTTATTTTGGAGGAGATGAACAAAATCTCTCCGATTTGAACTGGAGCTCGAAAATATTGAAAGTAGAACGTTTGATTAAATCATGGAATGCACGTCACCTAACTTTAATAGGAAAAATACTTGTAATCAAAACATTTCTTATCTCTCAAATTTTGTATAATGCTCAAATGATTAAAATGCCAGAGAAGGTTGTGAAGCTTTTAACTTCCTTATTGTTCTCTTTTCTTTGGAATGGAAAGATTGATAAAGTAAAGAGAAAGGTTGTTTGTAAGCAATATGATCTAGGTGGACTCAAAATGGTAGATTTGAACATGTTACTCCAAAGCTTTTTATTAAAGTGGATTTTGTATTACTATAATAACAAAGAATCGAAATTTAGTACAATTATTGATAGTTATCTTTCTCAATATGGAGGATTTGATTTTGTATTACATAGTAATTGTACAGAAAAGAAATTAAAGTACATATAGACAAAATAAAAATGCCATATTATTATAAAGCGATCATTTACGCTTGGTTTAATTTTAAGCAAACTGTTCAAGATAAATCAGGTTTTCAGAATATCCAGATCGAGAAGGAAAATTTGTGGTTTAATTCGAAAATAAAAGATCACAATGGAAATGTATTGTTTTTTAAAAGATGGTTCGATATTGGAATTCTTAAGGTAAAAGATATTATTTTAGATTCCAAATTCAAATCATTAAAGGAAATGGAAGGTTTATTTGGAAAAAAAGCATGCAAGTCTTTTTCAAGAGTATAACATTGTAATGAATGCCATACCAAATGTTTGGAAAAGGAATAAGTTTGAGTTATATTTTGAGATCCTGCAACCTAAAAGTGAAGATATTACACAGAATGTTTTGATGAATGTAAATAGGAAAAGAGGTTCAAAGTTATTTTACACCATGATTTTGAATAAGATAAGTATTAAGCCTAAAGCCGAAGAAAGATGGGAAAATATTTTACAAGAAGAGATTGATTGGAAATCTGTATGGTTATTTAATTTACAAACTGTCAAAGAAAATAGAATAACAGAGTTTAATTATAAGTTATTACACAATATTTTACCTCATAGATATAATTTGTATAAATGGAAGTTAATAGATAATCCTTTATGTTCACATGACAATGAAATTCAAGACAGCGTACATTTATTTGTGACTTGTAAAAAAACACAATTATTCTGGAAACAATTTAGGAGCATTGTGCATGAAGTTGTAGGCATTAATTTTGATTTTAATGTTGCTACTCTGATAAAAGGATATGAGTTAAGAAACAAAAAGCATAGAGTTTTGAATCTTCTAATCATGTATGCAAGGTATGCTATTTATTCAATTTTTATTCGAACAGAAAGTCGGAGTTGTAGAATTCATGATTTTGGAATACTCTGTTTATTCAAAAGGTTGATTTGTAATCGTTTAGAAATAGAGAAGCGTTGTAAAAGTAAACATTTGTGTATTTTTGAAAACAGTATTGTTGAAGAAAATATTTCATGCTTTGTATGACATTGTTTACATTTTAAGTAACTATTACATGTGATTTTTTATTAATAAAATTATTTTAAAAGAAAAAAAAAAAACACTGCCAGCAAGGAACATGTGAACGGCCATAAGATCGGACGATCAATTCGAATGGAGGTGACTTATGTATTTAATCTTTGATAAATGTATGTGTTTCGTACCTGAACCAGCACCATATCGAAGAAATCACCCCCAAACTGATAATGGACGAGCTGTCTATTTCCACCGTCGAAATTCACTGAGGCGATGTTATCACTGCCACGGTCCGCGAAATAAATACTGGGGAAAAAAACGAGATATATGAAAGGCATACAAATATTCGAGATGGCGGAGAATGATAAGTAGTCACAAAATCAACAAAACCAGTATCAAACTATTAGGATTTTTAATCTTTTGCTTCCATAAAATTTTACTATCATAATCGTGTTATTTCCATTCATTTCTCAAACTTTCCTGAATGAGTTTTGTTCATTTTGGTTGGGCATTTCAGGCTTCCTTCAGGATTCTTTGCATTTCTGTATTGCTTTACCCCTGTCTATTCCAAAATTGATTCCACTATATGATCGCTTCTGGAAATACCTGAGAAGAGAACGTTTCCACTGAAATTCACCATTTCAAATTTGAAAAATCCGATTTTCAAGAATTCTCACATGCTCCTTTCGTAGTCGATGGCGAGTCCATTTGGGAACTGAATGTTCTCATCGACGATCGTCGTCCGATCCGTTCCATCTAGATTTGCTCGCTCGATGCTCGGTAGTCCACCATAATCAGCCCAGAACATCAATCTACATCGCAAGGGAACATACATGTAGGATCGCAAATGAGTTTAATATCGTGGTTTACCATATACTTACACTATGACAATGAAGGTGAATTTGATGATGATGATGAGGAGGAGGAGGAGGAGGAGGAGGATAATGGTGGTGATGATGACGACATGGTGAGACACTGCATTTGTATTATGCTATATATTTCTGTTTCTTTTTAAATACAATGATATTACAAGTTTTTGAATTTCAAAAATCGTTTACCGAGCAAACTTGGACTAACATAATGTTGAGGGATTTGAACCCTTCCCACAGCACCAATGTCCTTAGGCATGTCATTTATTTTTACGCCAAAGCCAGGTTTGTCCGAGATGGAGTAGGTGAGATGTTCCCGTATGACACAAGTCATGAAAATCTCTCAAAAGAAAATGAAATAAAACTTAAAAAAAAAAAAAAGAAACAGGAAAAACACTACACACAAGGATTTCCCATATTCAGGGGTGGAGGGATGGCGGCCTTTTTGACCATTAAAGAATGCTGCTTTTTCATTAGATATCTCCATGTTTGTTTGCCAGTAATGATTGGCGCAGTCCCTTCTTGAGGGGAGGGAGTACTGCTTACTCCCCATCCTCCATTTGCAGATGAAACCAACTTACACCTATTATGGATGGAGGGGGAGGGGGTGCTGTATACATCCCCCCTCCTTTTGCAGATGCAACCAACTTATCCCTGTTCTGGATGGAAGGGGTGCATACTCCCCACTCTCCATTTGTAGATGCAACCAACTTACACCTATTCTGGATGGAGAGGGAGGGGGTGCTGCATTCTCCCCATGCACCCGCCGTTTGCAGAATGTAATCTTCTTACCCCTTTTCTGGATGGAGGGGAGGGGTGCTGCATCCTCCTCACCCTCCATTTGCAGAATGTAACCATGGTAACCTACTTACTTCTGTTCTGGATGGAAGGGTTGGTGCTGCATACACCGCATCCTCCATTTGCAGAATGTAACCCACTTACCCCTGTTCTGGATGAAGTGCAATACTCCTGGGTTTCCCTACGTCGTCCTGGACGAGTACAGCTCTCATTGAACCATCATATCTCGAGACAGCTATCTGACGGAATGATTGGTCGGCGGTGTAAAGGTTCTTTGCTACCCAGTCAACTGCCATGTCTAAATAAGGAAATGGTCATTTTGAAGAAATTTATATTAATTTAAAATCTTTAAATCAATCTCTTGAAGTCTCATGAGCACTTGAAAAGTGAGAAAATATCGCATTACAACCTTAGGGGTTTGTACCCTTTAAAAGAACCCGATTTGTTTTCCTCTCACAGATTGTTACTTTGCCTCCGAACGAATTCCCATTCCGGGTCCTCTCAGAGGAGAATTTTTTGATTTTTTTTCTCCAGTGTTTTTTAATGGGAAGGGGGTGGGGTGGGGCTCTGAGCAGCGCCCTTGCTCCCGGTGAAAGAACTTGATTTTATTTTGGTCTTTCCAACAGGGGGAGTCGTTTCGTTTTGAATTATTTTAGAAAACATAGGTATTTTTCAAAAAAAAAATCACAGGAGACATAGCTACCTTCCACACTCCCGAATCCATAGAGAATCCTATCACCCACACCAGGGGGTAGGTTCTCTGTGTCATATGATCGTATCTCCAACGTACTGATGTCTGAATAGAAGAGAATGTTTTCCCTTCTATCTGCAGTCACGGCTACCCCATAGTTGAGATTCGTTAAGAAGCAATCTGGGTAGAGATGGATAAAACCATGAGATGTGAAAACAGTCTACGATGGTTTATTGTTCAGTATTTCATATCGTTATTTAGATAAGATATTGAGATGATGACCTTTTTTTTTTTGCATCTGAATACCAAAAAGCAAGCACACGCCTGTAGGTCAGCAACCAGTACTGTTGATCATGACCAACGGCTTTAAGTCCTCTCCAACGGACTTGGTAATCGAGGATTAATGCTTTGCAAAGGACACTGGCGCATCCAGTGGCGTAGACAGGTTCTTACACCTGGGGGGGATGATTTGCCGTTCACACCCGAATGCACAGACATGAATAGACAGGGGCGGCGGAGCGTCTTTCAAAGTGGGGGGGGGGGGGCACTAGCGAAAAAGGACACTTTGGGGGAAAAAGGGGGCACTTACAAAAGCTGAACACGAGAAGGAAAATATACCCCTACATTCTATTTAACACACTTTTAAAGTGCATTTTCGACATACTTTTACATGATAATAACTACTTTGCAATATTATTGTATACTGCTCTGTCTTACTCAATTGTGAGCGAGCGAAGCGAGCGAGCAAAAAAATGCTAGGTATCTTTGCTGAAGGGCATGGTATTTGCAGTATATTTCGAGTGGCCTATAATGATAAAGGCTCCTGGAACTTCATTTTATACGTGTTCCATATAGTGACCAAGCTATAATGTTTAAATGCAAGTGAGGTCTCATAGCTACCGATCATTATATAGAGAAAATATTCAAATTGAATGGGGTTTTGAGCACAATACCATCAGGAACTTAGGAGAACATATAAGACTTTATGGCGACAAAACACTTGAAGTGCCTTGCGTGAGATATCATAAGTGCGAGCGAGCGTAGCGAGCGAGCTTTAGAAAGAAAAAGTAGAAAAATACCCCCCCCCCCCAATTAAGGGGCACCGGTCCTTCTAATTACAGTTGTGGGAAGCACTTGCCCGAATGGAAAAGGGACACTATCAGAAAACAAAAAGGGCGCTAACTGCCCTTATCTTACATGAACAGATGCAGAAATTGGACATACTAGAAAGGAAAAGGGCACTTATCAGAAGTAAATGAGGGCATGTATCAGATTTCAAATGGGCACTTATCAGGGGTAAAAAGGGGCACACTGCAGAAGAGAAATTGCACTGTGAAAAACGAAAAGAGGTAGTGAAAGGGGGATAATAATCACATTTTAAAATGGACATTCATTTGAAGTGTAAAAGGCGCACTTCTCAGAAGGGAACAGAGCGCTATTAAAAGGGAAAGGTCATAAAAGAGCGCATTTCTGTAGATTTTAAGGGTAATCTATCTGGAACGAAAAGGGGCACTTATTAGAAAGCGAAAGGGTACTTGATCAACAAAGGAAATGGGCCTTCTAAGACAAAAGAAAGGCACTGAACAGGTTTGAAAGGCGGCATTTTTTGTTGGGTAAAAAGGGGCACTTTTGGGGGCTTCGAAAAAGGGGGGGGGGGGCACTGTGCCCCCTGCCCGCCTCTGTAAATAGAAGATATACGCACCGTGACAAACGTATATAGAATATGGACTGACACACATTATTGCATATTTGCATCACGCTATTTATCTTTTTTTTAAATTTTGTTTTTACACCACTTCAGAAAAACTGTGACGGCGCCGAAATTACCCAAAAGTAATATAAATAACTACATAAATCAGAATAATGATCGATATGGTTACGATAGTAATCGTCATTTCAGTCACATTAACGATGATTATGATGATGATGATAACTATTATTGTTATCATAAGCATAATGATAATAATACATTAATAATTAATTATTATTATTATTATTATTATTATTATTATTATTATTATTATTATTATTATTATTATTATTATTATTATTATTATTATCATTATTATTATTATCATTATTATTATCATTATTGTTGTTGCTGTTGTTGTTATAATGATAACGTAAGCAAACATCCTTCCCTAAAACCTGGGGGGATGATTGTACATGTCATCCCCCCCACCTTGTGAGGTGGGGGGGATGCATACCCCTCATCCCCCCCGCTGTCTACGCCCCTGGGCGCATCTACTCTTTTCTGAACCGGCTCCTTCCTCGTTAGGAGACTACTGCTCGACTTCTGGACTGTCTCGCTAGTGAGAAAAAAATTGATTTTCTTTTAACGTAGAATCCGAACAAATGAGGCAGTACTCGTAGACCTATCATTAGACCAAATTGAACAAGCTGGACTTCATCAATAATTTTTTTTCGCAAAACGTAAAAACAAAAAAACAAACCAAAAAACCCCTCGACAACAGCAACAACTAGCGAAGAAGTAAGCGGAGCAGACGTACATGTAATACAAGAAACAAGTGTAATGTTTTATTTGATGAACTACTACCACTTCCCGTTAAGGGGTGAACTTGATATTCAAAGTTTAGGGACGTTTCCCCCCGAGGCGGACTGCTCGATATTTTGGCTTAGGGCCCCGTCGATTTGTGACCTGAATTAAGGCTATTTAATGGACACTGAGTGGGCCTGTCACCAAAATTTCTAGACTGTATATTCCAGTGTAGTTCCCCTTGTCCCGTGACACAGTGTCTTTAAAGATCTAGGCCTACACCGCTTGAGTTGTTATATAATTCTGACATGAATAGATGAAAACAGGTTCTTCCGTCAACAGGTAAAGTGAGGGAAAGCTATGATTTGTTAATGGAGAGCTGAACAGGTCCATCACATTGTAACATTTAAAAAAGCAATACTGCCTTGAATCACTTACTTTGGTTGATTAAGCCTCCAGTCTCTGTTTGGTTAAATTCGAAGGAGCATATACTTTTCACTCGAGCCTCGTATATCAGTCCATCTGTAAAATGATAATATTAATGTTTTCCATGCAAAACGAATGTAATTATGAATAAATGAATTAATCAAAGAAAATGGAATTACAGTAATAGAAAGATGAGATTTCAAACCTTAGCAATAGCATACAACTTCGGTTATTAAAGTTCCAGTTAAAATGCATCATTTTGATATGAAAGGTTTTATGTTTTTATACTATTTTATTATAATAGCCCGTTATAACTTGGATTGTTGGATATGCCATAAAAAATACCTAGATGACGATGACGATAACACGATCTGAAAGACTGTTGGAAAAAAGTTAATTGCCCTGATTTTATTATTATTATTATTATTATTATTATTATTATTATTATTATTACTATTATTATTATTATTATTATCATTATTATTATTATTATTATTATTATTATTATTATTATTATTATTATTATTATTATTATTATTATTATTATTTTCGTTTTTGGGAAAGTTAAGAATGTGCATCTATGTATAGTGAACATTCATTATAATATTTACATTTTCTTTGAAATAAGTCCTCTGAATATCTATATGACCACACTTGTTTTTTACAATATCTAAATACACCATATACATTGAATGTTTGGTGAAAAATACCAAATACCAAAATTGCCTCCCCCCCCCCCCCCCCCATTCCCTCGGTTACTATTACCTATTTGTTTCTCTATGAACATACCCCAAAAAAAAGTGCAAAGAAGTTTCATTTTCATTTATTCTTTCAGTGTTCCTCGCAAGACAACGATAAGTAAAGAGGTTTATTTCCTGTGACTCCATTTTATAATCGGGGTGGGGTGGGGTGGTGGAGGCACAGTGGCAAATTAAGAAGGCTCGTGACATTCATACGCGAGGTCCAGGGTTCGAACCTTGGTAGATACCTACAACCTTGAACAAGGTATTTTGCCTCGGTACGATTGGGTAGTTGGCAGTGCAGGGAAGGCAGTGTTAACATAGATGTGGCTACCCTGGATAGACAAGATCATTCAACCAACGACCCCCCCCCCCGACCCTCCGACAAGGCTATTGTTGTACCATGTACTTCCTGGTATACAAGCGATTGGGCTTGTAAACTAACTTTCACGAAATACTTCTTGAAATTGATCACTACACATGATTACTAAAATCGAAAGAAATAAAAACATGTCAAAATGTTCTGTTGGATAATGATGAACTTACATGACGATTAGATAAATTAAGATCAGTAATAATTATTCCAGATTCCATGTTATAGGCTACTAAGATGACGATAGTGATAAAAAAGACAGATAGGGAGAAAAAGTCAGAGAGGGGTGGGAAGGGATGGAGGGAAAGAAAGTGAGGGGCCTACCTATACTGAAAAGAATGGGGAAAAACGAAATGACAACAGATCTGACTATTATTAAGAATCATGTCTTCGACATGTTACAAAACAATATTGTTCCCCAAGCTGAGAGAACAGAACAATTGTGATGCATGATTTTGTTCGAACTGAAATAATGAGCTTAAAATCTATGTTTTGGGTTTTTTTTTAATTTACATGATGTGAACAGTTTGTAAAAGCCATGTAGAGGAATATTATGTATGATACTGTTGTATTAAGTGTCTCGTTCTCCCATCGCCTCTTGCAGAAATGCCTTGTGAAGCCTTGTCCTCCCCTTGTTCTTTGAAAGATTGTTACCAATAGATAATACATGTTACCAATAGATAATACATGCGTGGAGAGCGTTATGTGTAACCGCTTGTTACTCATAATTATGAATCACGAGAACGAATGTGAAAAACAACCACTTACCAGACTGCAAGACGTGAAGTACATGGATCATAATCATCATCATCTGTTGGGCCCCCATTACCCTTCCTCTTTCCATTTCCAGATTTAAAGGGCAGAGTTCGAAGACACGAAGTTATTCCAAGAGTGGGCTATCTTCAGTTGCTTGTTGTGTTCCTCACGAGATGCGTTGTAGTGCACGTGTACATTACATTAAATGTTACTTTTTCTCCATTGTAACAGTTATCATCCCTAATTATATTGTGTAGAAATCAGTTCTTGTTATGTACTCATATATTTTAGTACTGTTTCCGATGGAACGGCTGCGATTCCTTTACTTTAAGGCGGAGACGTCGTTACTTTAAGATGTTCTTTTTCCTGACACAGTCGAGTTTAAAATAATTTCGATGGATTGAGCATTTGTGATGAATTCTGGCTTAACGCGAAATTTTTGAGTGGTCTATTATAGAGAGATGTCTTTCTGTTATGTATTCGCATATATCCACACGAAGTTCAAAATGTGAACAAACTCATCATAGATGACTTTAATGCTAGTCTAAACTCGATCGTCACTTTCTTATAGCTAATACGTCTGTTCCAAGGCGAACTCTCAACGAAAACAACAATTAAATCCTTGCTTGGATGAATTGAACTTTCATCATCATGATATCACGAGCCTTTCGTGTATGGCGTTTCCTTAAAGATGAACTATTCCTTCATAGATGACACAATAAAAAAATTGCGTTTGGGGCAATACATCACCAGCTTCAATCGCACAATGCATAGTCTCTGGACGATTGTTGTGTTTGCTCCTTTGGCATCTCTGAATCTACCGTCATCATATTTCATTGTGACGTATCCCCTTTAGGATTTATTTCCTCCTTCGGATTGAGTCCACTCCGTCTCCGTTTTGCAACTTTCTATTGCCGAAACCTTCCATGGTAGATAATACATCATCATGGCTGGACGAATGCGTGATAATGATGCGTAGGTATTATAGTGGGTGTTGGCCATTGAAGCTAAGAAAAGTCACGTTTGAACCCGGAAATAAAGTCTCGGTGGGAGACAACGAATAAAACTTTTGTACGAAAAGTTACGTAATCTGTTCATTCACGTCACGTCTATAGGAATCAGCACAAGGAAGACGGTCCGGAGGGTTTAGTGTTCCGTTAGCGGCTGGGCAATGGTTGACAGTCTCGGAGAGCGCATTGGAACAATAGTGATCTTGGTGTGATTGTTGCTTGGGGCTTTTGAGATTAAGGACATATTCGTGCCTGTCTGTCATTCGCTTTTGTGTTTGGAAATCAGTTCCTTTCATTACGGTTTGTTGCAGTAATCTATGGATGGGTGCCTTTACAAGTTACTTTCCTTTTTAGGTCTATTACCACATATGCGATAATTCTTTAATATGGATATGTTCCCGATCATCTAATCTTCATGGGGTCATTCCGCTTTTCAATCACTTCTGTTGCTGTTGTTGCTTTTACTTTTTACATTGTTTAGGCACTGTCTTTCTTGGAGGACGTATAACTTTTAACGCATACACACTGGTATATACATAGGGAACTGGGGGTGTATGTTTGCTGTCATTGTTGTTCTGGTTGTTTTTATGTTTTTGTTTGTTTGTTTGTTTGTTTGTTTTTTCTCTCTCTCTCTCTCTTTTTTCTTTCTTGTTGTTTAATGAAAGCCATAATTCGAATTGGTCGGGCAACTATCCAGCTAGGGAGAGTCTTTGTGGGTTTTCTTCTTTTTTTTTTTCTTTTTTTTTTTCTCGCAAGCCTATATTCGGTATTTCAGCAATTTGATTGAAGAATATCCACCATGCGTCAGCTATGTTATCAACTGCAAATAGGCCATTTGTTACCAATTTTGTTACGGCCAAAAATATTATCAGCGAGAGGATTCGAACCCACAACTCGCAGGAACAAAGTTCTACCAGTCCCCGGGTACCAGTCACATTGGCCATGTAGCTCAGATTCTGAACGCATCGAACCAGGTCGAGATCGATGCAGCGAACGCATCGATGGTTATCAATCTCCACTATGCGAGATATCCCCATCCCAGGCCGAAAGATGGCGTGATTTCAAGATAAGATCGCCGGTGCAAAATTATTCGGGATTTCTCGGCCTTGGAGCATTATAAAGGGGATAATATGCGCATAGTAAAATCGTTCAAAATCTGAACTGCTGATCCGCATCCACCAAAAATACATCTAAATGCTAGATAAAGTGCTGTACGATATTATTAGGTGGTCTGTCATCTTTGACAGATCACCTCTTAATTTCGTCAGAATTTTCTTTCTTTATTTTTATTTCTTCAACCCACCATTTTTGTGCACTCGAAATCTCAGAATCGACTGGGTCAAATTTCATGAAATTTTCGTCAGTTATTAGTCTTAACAAGATCTCGCCGTTCCATATATTTTCATGCTCATCTGGTCATCGTGACGTCATCAAGACGCCATTTTGTGAAAATGAACTTAGGGTCATATCTTCATAACGGAAAGTCATTTTTTATTCATATTTGGCATGATGAATGTTCATATCAGTCCAAACATTTTCATCTATTAAGACGCGCGCGTACGCGTACGTCCGCGCGTCAGTGCGCGCGCAAAAATTAAAAATGCTCAAAATCGACTCATATTCATTTTGCACACGTTTCAGGCCATTTTAAGCAGTTCAAAAATTTGCGCGCGTTCGCGTCCGCATGCGCGTCATACGCGCGCGCAGGTCCCAAATAACGTTAAAACGCCGTTTTTTCTGTGGATTTGCATTCCTGGTACTTTTCTTAGCAATTTCCATCAATTTAAAACTGATTTCGACTAACTATAAGGTCACACGCGCGCGTCAAAGTTCAAAATCCGTGCGCGCGTCAATGGGGCAAATAATGTAAAAACACGCAAAAACATGCCCCTTTAAAATCCGCCATAGCTCCTTAGAATGCGTGGAGAGCCCCAATTTTTTTTACATATTCTGAAAGGTTATGAGTTGTAGATGTGAATCCATGACAAAAATTTATCTTATCGATATCATGAGGTCATCCTATTCTTATGTGAACTCAAAATTTTGATTTTTAATTTTTGACGTTATATTTTTTGCCTTTAACCGAGACTATCTCGCTTATTATTTGTCAATTTCCGCCGAGATTTCGATATGTTGTAGCTGAGACAATTTTCTACAAATATTTTATTCAGTGTTACTCATTTTGATGAGGTTATCATGGTCTAAATTCACGATTAAAGGTACAATGTCAATTTTTCTCATTTTACGTGTATTCTCTATGGGACATGACCTTTACGTAATTCTCGATTCTACATTCTCGTCTTCTTTGATCAACATCTCCCTTATTTCTGCTTGATTTTCGCCCATCTTTAAGTATGTTGCAGCTGAGAAAATTCTCTGTCTTATGCATTCATATGTTTTTTAAGCAAATGTCGAAAACATGTCAAAATTTTGGCTGGAAAACATGATATTAGAATTCCGTTTTGAATCTACGTGTTATCTCTATGAGCTGTTATGCAGGTATACCTTCAAAGCACTTGCCTCACATGCTCAAGGTCCCTGGTTCGAGTCCCGGAGGGAAGGGGGCAATTTTTTTCCGTTTGCTTTCTTGTTACATGTTATATTACTATCCTCTTTAACTATATAATTACATATACAGTCACAGTCAATGAAATAAACTGCGGATTTTGGCCCGTTATGACAATTGCAATGCAGTGCACAGTAGTTTATGTACAACCCTATAGAAAATCTGATTCGTTAAGGTGAATTCAAGCTTTGGATCATCTTTTAAGTATTCTACGATATCAAATCATCCAATTTCTTTGACGTTAGTCTCCTATCGAGACGTAAACATTTTATCAAAAGTCTTACCAACGAATTTATCACAATCCATGTCGGAACCTAAAAGATGCCGACAGACCACCTAATTCGTCATGTGACGAATTCAAATGTCTCGTTATTATTTTTTTTTTCCGTGGAGTTAATTGTGGATGACCTTCAGTGGGACTCGTTGGTTGATCGTCACAAAGAAACAATTAAGACTGTATCAGCTTTACCTGATCCACAAAAAAGGAATTTTTCCGGTGTTATCTACAAGACTGGAGCGAAGGCATTCCAACTATACCATACTGCCCATGCAGACAAGCAACAAGCCAGAACAGCCAAAGTAAAGTCATTTCCAAAGACAATCAAAGACTGGACTAAACTAGCACTTTTTCAACATTCGACATTTTCAACATCTAAAATGCCCTTGGTTCGAACAGACCAAAGCCCATATCATCTTCTGATTCCTCGAACTCTTGAATAGAGCTGCCATATCATCAAGTTTGCCTTAACATTAGGCTCTGTAAAATTAAAAGCAAAGACGATTTTTATATTGACCATGAACAGGAATAATTAATGAGAATTAAAGCAAGGAAATATAAAGGAAAAGTAGGTAAAAAGTAGGTAAAGGAGACCCAGGGAACAAAAAAAAAAACAAAAAAAAAAAGATAGAAAGAAAATACATGCATGAGACGAGAGAGAAAAGAAGGATATAAAACATTAATATGTTTTTTGTTCATTTCTGGTAGAATGTGTAAAATTCATCAACAAATTTTCCTCTTTTTTCATATTTCTCTGTTTATAAAATCATCAATACGCACGTTTACTAATCTTATTCAACTATATGCACGTTTTCCTCCATACCGGTTACCACATCTTTAAGCCTATGCACAGTAGCATCTGAATAGATGGAATCCAGTTTGCATACAAAGGGCATACATCCGTTTTGCTATGTCGGAAAGGTTTCCTAGGAGTTATCAAGGGAAACTTTTGTTCAGCAACTATGATAAACTTCGTAGGCTTGAACAGGTCTAAAATTCATCAAATATAAACGGGCGGCTCCTGTATCGCTTCGGGAGAAGGGTCAAGCCATACAGTTAAATCTGGAAGTGTAAGAATTAGGAACAGATACAGAAAGAGAGAAAGAGACAAAGGCAGACAGAGAAATAGATTTTATCGCTATCAGTCATTTCAAATTTCATGTTTTCCCCGAAAATGTGCTGACAAGCCCCCCCCCCCCCCCCCCCAACTAAAGAGGGTTCCTCGGTATTATCAGTTTAAGTCAGACCCCTGTGAAGTACAGCTTCTCGGCTGACCAGGGCCTATCGATCCCATGAGTGGTAAATAGACAAATGAAAGAGAAAAAAAAGTGAATTTTGATAGTTTGATTGAATCCCTATTATGGTGATCCTTAAAGTTGGCAACTTTGCCAGCATCTGTGATGTCATTGTGGACAACTCTGCATTCATCTTGTACATAATTTTTCAATAAATTGATTTATATGACATTGTAAGTAAGGAATTGACAAATTTGGACACATATTGGGCTTTGATATCTAAATTCGCTGATGAAATTAATCATTTTTCTTACTTAGAATATCTGCATTCAGCTGACCTGAAACCTAGAAGTTTTAGGCTTACTTCGAACCATCGGGTGATCGCGTCGGGCCGTGTAATCGCGTAACCCGACCTTTCGTGAAAACATCCCCCTGTATTTACGAAAGGTCGGGTAAATCGTGTGGCAAAAATGCGATTTTTAGCAATTGTGGTCATTGACATAAGACTAATCTTTTACGCGAATATTCGTGAGAAAACTACCTTCAAATGACGAAGTATCGGGTAAAAAAAAATAAATTTTGATATTAATCTATTTATGATACGCAAGCAGTGGCGTAACAACCGGGGGGGGGGCAGGGGGGCAGAGTGTCCCCCCTGAAGGATTTCAGCTGGAAAATCCCCCAAACCACAGGGAAAAAATTAAAGGAAGGGAAAGGAAGGGAAAGGAAGGGAGAAAGGGAAAGGAAGAAGAAGAAAGGGAAAGAAAGAAGAAAGAAAAAGAAAGGAGAAAGGGACGAAAGAAGGAGAAAGGGAAAGGAAGGAGAAAGGGAAAGAAAAAAGGAGAAAGGGGAGAAAGAAGAAGAAAGAGAGGGAAAAAAAAGAAGAAAGCAAAGTGAAACAAAAGAAATGAGGGAAAATTTAGTAACAAAACCCTGGAGTTTTTGGGAGCTCCCCCGCAGTCGCTTTCCTGTAGACCCCCATCAGGGGCCTAAGCCAGAACCCTGGGACCCACCTACTGAGGGCTTCACAACAAATAACTCGCGGTGCGGGCTCATCTCCGCATATTCTATTTCTAGACTTAGTTACCGGGAAATTTTCCGCTCTGCCCCCCCCCCCCCCCCCCCCGAAAACAGGCAGAGAATTACACAACTCAGACTTAATTACCGGGAAATTTTTGGCTATGCATATGTCCCCCCACCCCATAACAGGCAGAGAGCGTAAGAAGAGCGGGAACTGACTGCGCTTTGCGCGGGAGGGGGGAACTCCCCCCTCCCTAGGGAGCACTACCGTCCTACTAAAATGAGATCCTAGTTACGCCGCAGAAGATAGACTTTATTACCGACTAGTAATTCAAAGAAACGTTGGAGCTTCCGCGCTTCGCGCGGGAGGGGGGAAACGCTCCCTCCCTGCACCCTCCCCTCTAGGGAGCACTACATTGGCATAAATTCTAGGGGGTGGGGGATCTATCACCCCCACTTGGGGGAGAGGGGGAATGGTGTGTACAAATCCCCCCCATGCAGACACACTTTTTAAGGAAGAAAATATATTTCAATTTATCAGTTCCAATTCTCTGCCGCCCCCCCCCCCCTCTCTCTCTCTCTCTCTCTCGGACACCCTCGACTTTTCATCAAATAATCTCGCCTGAATTGATTTTTCATCTCTTTCTTCCTGTATCTATCTCTGTCTCTCTTTCCAACCCTTTCCATCTCTCTTGAACACACCCTCTTGGTTGCTTCATTTTTCACCTACCCCCATATTCATTTCATAAGAGGGGGCTTCAGTATTTTCTTAGTTGTGCATGTATAAATGTATTACAATTATCACATTCTTTTAAAAAAATGCTGGGGATTACACAATCAATATCAAAGTACACTTGTAGTAAAAAAAAAAAAAATGGATTTGCTATGTAATGATTATTTTTCTGCGTGGTGATTACAGTCTTGTACATGTTAAAATAGGTTCATTCCGATAAAAAGGAAACTACATCAGCCTTCATTCATCACTTAATAGTAAAATATATTTCATATTACTCATAACAATTTTTTAAAATCATATACTCTGTTCACAACTTACAACAAAATAGAATTGACTACAGAGTTTTGCATCACTACCATTCAAATGTTAGTAATTCAAATTGCCAACATGTATCAAGGCCCAATAGAATCCTTTTCTACTTTAAATAATACTTGTAAATAAATCATTAACAGAGCTCATAGTCAGATGTTGTGCACAACTCAGGAAGAATGAGCTATTCCACATCCCTTTAGAAGAAATTAATAAAATTAATTAAAACGCAACTGAAAACAGTAATTTTGAAACTTACATACTCATCATTCAATTCAAATTACTAGTACACTGTACTGAATTTATGAATTTTCAAATCCTCAAATGAAATAATAATCTGCTGTAAGAGTTTCAAATAATTCGCACACACCTATGGGGAGGGGTTTAGTTAAAAAAATAATGCAATTATTTGTTTTGTAACTTTGTTTAATGACATTGCAAAAAAATTGAATGTCGATAATAATCCAAAATTGTTGACTGCATATCAATAAATTTGAATTGAATCGAATTGTGGGTTGGGCTACTGCTCCTGTCCCCTCCCCCCCCCCCCCCCCCCCCCCCCCCCCTCCTGCTGCATACAGGGCCATGACTCCTCACTCATTGAGAGACAGATCTCCAAAGCAGGGGTCCAATGCAATGAAGAGTAGAAGCTGAATTCTTTCTGTTAAAGAAAACAAGATGAGATTGAAAGTTAACTTGAATTAGGATAAATGCAAAGTACATGTACAAATTATGGACAGTAGGAGCACTGAATATTTACCTTTGCAGACCAAGGTTTATAAATCATTTTAGTTTATTTCACAGAACTCAAAATACAATTGAAATTTATACAACATAAATTTAGAACAATACACACATTGAACAATAAATATCTCAACTTGAAATTTAATAATAAAAAACAAACTTGCAAATGAAATGAGAGGAAATCAGAAAACAAAATATAGTTTCTGCTTGTATAGCAAAAATGAACAAGTAAAGCTGAACAATTATTTAGCTTTAACTAAGCAATACATTTCTTAATGAAGTGTAAGCAAGAAATGTTGGTGAGATATTTTGATCCAGGTGTCCATGAAACTCAAGAAAAATATTCATCATGCCAGACTGATGAAATTTTCAAAGGAGACAATAATAATAATAAAAAATGTTACAAATAAATTCAAGAATGGGTGTATTTGCAACCAAGGCCTGGCTGAATATTGACATACCTGTACATGTAGCAACCTTATTAAATTCATGCAGAATTCACTTACCTTCCACAACTGGAGTGGTAGACTAACTCATTTCTTGCAGAAACTTTCTTCAGTCTCAGTCAACAAGCAATCATCACCTACATCTCCAACATGATGTGGATGCAGACATAAATGCAGCAGTAAGTTTCAACCTAGGCATGTTCAATCTGATGAACAAAGTCAAAACAAATAAATGAATGGGATGCTCCGATCTACCTCTCAAAAAAGAAAATAATTTTTCATCGGACACTGTTGGAGTCTATAGATATACCAACATCCGTGAAGAAGTAGGAGCAAGATCAAATCAGTGGTGTAACAACCAGGGGCAGGGGAGGGAGGGAGGGACAGAGTGCCCCCTGAAGATTTCAGCGGAAAAATCCACCAAACCACCACGAAAAAAATGAAAGGGAAAGGAAGAAAAAGGAAGGGAGAAAGGGAAAGAGAGAAGAAAAGGGAGAAAGAAGAGATATGGAAAAAAAAAGAGGAAAGGGGGGGGGGGGGGCAGAGCCAAAAATTTCCTGGTAAGTAAATTTAGAATCGGTGGCATAGCTAGGATTTCACTTAAGGGGGTGGTAGTCTCTCCCTCCCTGCACCCTCCCCCCTATGGAGTGCGCTTCGCACGCTCAGTGTTTCGAATGCTTTGTGTACTCACTACCGCCCCCCTCAAATAAAATCATAAATATGCCACTGATTCTTGACTGAGTAACGTGAGTTACTAGGAATTTTGGGCTCCCCCCCCCCCCTCCGATAACAGGAACCTTTCATAAACCTTCATAAGTCTAACTTCTTGGACATCCCATTGAAACGCGTGTTGTAGAATTAACACGCGTTTCTATGGGATGTCCATGAACTTAGACTTATGACGGTTTCGTGAAACGCAGCCCTGTTACACCACTGGATTAAATCATACCTAGTCTCATTATGCTTCCTTATGCTGTCTTTGAAATCTGAACTTAAACTGTACACACAGTCATAGACCCCCGCCTCGCCCTCCCCCTTGCTTTACACAGCTATACATCATGCAACAATTTAGGATAACCGATTCGTCAACTCGCCAACACAGCATGTAGGTGGGATAAAATAAACGTTGAATCTCACTGTCAACCGTTTTTGCATTGCATTTACAATCATAGGCAGTCCGCCCGAAAGTCTGGGCAAGATGTTGCGTCGTGACAGGGTGCTTAGCGCAATGCAGCGGTAACATGAGCTGCCGACGATGAAAAGAGTTTACAAAGTTCGTGAGTTACAGCACATAATTTCATGACATACAGCTCAGGACAGTTCTTTGAAAATATAAAGAAATTAACGCAGATTTGGCACAATGTAGAACTCATTATGAATAGATTCTATTTTTTGACAAATTAGCGAATTTTAAACTGTACTCACCTCTGGACTTTCCGAGGCAAAGGCTGACTTTGTGCGAATCAAATACTAGGTTTTATTCAAGCCGTTTTTCGTCAAAATTATTTGTTGTAGAAATGTGCGTTAAGGACGCGACCCTTCGTATATTTGCTAGCTAATTTCTACGAAGTATCGGGTTAATGGACCTGACTTTTCGTAAATTTAACTGGTATATTTCTCAAATGGTGAACCCGACCTTTCGTAAATACAGGGGGCTGTTTTCACGAAAGGTCGGGTTACGCGATCACACGGCCCGACGCGAAGACCCGATGGTTCGAAGTAAGCCGAAGTGGCATGTATTTGTTCTTCTTATTTTTTCTTTGTTATATAGAGCCTAACAGTGCCTAAATTTGTCAAATCATAAGAATCTAACGATGACTTTTCCTTTTTGTTTATCTTTTACTCTTGAATGAGGTATTTTATAATTAAATGTTTTCATCTGGTTTCAGCGCAAAGAACGATACTCGCACATGCTCCCTGGACGCTAAATACGTAGAAGCCAAGTCCTTTAACAAAAATGAAATTAACATGCATTCATTATAAAATTCCGTTAAGGTTTTCTTTTCATTTATAGTCAGTGAGTTTAACAAAGGGGCGGATACCGGATCTCGGGGGGGGGGGGGGGAGGGGTCGACCGCTCCCCTAAAAAGTAAGATTTTTATATGATATCTTGCCTGAAAATTGTGCATTTAGATTGTAAAAAAAGGAACGGGACCCAATCACGGCTGCTGATCAAGCGAAGTGACTTCTATTCTTCAGCTTGATTGTGGGCCATCTCCCCCTTTTCCTGAAGACTACGACTAGATACACCATTCTCTACTTTCGTAGCTTCCTACTTAGGTTCCTCACTTTCCTTTCTTCATTTTATTCCTTTCTTTTCTCTCTTCTCATGATCAGATTTGGTTCCGATGGGAGTGTGCCGCTGAAGCTGTCAAACCCAACACCCTTGCTCGGAAAAGCGTACCCATTACTAGAGTTTTTATTTTCTTGAATGTGTACTTTGGCGCAAAAATGGGAGCAAAAGGGTGGGTATTTTTTTTTAAAGTTAGCAATTAGAGCGACAAATGACCTAATACCTTATTAAACGAATAGCAACCCTCAACCCCTCGCCCATCCCCGTTTGTCATCCCCGAGGAGCTGTTCTCCTCCGGGAAAGTTGTAATAAAAACAAAAAATACTGGATTAATTACTTAAGTTTGATTTATAAAAAGGAAAGATTTATTTTACAGTTCCTCACGAGCAAGACGTTGTCATAAAAACAAATTTCATGCGTAATTTTGTCCTTAAAGGGGGGGGGGGGGTGTCCTCCGGGGGAGTTGTGTGATGGAAGTCATCCCCCGGGGAGTTGTGCTCCGGGGGAGTTGTCCTCGGGGGGGGGGGGGGGGGTCGTCCTCCGGGGGAGTCGTCCTCGGGGGGAGTTATCCTCAGGGGGAGCTGTCCTCCGGGGGAGTTGTCAGGTGGGAGTCGTCCCCGGGGGAGTTGTCCTCCGGGGGAGTTGTCCTGATACGGATATATATATATACTATACCTGAAAAATAAGTAAGTGGATCTGTACCAGGATGTGTAGTTAAACTTTGTATACATGTAACTACTTTATATTGTTAATTCATCCAAATTACTCACGTTTTCATTATTTACTGATGACACGGTGGTATATTATCATCATGTTAACCCAGCACAGTTGGTCCTGAATTTCGCATTGCGGGTCGTGAACTTCGCATCCTAGGTCACGAATTTCGCACCGCGGGTCGTGAATTTCACGACTGGGATGCAAAGTTCGCGCCACGAGTCATGAATTTCACGACTGGGATGCAAAGTTCGCGCCACGGGTCCTGAATTTCGCATCGCCGGTTGTGAATTTCGCATCCGAGGTCCTGAATTTCGCATCGCGGGTCGTGAAATTCATGACCTGGGACGCGAAGTTCACGACCCGCGATGCGAAATTCACGTCGCACATGACCTGTTGTCGAGCGTACTTCAGGGCCACCATAGGTTTAACGGTTTGACTATGGGAGGTAGGTCATTCGTTTTTGTTTGTTTATTTGTTTGTTTGTTTGTTTGTGTTATAATGGAGCACAAAAATAAGATACCGATGAAATATGATATCAGGAAGCAAAGCGGAGTTTCATTTCTTTGGATTGGGGTCCAAACTTTAAAATTGGATTCCTTTTGGAAATACAGCAGTATAAGTTGTATTTCCACAAATTACAAAATAATTATTCATAATTATTGAAATATTAAGTAAAAATGATTTTATTATTCACTTAACCCTGGATCTGTGAACTCGTTTATGTAACCGGGGGGGGGGGGGGGAGGAGGAACCAGAGGAAAATTCGATCGAGTGGTAGATTTTTTTGTTGTTATTGGTTGCTGCTATTGCATTTTCAGCCCTTTAAAACGCATCCTCTAATAGCATTTTATCAGCCAATACGCACAAACAAACACAGAAATGGGACAATGTAGTTTATTTCGGATTTGCTATAACTCTAATATAACAGCAAATACGAAGAAATGCAAAAACGCACTTTTGCGTCTCGCGCGTCCTTATACCGCCCAGTTAGGTGCCCCAATTTAAACATTCGAGATGCTAATAATTTTTATATGCACCCTTTTAACAAAATTATGCCAGGATAATACTGAACCGTTCTAAAGCTCTCTTTACGCTCTCTATTATTTTGACATATCCTAAAAAAAATATTCCACATAAAAGTGAACAAAGCGACAGCACCGCCTGCGAATTATTGTGCATTTTGAACCGTACAAAAATTAATGTACCCTACAATGAAAATTCCATTTTCTGCTCTTCTCCCCCACTCCATCTCTCTCTCTCTCTCTTTCTCTCTCTCTCTCTCTCTCTCTCTCTCTCTCTCTCTCTCTCTCTCTCTCTTTGTCTCCTCTTTATGCCGCCCGGTTAGGTGCCCACACTTCAGATAATATATTCAAAACGACATTCATTCACACTTTCGCAGTACTAGCGAATGCCATGTACTAGTTTTGTATGTCACGATGAAAAAATTGTTGCCCTTTGATGTCGTCTCACTCATAAATAATTTAAGGCCCCTGTACGCAGACATGCCGAAAGGGTGGGGTGCAGACAGTCTGTGTACCCCCCCCCCCCCCCCGACTGGCTTCCCTGAACCGCAAGGTAGGGTATGTGATTTGTTTTCTAGTTGCCTATCCTATTCTCCCGAAGTATTTCAAGAGGGGAAGGGGATGGTGGCGGTAGTTTCATCTCCTGAATTCATACTGTGCACTTAAGTAAATGTGAAAGTGTTTCTTTGTACATTAATTACATATTTTTGCGAAAGTCTCCCTTTGACATACAGTGATCTTTGTGGAATCCAATTTTCATGCTGTATGAAATATCTTTCCTTTCTCTAATATTTCATTCGGAAGGTAAAGAAAAATCACACGAGACTGCAAGCAGGCAGGCGTTTTAGCAGGTAAAGACAGGTGAAATGAAAAGTAATGACGCAACAAAACCAGTGAAAACACAGACCAATGACGTCACGGCGACCTTCTTATGAAAAGTGCGTGACCTTCTTACGTGACCTAGTTTTGAGTGCTCCCTTACATCATTACCAATTTAGCGAAGAAACACAAAATTTTTGTGTAATATAAATCATCTTGTGATTTGATTCTAGCAGCCAAAAATAATTAAATTATTTTATATTGATTTTAAAATTTTAATTTTGTATGTATGGAATAAATACGACTGAATTTGTTAACGAATTCCTCGCAGTTATTAAATCGTCAACAAAGAACCGGCAAACTGATCGACCCTGACCGTATAGCAGCGTCACTGCACGTACGTACGTCGGCGAACATGCAGATTTCTGAACGGGAAAGCTAGCCGTGACCGCAAGCCGGTTTATCGCTGGCGAATGGTGTCTGCTGAACGTTTTCACAAATCATTGCGGAATTTTTCATCGAAGCACCTCTGGTTCTCGGTCAATTTCAGTTGAATCTGCATCAACCAAACATAGACTAATTGATTTGTTATTTGTATTTTCATTCACCCGTCGTTGATTACACAAAAAATGGCATTGCCATTAAGAACTTTTTCCAAATTAATATCGCAGCCTTCACTACGAATATGGATGACAGAAACGAGGTTATTGACTAACAGGTTTGTTGAATGTTGTTTATGTTTATGTTAACTCATTTGCTTGATGTGCAGAAACAGAATTCAACGTTCACTGTTAACACTTAGTTGGCCCTAACCACTAACGGCATTATCGTGAAATAAGTCATCAGTTGATTCAATATTCAATGCCGTTTATTTCGTCAGTGCTGGTGACAGCTTTCCACTCCCATTGACTTTTTATGATGGGAGGCCCTATGTCTGCGCACCTTACATTTCACTTGAAATTGAAAAGCCTTTCTTTTGGTATTCCTCTAATGGCTGAACTCATTTTAATCTTCATATCCTAGAGAACATGAATTGTGCCGAAAATCTCATTAAATAATTCAAGTAAGAACAATGTCATTTTCACAAGAAAAGATGACGGTGTCAATTTGACACAAACGAAAGGTTCCCTTGTCTGTGCACTCATTCACTTTGTACGCAGTTCAGGATGTTTGTATGAAAGGTGGAATTTTCCACCCGTAGGTCAAAACAGCATTTTGAATAGCGAAACAAATTGCCGACGCAAAAGCGAAATATATTGACTTAGATCTTAATAGAGAAGAAAAGTTTTGATTTTACTTACCAGCAATGTTCCCGAGGCTCTCAATTTTCCCCTTTCTGCTTCATATCTGATGAATGAACTGAAAATAGTGAATTTTAAGAAGAAAACCGAAGCTTTTCAGACTCGTAGGTCGACAGCATTATGTTGAGTAACCAATAGAAAAGCATGCTATGTAGTTTCGGTACAGAATTGTCACTTTTGTGGGACGAGGTCAATTCATTGACAGTACATAATGTACACACAGGATGAGTGGAATTTTCAAGGCCTGTGAATGAAAATATATAACATAGGTCTAGACGTTTTTCACCAGTTTTTCCTGATTTTTTTCGCTGATTCATTTCACTAAAATTGATGTGTTGCTTCTTTTATGATATTAGAATCGTGCAGATACACGGATGTGCAGACATGAGCACTGCACAGTCATTGGGCACCAAACCATACAATGCGAGTGCACACGTGAGAAGAGAGCCGAGGTGACTTATTTCACGATAAGGCCAATGAATTAACGCATATTTTGAGCCAATATAAACGCCAGGTCAAATTTTTGTGGCAAAATTAAGAGGTCCTAAAAAAATAGTAAACTAAAGCTATGCATATGTAACTTGTTAGATCTAGGCAATTATACAGCCACATGCATGTGTCTTTACCTTATATGTTCTTTCTTTTTTTTTTTACCTTGTTCATCACTAATATGTTTATCATCTTTCAAACTTAACAGGCATATATGTTGCTGTTCATGTGCTGTGAACCCAGTATGGAACAGCGTAACTTCTCGCCCGAGTCTGCCGTCATCTTATGAAATCCCAACAAGGACATTTATCTCTATTCAGTCCCCTCTCAATTTTGGTAAGAAGAAGGAATATTCAGAGAGGAAAATTATAGGGTAAGCACTTTGATTACATTTTTATTTGTAAGAGTACAGGGCATAAGAAAGTTAGGTGACTTGTGTCCACCATTTCTAGAAAAGAAATTTTCAGTTACATGTTCAGGGGATTTTGGCTTCCACTCAACATGATGAAAATCAAACTTCTTGCCTTGCCCCAGTTTTTGGCCTTTTAGGGCAACTCAAGTACATGTAGGTTAATCTAAAGATTTGGTTGTCTGACATTATAGAGTTTGGGTTAACACTGGATGACGAAATGTTTTGCTGTATAGTGGTATTGCTAAATCCTGATAGGCCAACCAAAATCACATCAATTGCTGTATGTCAGGTTAAGGCTAAGATAGGGTCTTACCGTGTTAGTCCATCATGGAAGTTCAAAAGCAGTTCGTAAATTTATCACAAAGCAACTGTTTTCGGAGCAAGTGTTGTACATGTAGATTTTCAGGCCAAGTACAAAGTATTTGATCATTTCATCCCCTTACATTACCAATTATCAGAAAATCATGAACTTTTATTCATCTTTTGTCTTTAGAAGTATCATTTCATTTGACAACTGATCTGATCTAGTGATAGGGCTGTCAGATTTATAATTTTCAAATATACAGAACCAGAATCCTAGATATTGTTTGTAATGTATCGGCAAAACTAAGTCTGACTTGTGATCATGTATATGCTGTAGTGTAGTGTCTCTCAAAACACAAACCTCTTTCTCCTCAAACAACTACACTGTAGTCTGTGACAGACATGTAGAGGGTGTATGCAAAGGGGAAAAAACACAAAATTTATCCCCTGGTGCACAAGTGATGGTTTTTCTCAAATACAATTTCTCTTCCCTATTAGATATTCTATGACAGACATGTACGAGGTGGTTGCAAACGTTGAAGACTACAAGAAATTTGTTCCCTGGTGCACTAAGTCCACCATCATCGCTAGGAAGGCGGGGCACTTCAAGGCGCAGCTGGAGATCGGCTTCCCGCCCTTGTTAGAGAGATATGTGTCTACTGTAACTGTAGCTAAACCCCATCTAGTCAGGGTATGTACAATGTATTGGATTTCATTTTGCTGCATTGATACGCCCATCGTCATTAACCTGAGACGATATCTGCCCCTACCTAATTTGGATTTAGGATAATTATCACTATCGCAATGACCTCATAGTAATTTGCAGAAAAGATGCAAATGCAATGTAGCAGGCATTTCACCATTATGCTGCTGGTGTTCCATGTACATTGCAGCTCGCTCAGGCTATTATCACATTCAATTTTACACAAGCAAACATGGGTTTTCATGAAAATTCTATTTCCTCAATTAGGTGGCGAATTTGGCAATATTTTCAGAATAAACTTGTAGCTTGAGCTACATGTGTAGTTCCTTATGCAAATCAGGCATTGCTTGACTTGGGTAAGGGAAGATGGGAAATGCATATATGGACTTTTTTCCCCCCCAAGAATCGCTGAAAGGTCCATTATCTCACGCTTCTATTGTCCCATGATGATCACATATTGAATTACAATCAACCCCAGTCTCCTCCCCCAAAAAGTCTCCTAAAGAATAACTGAATCTATCTATGATGGTGACTCTTTGCATTATAGGCAAGTGGCTTTTAATTTGCATAGCACTTTATTAAACCCATAGTAATTAATTTTTCTCTCTGTGCAGAAATGATCTATGCATTTTGATGCTTTTAGCTATGAATCATATCTTCAAGAGTCTGGCATTGCCTGTACATGTATGTAGTACCATCACCTTTCATTGTGGAAGGTTGTTTTTAGATTTAATAATCAGTATTGATCTCTTACCAAAGGATACTAGAATTCTAGTGCATCCATTTTTTTTTAAACCTGGAAACCTCAAGTTGAAGTGTTGTTTCCAAGTTATGTTTACAAACATTGGTGAGTTTGTAGAAAATGTGTGTTGCTCACTGATTCATGTTCATGCAGGGCTCTCACTAGAAAAAAATCCACACATGGTTCCCCCTCTGCGCAAAGCGCGGAATTTTCGGAAGTTTTACGGAATAACACCAAAGGTTAGGAGTGGCGACAGTATATGCTATAGCAAAAGGATGAAAAATACTTCTTGGTAAGCAGGAGTTGTCTACTAATGGCATTATAGTAAAAATACATTGCCAGAAAGCAAAACAATCTGTTGCATTTATCATTACTGTCAGGAATATATACTCCAATATATTTTTTTCCCTTGTTGCCACGCATGGTGCAGCAATTTCACACATGGTTCTTCCTTGTCTGAAATCCTTTATGCATGGTATTGGAACCATGGGTGTTATGTACTGGCGAGAACCATGTGTTTATGTATCCTTTCTTGGAAATAAGTGTGGTCCTGAAAAGGACCTACTCATTCTTGACATTTGGGTAAGCATGTTCTTACCGTCCTCAGGAGAAAGGTAAGAACATGCGGACCGAAACGTAGAGAGTGAGCAGGTCCTTTTTAGGACCACGCTCATTTCCAAGAAAGAATAAATGGTGTACTGTGAACCCTTTTACTGCCATTATGTTCATTTGCCTTCAATTTTCCTGGATTCCATACCTTTGCTACTAGACCAAATTTATCATTATTGGTATTGTCATATCGCCTGACGTGCATAGTCTGCATGTACTACATTTGACATATATACATAACAGGTGAGGTGCTTTCTCTTTCTATGTACCTGTAGGCTGTTTGTACGGATGGAAGATTATTTAATCACCTGATCACCACTTGGAGATTCGGTCCAGGACCGAAGGGAAACCCAGACACGTGTACAGTAGACTTCTCAGTAAGTATATTTTAGGGGATCAAAGAAAATTTAAAAAAAAAGAAAAGAAACAGTAGGGAAGAGTTTGAATGAAGAAGGCATAGATACATGTAAGATGAGAAAAAGACAATTAAGAGTAATGAGCAAATTAAAAAAGTTCACATATTATTTTGCACCTCCACCCTGACTCTGTATTCTTTTTAAAATTGTGTGTGTGTGGGGGGGGGGGGGGGGGCGCCCTTTAAAAAGTTTCATGTGTGTCTATTGATGCCATGCTTTTAATTCATTTGGCAGCAGAGTTTATCACCTCCCTCCTTCCACTGAGATATGATTTGAAAGAGGCAACTGATAACCCTTCGTAATTGTAATTTAGTTAACCTTACTACTAACTGTGATCTAATCCAAGTTGTGTATATTCATTTAGAAACTGCGCATTATAAATTTACAATTATTATTATCATTATTATTAGTAGTAGTAGTAGTGGTAGCAGTAGTAGCAGTAGTAGTAGTAGCAGTAGTAGTAGCAATAGTAGCAGTAGTAGTAGTAGCAGTAGTGGTAGCAGTAGTAGCAGTAGTAGTAGCAATAGTAGTAGCAGTAGTAGTAGTAATAGTAGTAGTAGTAATAGTAGTTGTAGTAGTAGTAGTAGTAATAGTATTATCAGGAGTGCAAACTTGATACTCCGTGTAGCATCTTATTTCCTTATGCTTTATCTATTTCATCTTCTGCATCCCAGGTATCCTTTGAGTTCCGATCAGCCCTCCATTCACATTTATCTCACATCTTCTTTGATGAAGTGGTGAAGAAAATGGTCAAAGCATTCGAGATGAGAGCGGAGAAGATGTACGGCCCGCAGACGAACGTGTCCCGATCTGCTCTCCTTCACAATACATCCTCTTGACGAAAACCAAAACCTAGTTAGGTGCTTTTCGTCATTGATCTTGTATTTCTTGTAGGTTGATTGTCTAAAGTAAGAGTTGTCATTGTCACTATCTCTTGGGGAAGGAAATATGCAAAACTAAAGCCACAAAAATTTGTTTGTTTATTTTTTTCAAAATTTTTATCACTCCTTTTACTTTGCCAATACTAAGATCTTTTTCATTGTTTTTCTTCCTCCTAAGGCTAGTGACAGTGGCATGTCTTGTTGGTGTATTATGTACATTTTCAGCACAATATTTTCATGAATTTCTTGAATGCATGATGCTAATTAATAAACTTTTAAAATCAGGAAGTATTAAGAACAAATAATGTTCATGTTTTAATGAACCTACTTGTTTTTTTATCTATTCTCTGTAAGTGTGTGTAAACAATGTTTTGAGACTCATTCAGACAGTATAAGGCAGTAAATACTGCTGCAGCAAAAATCAAATAACATGAACGAGGTATGCTTTACACTTCTCTGTCTTGACACACACATCAGGGAGTGTGCATAGGGACCATTGTTGTGTAAGTTTTTTATTTACTTTAAATTGCCTTTTGCTGTATTTTTAAAAAAGCAGTTTTGGCAGGTATGAAATTGAGCTTGAGCCATCATGTGGATGTGTTTTGGAAAGGTGGTTTGGTCTTCATGGCATTCAGTCAGCAGGTTTAGGGTTCATATCTCATCCTCAGCAGACAAGGCATTTCATCTGTTATTGCCTCTCTTGATCCAGGTGTAGTATTACTGTATAAGCTAATATTTTAGCGTACAGATATTTTAGCGATTTGAGACAAGTTTGACATATTAGCAAGATATTATTTTCACGTTTTGAAAGATCTTTCTATACAAGTATATAGGCATCGTACTGAGTGGAAATTTTGGCGAGGACATCATCGCGAAATTAGCAAAAATTAAACCACCGCGAAAATTTCAGCTTATACAGTACCAAATACATGTATGAAGAAATCCTTGCAGTGCCATATATTGCAGTTTGGCTTCAAGTAGTGTTGATAAGTTCTTTGTTCGCTTGGTCTTGACACTACAAATTCTCTCTATTTATTCCCGATCATGAGAAATTTTAAAGAATTCATTCTTATTTAGACATTTTATTTTTCTATAAAGTTGTTCATGGAATGAACAGTCATATCGTCGTCGGTCTGAATAGCCAAAATTGGGTCAAAAAATCAATTTTCACTTTTTTGCATATTTGGATAGTGTATGTCAGAATCTATCGAGTGACAAAATTTCATCGCCTAATTTCATTTATTTTTAGAGAAATCCTGATTTTTATATTTTTGGGTGACCGGCGAATAGCATTTGCCGGTCTTATGAACCGGCGGATAGCCCCTTTACAATTGCTTTACACGCATTATCCCTTGTCAGCTTTTAAAGTTTGTCGACCCACATACGCGCATCCATACATGCACGCAACCATATTTAGAAGGTGAATGGCGAATGGCACTGTTTGGTCTTACGAACCGGCGAATAAGTGGCGAATAGCCTGCATTTCTGACCGGGTGTGCGATTTTTTCGTTCTTACGAACTGGCGAATAGGTTTATAAGCTTATAATATGAGTTTTCTTTATATATGGTGCGTAATACAAAGATGATATCAAAATACAGTATGTAAACTCTTTTACTCAGAAAAATTTCTGGAAAACAACGATTATAAGCATATAAATTCACTGCTCAAAAAGGTGCAAAACTTTAAACGCGTTTTTCTCTGAACTGTGTTTTTCCGCGAGGATGGGCTTTTCGCCGGTTCGTAAGACCGGCAACGATATTACACTATATTGCTTCTATTTAAGTCAATCCCCAAACCACAGAGGTTTCTCTTTTAAGCCTAGAACTTTCATATCTTATTCTATTCTAGCATTTTATTGTAATAGATAGGTTTTAGCAGTATGATTTAGTACTGATAGGTTGGTTATACATATACAGCTCACATGCATAAGTCATCTGTTTGCTCTCGTATTATCAACAACGAAGGAAATAAAAAAACTTCAGTAGTTCACAGTAATTGCAGTGGCATTGGGAATACGTAATCAAATTTACTCCCTTGCAATAAAATTATTATTTTTGTTATTCAGTACAATAATATGATTTAAGCAGGTAGGCAGTGTCACCTCTATTTATTTTTTTCTCATTCATATACTTACTGAATTGATTGGTTGTGATGATATGAAGGATAGTTATTTTTTTATGGTATTCTATGAAGGACTGGGTTCCAAGTACTATGATGATTGTATCATATAGAGTTCATGTTAGAAAGAATATAATAAGACTGTGTAATAGCATTTCAAATTCATTAGATGACAAAGCTGTTGCAACACAAAAAGAGTTTTCCTACTTATTTCATTGTATACATTAAGCCATTCTTCAGGAGAAATTTTGCTTGACTGCCTAAAACATGTGGGTCATGAGATGTAGGAACAGTGTTTTAGTGAATTATTGAGAAATTGAAAATCAGGTGTATGGAATTATTGTTCAAAGCAGCATTTGTTAATGTGAAGGCATGTGATATGCAAACAAAAATATTTTGTTGAGTGTTGAAAAGAGAATGAACTAAGAATCTAAGTATTTTTTCTTCGCAGCTGCTTTTTGACAAGTGCTATTCTGGTTTATGAGTGAAGGCCAATGCTAACATCAGGAATTTGTTCATGTACATTTTACAAGAATGTACATGTAACTAAAACTTAAAACTTATATGTACTTGATATGAAAGAAAATTATGTGAAACAAATGTATCATGTGACAGTTTTAGGCATACCTCTTTAACAGTGATAATGAGGTAAATGAAAGCTTGTCAGAGGTCAGCCTGTCATATTTAAAGTACATGTATGCAAGCTGCATTCAGACTTCTGAATAACAACCTGAATTTGATTTGAACAGGTGAAAATTACAGCAATTGAGGGAGAGGAGCATCCAGATTCAATTCACTGAGTCATAACAATGTTTAGCTCAGTTGTCAGAGGTTTCCCTGTTATACCAACAAATGAAGTATGCAACCTGCATTCAGACATTTGAATAACAATAGCTTTGCACAGGTGAATGGCTTGTTTCAAGCACTCAGAAGTACCCAGAGATATTTGAATAACAAGTGCATATACTTCATGTTGTAAGCAGGTATTTTCTTCCAAATGCAGTGAAAGAATGAAACTCAGATATGAAGAGGTCCACATGTAGATTGTACTGGAGTTGTGCATAATTAGAAGACATGGCATGTGTGATTGAATAATAGCATTGAGGTACTTTGCAGCTCTTGTATTTGTTGCTTGTGTGATAGAGCTTAGAACCTCACATACTACCTTACATGTACATTGGGCTTGGTGTATGGTCGGTGCGAGAGTGCTAATCAGTTGGTAAGTTACAGACTTTAGGCTGCCGATACGTTTGTCGAGAGTGAAAATATTTTCAGTAAACAGCCACGTTCATACTCTGTTTGATTTTGAGTTGTGCATTTGATAGATCGAAATGCTATTGAAGCAGGTATTGTTTCTAAACCTGAACTCTGTATTCTTGATGACATCACCGTGAGTCGCAGTATCTTATTTTGGCATTATTGTGAAATCTCTCACCGGTCCATTCACTTCCCGTTTATTTCATCAGTGCTGGTGCCATTTATTTCATCAGTGCTGGTGACAGCATTTGACTCCCATAGACTTTGTACACAATGCGAGCGCACACGCGGGAAGAGAGGTGACAGATTTCAGGCCCTTATTTCTTCATGTGTTTCCATTCTCTTCATCGGACATCCAGGACATTTGCTGCATAGCATTAACGCGTCAACTCTCAAAAGAGAGTTTTGTCAAAAGTTACGCAGACATACTCATGAAAACATTCTGTGCCAACTTTTTAAGACTTTGATTGGTCCACAGCTTTTTGCAGCCAAGCGGCAAAAAAAAAAGTCTCCTGCCTCGTCAACATTTTTTTTTGTCACCTCATACCCCATTGACTTGTAAACTAAAAATGTTGTGGGGATTTGTTGAGGGGATTGGTCTCCTCATTCAACAAGCCTTTAGGGTTAGAATTTAGCATATCATTTGATCCAGGGTTAAAGTTCAATACTCCATTAGCGTATAATATTGATGTGGAGCAATTGTCAGCAGGGCATGTGTCGTGGAATCATGCCACGACCACTGTATTTGCTTTCCGATTTATACCATATTTTTTGAGTTTCAGGTGATGAAATTGCCAATTTTAAATCTACAAGTTGTTGACATATCTTTATAGTAGCAAGTAGATTTTTTTTCCCTCAATGCTGCTGTTGCTGTACTATGTTGCATGATACAAGCTGGACATTTTTCATTGTTTTAATCCACTTATATTGGATCATTTTATGTATATAAGAGCCCTTATAGAAGTATATTCTTTAATATTACATGGATATTAAATCATGTGTGGTATTTATGAATATGAAAACTATGTGTTTAAACTTTTCATTTCTCTTGTATCTTTCTGTCAAAATCAAAAGGCAAGTTCTGGGTAATTGGAGTTTTAGCCAATTGGAATCCTACATTAAGGACTTTGGTTTGATGATATGAGTTCTGATTAGTTGAGACTTTTATGCAAGATGGCCTCTCTTGAATTCAAAGCCAAGGCGACATCCTTGATTTCTGAGTGATTCAGCGTTGGGAAAATTGCGCAGGTAGAAAGTTCAAGAGAATGTGAGCCTGTAGTCTAGCTGACACCAGAAAGGGAACAAGAGGACAAAATTGATACCCAGATGTTCAAAATAATTTCTCAAATGTGAAAGCATATTTTAGGTGCTGAAAAGTTTCACTTATTATCTGTGCTCATCTTAAAAACAAGCTCTGAATTATGTTCTTTGATCTACATAATGATAATATTTATAACCAAAGAAAATAAGAAGATGAATACTGGGGTTGTTTCACAAAGACTGAGACTGACTCAAATCACACTTAGCTATAGCCGGCCATTCATGCCACAGTTTGTTTTCACTATCGGTCTCTCAAGGGATGTGAAAATCAAGGGCACAAATATGGAGAATTCACCTTTCTTGTTTTCTTCATCAATGAACTATAAAAAAATGTCAATTCTGCAGATTTGTGACCACGATTTTCATAACCTATGAGAGACCCATGGTGAAAAAAGTGGCATGAATGGCCAGCCATAGTTAAAAGTGATTTCAGTCAATAATAGTCTTTGTGAAACACCCCACAGTAGGTATAAGGGGGGGGGGGGGGGGGTCAGAGGAGAGGTGGAGAGATAAAGAGAGGGTGAGAAACTGCAATATACGATTAAAAAAAAAGTACAAAAAGTACCATGGTACCCATTGTACAACCATGGTAATTTGAACATACCATCACATTACATGTACTTAATAATCTGAACATAATACTATCATCTTACCATGGTTGTACAATGGATACTGTGGGTACAAGGGGTGAGCATAGAGATCAGAGAGGAGGAGAGAGAGGGAGAGAAAATGGAGAGAAAACGGGGCGAGGGAAGAGAAAACGGAGCAAGATGTGAAGAGAGAAAAGGAAGAATGAGATAGGGAAGGGAAAGAATTGTGAGATGTGAGATGTATCGATATAAAATCAGAGACATTTGCTCTGTAGTTAATTTCTTCAATGAAATTTGAAGTTGTGGTTAAACCCATTGACTACTGAATTCTCTGATTCCCTTAGGTTTAATACAGGGTCACTCGGTTTAGTTATGGCTAAAGCCCGACGCACACTATACGATCAGTCTGCAATCCGATTTTGGAAAATTTGTCATAGCATTTGATATGATTTGATATGATATAAAATTCTGACCAAAATTCCGAAAAGTCGTATGAATAATCAATCGAAATTCTGGGCTATTGCGAGCCTCCATGTAGGAATAAAGACGAACTTGATTCTGAATCGTAGTGACATCATAGCCATCTTGCGATCGGCTACGATTTGAAGCTGATTTGGCCTTTACTCCTACCACTAGGCTTGCAGTTAACCAAAATTTTGATTTTAGTATTCCTTTCAATATTCCGAACTTCAGATAAGACCATTTTACTTGTTTAAACTTTCATATTCAATACAAAATGGCATTTGTTCGAAAATCGGGTCGCAGTCGAATCGTTTAGTGTGCAGTGGGCTTTAGCATAGATCTGGGTTAGGTGTAGGATTGTTTTCACATTTTATATTGGGAAGAAATCTTACATCACTTTAACTTTAACCCCCTTACAATCATCCCTTCACATATTAGTGTGGCCATTACTATGGTTTATGCTTCAGTAGTCACTTTTCAGATTGATCATCTTCATCTTTAACATAACTTCAATCACTGACATCATCAAGAACCATATCTCAGATGTCATATTCAACATCACCACTAGCAACACTTATATTACACTTATATTATATATTTATATTATATTGGATGGCTCTGAATGGGATACCAGAGAATATTCCACGAATTAGGACCAATATTGCACGAATCGAAGATGAGTGCAATATTGGCCCTAACGAGTGGAATATTCCTGGTATTCCATGAAATAAAGCCATCCAATATAATTATTATTATCTAAGCCCAGCAGAAAAGGGATTCAAAATTCAATAAATGCCATTTCAGCAACTAAAAAGGGCCCCCATCATATATTAATTTTGATTACAGTTTGACTTACCTCTTTATGACGTCATCAAAGTGTCGTTTGTGCATTGCGTGTATTGCGTATCCGTGTATTGTAATCCTTATATTGCGCATGTTTGTTTTATTGCGCGCACGCGAAGAGACCATGCAATATCGCATAATATTGCACGGCAAATTTTGTACATGAGCCTATGGGGAATTCGGCGTTTTATACAATATGCTCTGATACTGCACAGATCTCATGCAGACAAAAAATATGTGTTTATAATGCGCCGCTAAAATGCCCTATATAGATAATAATATATTATATATTATATCATCAAAACCATCATCATCATCTACAAGACAACGTGTACATGTACCTTCGCCACAGTCTGATCATAAACATTACTTCTGATCATGATACTCTCATCCACAACCATCACCACCACCTCCACCACCATCACGACAATCACCATCACGACCAACACCATCACCATTAACATTATCTTCACCATCATCATTAACATTATCTTCACCATCATCATCATCATCAATATCACCATTTACATCATCTTGACCACCATCATCACCACCATCATCACTACCATCATTGCCACTATCACCATCCCCACCACCACCACCACCACCACCACCACCACCACCACCACCACTATCAACATCATTTTAGAAAATGACTAGTTCACAAGAACAAAAACACAAATCAGACTGTTCAAATTCATTCTTAGTGATTCCATTTTTAATTCAGACTTGACCATGGCAAACAAATCTCCATTCCACCATGGCCTATCTCACCCTACTAACTCTCTCTTTTTTAACTTATTAATTTCTCTACTTACTCTTTTCTTAATCATTTTTTAAAATTCTAATTCACAGAAGAAACATCTTGAAGTCTTGAAAAATGCAAACGTAAGAAAAGAAAACCGTCCCCTTCATCACCAACAATTACAAAACAAATCTACAACAGAAACATACCTCATGATCATTAGATATCTAGCACTAATTTTTCTTATTTTAAAAACTACTTATCTTACCTTAACCCTTAATATCCACGGGCTAAAAGCCAGTGCATATATTAGTGAGACTTCTTAGTTGTGGAAAGGAACATGATAAGAAGAATCATTTGGTCAAAGAGCACCCTATGAGCCTCAGCCTCACATTTAGTCTCTTTTTCTCATCTTTTATTAAATTTTCTCACCTGATGCACATTCGCATCCTCTGAGTTTGAGCAATAATGCTTTAAGAACCCGTATCAATTCTCATTTTTTGTTTGTCACGTTACAAATGCTTCATAATGCTTCTGATGTTATCGATTGATTTTATAGATGTTCAGTTGATAAAGTGGTGTATACCTTACAATAATGAAACAAAATCATGATTTGATGCAATACCCATTTGCGTATTAAAAAAACTTTCTTCCTAAAGCATTTCTGAAGTCAATTTCATTTAGCTGGAAGTACAGAGCATTACTGATATAAACAATTCTTCGAAGTCGAAGTAATTTATACAATTTACATCTGTACAGATCTCCAGTTGTTCAAAATCAAAACAGAAAAATTCATGTCAAATCAGTGCACAAGTGGAGCAATTGCAAATAATCACTTGAACAATACTGCAACAAATTCTCCCACAATTCCACCATTTTTCCCATTTTTTGGCCGAGGAATTTAGAATTGATCAGATGTCTGCTTCATCAGGGGAAGAACATTACAACATACATCATCATCCCTCATAGCGTGAGACTTCTATTTTGTATCTTATCGATCATTTAACATTTGCGTTTCACATCATTTAAGTTAAAATCTAAAAATTCACCTATCATAGCAAAAAGCAAGCACAAGGAACAGTCCTGGTATAAAAAAAGAAATCATACAATTGTCCCTCAAATACTGATCCTCTTTTTTTTCTTCTGTACAACTGACTTCATTCTCTCAAATCTTTCAACATTTTTATCATTTTTTTAGCTTTTAAAACAAAGAAGTAAAAATCACACAATTTGGATTCTCACTATATCTAGACAACTAATCTGCTACTCATAAAAAATCTTATAATTTACAGACATCTTCCCCTAAAAGGCATGTTCCATGCTACCATGTCATAGAATTCATTAAAATCTATTTTCACAATTTTCCTAAAACCTACCTAGGTGGATCTCATTAAACGATACTACCATGGATTTTACTTGTCCTCCATAAAATCCATCCATCTTACAATATTTTCTTAGAAAAAGCATGAAAAGGATCACATGGAAAGAGGACAAAAGAAAATAAAAATGACAATCAAATTTCCTAGATAACTACCAAAACAAAGAAAAACAAAATGCTCATGAGCCTAGGCTAAATATATACAGCAGCACTTACATTCACTTCATAGATCGATCAATGTCTCCGCTATTATAATCTACATTTGTCGGAAATTTTGTCTTCTTGTAGCAAACGTACGAAGAAAACAAACGAACAACTGAGGGAAAGAACAAAAAAATTGACAAATTCAAAATAATCTGTACACAGACAAATCAAATTTCATAGAGAGGAAAAAAAAAAATCACAACTGGAGCGCATCGGATCTTGATCACATGGAAAACTTCATTCACTGTCATATTTACAACATGGTCCATAGAATCTGAGTAATTTTCCTTTGAATGATAAAAACGTTTCATTCAATAACTCGAGACGATGACAAACGAATAGTCGCTAACGTAACGGTGAGCTTCAGTCTGTCACAAAAGCAGCTGTGAAGCATGCCTAGTTGACAAGATACTCAAGATCAATCATTAGAAACTGACAGAGAAAAAATTCCACACAGGCACAACACAAACAAATCATGAATACAGAATACCGTTTCATTTCAATATGTACTTCCATGAACTACCCAAACACAATTTTCAAAGGAAGACAGGAAGAAAATAAAACAAATCATATCTCTTATCTTCATTTACAAGAAAACAAACAAACTAATAAACAAAGACAACATAAACATACTGCCATTTTGCAGGGTATGAAAATAATAAAATTAATTACTGAGTCACAAATTTTTTGACGCATTCTGTAAAGTCAATAGGTGGGATAATTTTGATGTAAGAAATATTATGCTCCAACGTCACTTCAGTTTCTCGCCTTGAAACATCTAGACAATATTTTCTAGGGTACTTAAAAACTGCACAAACTAAAAGGAAAAATGTCTGCAAGTATTTTTTTCTATTAACCAATAGACTCTTCACATAATAAAATAATCTCATACTAGTAGTTATAAGATCTCACACACACAGTTCTTTTCATTTTGTCAGCTTCAGTGAAAATATAACCATCACGTACGATAACAGACAACTACCACAAGAATAAAAAACAGCTACTTTCCTTTCCGACAGACATGACTTAAATATATGAAGATATAAGACAAAGAAGAAATTTAAGAGGAAGGGCAGGGGTAATGCTATCTAAGTATAACTTCTTTACCAACTTAGGAGATGATACCTGGGAGCTCTCACATTCAAAATGGGTAGCATGCAAAGATGCAGAGAGGAACTGTGTGTATATATAATGCTGTCATCTATAGGCCTATATTTGAAATCTTACTTTACCAGTCTATTGACAATTCCAGGGGAGGTGGGAATACCACACTTTTCCAGTTGATTAAAACCTACTTGCCCTACAAATTATAACATTTTGCTGCTGATCTAATCTGGAAATTATTCTTATGTTACAATGCATCACATGGAATGATAATGTTGGTGTTCACACCACACTTTGGTTGGCCTATTGCTAAGAATAAGTACGAGATCAGATGAAGAGTTCAAGAGCATCATAATAAGATTAACCCTACTTATCGAAAAACTTGATAAAGAATCAGCACCCCCTTGTAGTTTGCCAATTGTATCCTACAAAATCCTATAACTGGGCGTGGCTCATCTTATGTGACTGCAGATATGACCACTCGGCTATAATTTTGTATACTCCAGCGCTAACCTTGACGTAATCTGATACGTAACATATGATGTCAGATGACCCCTCAAAACTAGTACCCGCCTTTTTCTTTAAAGATATATATCTACAAGTGTGCACACCCGTTCAGTTATAGGTTTCCTTATACAAAACTGTTTCTTTCAGTCTGAACAAGTTAGAAAAAAGTAATAGTTTGAGTGACAGCGAGGTAACAGAAGTGTTCTCTTTGTCAACATACCCCAACAAGTCTAAATGACAGTTTTACTGCAAGTTATACTCAATACCTCAATTTTGTGGAAGTTGATCTTGGTATTAAATCTGTAAATATCATTGTACAAGTACCAGAGTTTCATTGTAGTTACTTCGATCCAACTCGTATCGTCTTAATAAGCATGCAAATATTCAATTCATTATAGGCCTTGGCAATGCAACATGAATCTCATTCAACGACGAAAAGAATATTTTTCCTGCATAGGTGTTCTACACAATATGATTCAACACATGTAACACGAGTGGTAAATTACTAATAATTCGGTTATTTTTCTACTTATGCTATTCAATAAATAGAACTTTATTTTGGAAGGCACATAGAAACTGGCATAGCCTGAAGATAGTCTTGATTTTTTTTAAATTTGAAAAGACACGAGTGCTATCTATTTTTTCTTCTTCAAATAAATTTTTCAAAGGAAAACAAACGAGACACAAACGACAATAAACATAAGTGCTGGAATTCATGAGTGCTTTAAAGTCATATCAAAATAACGTAGGACATAAGACAAACAAAAAAAGCTGAAACAGCATTGTCTGTGGAACGAATTAGATCTTAAATCTCGCAGAAAGTACAACAAAATTTCACATCAACATACATACAATCATCAGTAATCGCCAGTCTGTTTTTAATTCCATTTCTTACAATTTCCGATCATCTTTCGAGTTTTACACACGGTATATAATGCCGTTTACTCTCATACTCTTCATTAAGTCCCTGAGCTTCCGATCAAACCGTATCTCACCAAAAAACACTGCAGCCCTCTTCAAAATGGCAACCATTTTGCCAGTTCATTATTATTGCTACTACACAATGCTGCAAAATACATTTCATCCGTATTCTGTTGATCGAATCTCAATCAAAGCCATTTACTATATATTTGCTTCATATTCATTGACATTAGCTGCAATGCAATCTATTCTGTGCCTGTATTGTATTACATGCTCACATCTTCTATCTTTGCTTGCATATTCTCTACTTTTATTTATTCCTCATCATTCATTTACCATTATCATTTCATCAACACTGAGACAGAATATAATATTCTATCTTTCCCCAAATCCAATTCCCAAAATCTGACATTTCAAATTCATTCCATTACAGAAACACATGTACAAAAATTATCACCAGGAATTCTTCGTAGCAACCATCTACCATATATACAACAACAACAACAAAATCTTTTGAAATCTATAAGGAAAAAAAAAGAATGCCAAACTAGAACCATACTTCACATTTACAGATTTTCATCCAAAAACACAAGTAATCTTATCTACATACCTACTCAAACTACACGATAAAACTTACATACGCTACAACATTTCACATAAAATTCGGCAGCTTGAAGATTCATCACAATAACTAGTAACGTCTGCTCAACTAGAAGAAAGTTCAACACATTTATTTTGAGCATACTCCCTTCTTCGCATAAGAGGTATTTTTTGGTATGCATTATTCTACTTAAATGCAAAATTTTCTCTGTTGCTCATAACGACAACTAAGAATTTACCATCTCCAACAAATGCAAAAATTTCATTTGCAACAGAAGAAAAAAAAAAAAAAGAAAGAAGATTTTAAATACTTAATAGTTTCTACCTCATCTTATAATCATCATCATCAGATAATCAACATTCATTGTTTATAAATACATTAAGAATAACCTCAATATCCATTCTATCCTCTTATTTTTTTTTTATCTTCATGATGTTTAAAATTCATTGACATTCATTGAAAATCCATAAATGTAGTTATTTCTTATTGCCTCTCAGAGTAACTGCCCCATACACATAGAAACACAGGTAGACACCAACAAGGGGCTTGTTTCCTAGATGTTCCTCTACAAAATCTAGCACCCTACATAAAAATGTTCTACATCATGGGAGGAAAACATAAGCGAATTCTCACAAACAATGAGCAGCCATTCACTTACGAAGGAAAAACGGGACTATTTTAAACTATCAAAAAATTCAAGGAGCGTTCCACACCCTCATAACTCTAATGACCACTTAATTCCTCCGTAAATGAAAAATTCAATGCCATAGAGAGAGCGAGAGAGAGAGAAAAACGGAGCCAAATCCACAAATTCTATTCAAACTGTTTCAAACCTAAGCAGATATGGACGTTCACCAACATAACTCAATTCCACATTTTACAAAACTACAGCATATTTTGCACATCTTTTCCATGCTCCGATTGCTGCAGTCAAGTATGTTCCAAGGAAAATGAACCCCACAGGATTTAGATGAAACTTGTGAAATGGCAATGACATTCCATGAATATCATGTATCTAATTTCTAATTTTGTACCTCTTCACTTACATGAATAATGGAGAATTTACAAGTTTGCAATTCCAGAAATATCTCATTAAAAATTGATATATATCTAGTGGCATTTATTCAGCTGCTAACCAATGATTAAAACATGATAAAATTTGCAATTCACTAAAAATGCCTTTCTGCATGAGTAAAAAGGGTTCCAGTATCATATGGCTGACTTGTGGACTCAAGACGAATGGGGCAAGACAAAAGTTCCCACATAAAACTTGGATTTAAATCAGATTAAAAATCTTTGCAAACATTGCAGAAATCTATTTACAGCATCTCAAATGCATGATGATATTTTCTTATAAACTGCTATGAAAAGATTTGCACATCTTCTTTTGAAATACCACCGTCTTCTTGGTTCTATCATGCCATTTTCATATCACAATCAGAAGGCGCATGTCTTCAGATACAAGAGCTCTTTCTCTCTAAAAATTTTTTGTAGCAGGTTGCAATTTGGGATCTTGACTTGATGGCTAATGAACAGTCTCATTCTCCTACACTTAAAGTGTACCAAACACCTGATACAATAATTGGTGTACAGCTGGTACATGTGAAATAACCCCTACAAAACTTTACCAGGCATTCCAGGGGTTAACGGTTTAGTAGTTGGAAGAAACTAAAGGATAACATAAGCCCACGATGGATATTCGATTATGGATGTTCGATTCTATAAACCACCTAATTCATCTCTGCACATGTGCATACGTCAAATAGTCTACTCACAAAGTTTGTGTTTGTTTAGAGAATATATGAACTTACAATATCTTTTTCTATGGAAGTAATATTTGAAGCCCATATTTTGAATATGGTATAGTTGCAAGGAACCCCTTAACACACACAGCAGAATGTCTTTAGGTGATTGGTAATGGACCCACCTATTCACATACATGTGGGTAAAGGTTTCAGGTGGATTCGAGGAGTCTAAAACAATCACTAATGTACATCATACAAAAATAATCTCCCTGGATTTCCTTCTTTTTTACTTTTCATCTTGCATCATAAATTCACACCGTGGCCAATTTCATGGAACGATGGGACATTTACACGTTTTCCATAGTGATGAGGGGTGCTAGAAGATGTTGTGGACTTGTCGGGTTGCTGCCGTCGTTTTTTTTTTTTTCTTTAACTCCTGTGCGAGGTAATTCTTGTTAATCTGCCACACAGAGACTAACTTGAGGACAATCTATTAATCACTGTGAATAAGAGAGAGAGAGAGAGAGAGAAGAATTTGGTTATTAACTTCTTCTAATCCAAGTGATGGTAATATGACATACACGAATAGGTTGACTGGGAAAGTCCGGGGTATTTCGTAATTTTTTTGTCCCATCCGTGAAGAGTGATTAAAAAAACACAGATATATCCCTCTTTGAGAAAATTGCAGATATTTGCAAATTAAAGTTGTTAAAGCCAGAGCGAACTGGCTCCCTTGTATGAGATTTCGAAATAGCGCCATCTCAGTCCTGAACTCCTGATTCTGTCCCGTTTTTTCTTCCAGCATGCACCATTCTGATCAATGCAAGCTTTATTTTCGAGACACATCTGTAAAAATGGATATGTATTCAAACTAAGGCAGTTCACTAGAAGCCAAGAAGGGCATAATGTTTCTAAGACAGTCTCTGGTTGTGAGTAGCTGCAAGTTGGCGCTGTTGTAAAAACATCATTTCAGAGCTATATAAGGGCCAGTTCACTGTGGCTTTAAAATATAAAAGAAAAAAAAATAGGAAAATATATTATACTTTAGATCATATCTCCAAACTTTTTTCTTGAAATATGGGTGAGATATCCAATGGAAAGCTTTTACTTTTTCATTTCATATAATGGCGATGTTACTTTAAAATATGTAAAGAAATGGCTTTTATGGGTATTTGCAATCGTACACTGTACTCTTCAATTATTGCATGCTCATCAAGGATTTAAGGTGAGGTTTGCAATTGGATTTAGGCAAGGTTTTAATGCTAGGGTAACATGCTGGCCTATCAATTTTGCTGATAAGAGTAGGAGATGGAACTAGAGGGAATGTGTATAAAAACAGGAGGAGGAGGAGGAGGAGGAGGAGGAGGAGGAGGAGGAGGAGGAGGAGAG
>CM057167.1:4360012-4454695 GCA_029962745.1 Echinometra lucunter | reverse complement strand
TTAAATGAACACAGGCTTCTTTGCAGTAGACTGCGTAGATGAAATAATGCATTAGTAGAGAGAGGTAGAAACAGAGGGGATACATCACATTTTACACAGTAGGAAAAGGTAGAAAAACCTGGAAAGGGGACTCTACAGAATATATATGAGTATGTATATAGTAAAACTTTTACATGAATAAAGAAGAAAATAGAGAAATGGTCACTAAAAGCAGGTGGCATTTCAGGACAATTTCTTCAGAATATTTTTCTCATTTGGTAAAATGGCAAAATGGTCACGATGATAGGTGTAGGATATCTTCTCACTTTGGTAGATTCAGTGTGAAGCGGCCACTACATACATGTAATCTACTAGCAATCTGCACAGGTTCTACAAAATATGTTTTCTCCAAATTGGGGGAAGCAGCACATGCTGACCCATACCTGGCATGTTGCCTTTTTGGAAAGGCTACATAACAATCATGCTCTCTTTTGGAAAACAGTATATAAAACAGCCTATAAACCCACTGGTTACAGGGAACGGGTGCCCCCTGTAGTATAAAAACCTATAGGACTTTGAAAATTCAGTAGTCAACAGGCTAACTCATTGTGCGATGAATGAATTTTGAATTTTTGAGGGTAAAATTATGATAATTGTTCCTCTAAAATTTTCTTGAAATTCTGCTTTCCTCAGTGCAGTAGTGCTACTGATAATTATTCCATAGATATCAACCGTACTAGCCATTTTTTAGTTTCTCGGGGATAAAGGTGAAGGAAAAAGCTAATTATTACGATTGTTCAATTTAATTGTACAAATGAGCACTGATGCGAAGAGGGTGCACAAATTATCAATATGTAAATAGAATACATTTACAGTAACTTTGATTGCAGTTGCATGATCAATGGTGGTCATTTTCTCAAATTATCAGCCAAGATGTGTAAATGAGATGGAAAATAAATATGTAGCAGAGCAGAATACGGATAGATAGATTTTTAAAGTTGAATATTAGTTTTGAAAGTCAGACAGAGAGATTATGGAGTTAGGGGAAGAGAAAAAAGGGGGATTTAAGTAAAAAACAAACAACAGATTAGAGCACAATAAAAAATCAGGGAAAGGCAGAAAAAAACAGAATAAGAAATAAGGAGAAAGATAGTGACAAAAAAGAGATCAAAATATTTAATATATCACTTGTAGAAATAGCTAGGAAACCCAAATAATACATAATGGGTGATTAGTGTCTATACATGACCATTACATACGGTAAAGTAGGACAAATAGCACAATGATGTAATGCATGCATCTGCCAAGACAAGAATATGACTAACCCAAATGTGCCCTATTGATGTGAAGAAGCCATCGACACGAAAGAGGCTCACGAAAAAATATGAAATAAATGACTTTCTTAAGCCCCAATAAAAATAAGTTGCCCAAAGATGTTGCTGACATGTTTGAAACCACTGAACACAGAATTCCAATATCTTTCACTTGTCCAATATTTTCAGAATGCAAATCTGCAGTTCTGTTGATATTTGTCCATCTGTAGTGAAAATGCTGAAAGCTGTGCAGCACTGCACACATAGACTTTGTTTTGGTATGAAGTTGTTTATGACCCCCCCCCCCCCCAAAAAAAAAAACAGGAGGAGAAATTAGGGCAAGATTGAGTTAGTCATTTCATAGAGAAACATAGTTGTACAATATATGCTCTGATGACGATTGCTCCAGGGTTAATACCAGCTCAATTCATAACTTCATTCCTTGAACCAAACACTATACCCAACCCCTAACCCTAATACCAAACTGCAACCCTACCCCTAACCCCTAAACCTACTCTCTGAAATATACAGAAGTGGAATCCATGCTCAAAAAGTAGTACAAGTGGAAACATGTTACGAGGGTGTGACACTAACAAGCGCCCGGGACACATGGACCCCATAAATGGAGCAACTTTAACACAGGGCTCAAAACATTTAGAGCTTGGAATTTTGATTTGGACCCCCTACCACACAAGTTAGTTTGGAGCCCTGCATGTTAACCCATTCATGACAGGAATTATTTAAAGCCTAACTTGATCAGCTTTTATTCTTCAAATTGGCAACACCAACATTTTTATTTTATTGCTACATTTTTCTTATAAAATGTCATGTATCTGAAATGAATATAAATTGACAGAAATTATGATGTGAAGTAAAAAAGTTGCCAATTTGCAGGGGAAAATGGTGATTTTAGACTTTCTATCACATTGCCAATTTAAGGATTTTAATGCTTATTTTCCTTTAAAAAAATTTTCAGCATCAAAAACGAATATTGACGCAACCAAAATGGCACAGTTGTGTAGAATTTTTTGCTCTTTCTGCTCATGTATTTGGTATGATTTTTAGGGCTTTGCATCAAAAGATATTAGGCCAAACCACAAAATGTGGACCTCTGTCATGAATGGGTTAAAGAACTGCAATAAAGTAAGATTCCTGATAGGTAATTTTGCTGGTCCTAAGTCTTTATGGTCTTTATTTATTATTTTCTTTTCCTACCCTGATATGGGGGGGGGGGGGGTTCCTGATATAACAAGGTAATTTTCATGGTCCCAAGGTCCTTTGTATAGTGAGTTTCCACTGTATTCACATAACACGTTTAACACTAAGCCAGAAATAACTGGGGCTTTGGGCTATGGAAAGTGTGGGTTATACTAAAATCAAATCGGGCCCAACGGGTTAAAAACGAGTCATGTTCACACTAAATACTTTCAATACCAATATGCCAATACCAATACAATTGGACTCTGACTGGATTCCTCTAGTCAGTTCCACTATTCTGAGCATGGATTTCCATTCCAAACATGATGTAATCCCAACTACGACTCCTCAAATAGTGGATCTACACTCCGAGGGCCTGTTTCTCGAAACCGTCATAAGTCTTAAGTTCTTGGAATCCCATAGAGACATGTGTTGTAGAATCAACATGCATTTCAATGCAATGCCTATGAACATAGACTTATGGCAGATTTTAAGAAACGGGCCCCTGTATGTTTATAAAGTAGGCCTAATCTAAAATCAAACTGAAACCCTAACCCTAAACCTAACCCTAACCCTAACCCTAAATCTATGGCAAAACAAAGCCCAGGACATTCGTCGCCGGAGCACATATTGGAGCACCACACACATACATCGACTGTTACCGGATGTAAAAGCTGGGTCTGGTATGCGGTTCCTAGATGTGCGTACGGGTTGGCTTGTACATACTGCTGTAGATTCAAACAAACAAATAATCAAAAATAAGTACTGAAAAAATGAAGAGTGAGGGAAAAAGGGAAAAGAAAAGTAAACCAAATTTATGAACCAACGTTTAGAAAAAAATGAGTTAAAAAAAAAAAAAGGCATGTGAACACCATTTATGTACTGTTACAAGTACCTATACAGTTTGCACCATAAGGATATAGTGTACTTCTACAAGCCAATATAAAGTTAATGCGACAGAGATATATAATATGTAACATCAACATACAGCCATCGAAAGAAAATAACTTGACCAAGAAAGATTACTGGTTATGTTATTTCTGGAGCAAGAAGGAAATGAAATACTGTAGCAAGGCACAAAGGCTGTCATACATGTATATCGCAGTATGTTATTCAAGGAAGTACAGGTCAGAACAAGGAAAATTAATTTTGTCAGCTTGTATGCCTAATACCTCTAAAAGGCAAGCTTGGTCCAATAGTTGTTGTTTTTTTCCAGAGCTGTATACATGTGTATGGTGCATATCATAAAAAAGTGTTAATGCTTTCAATTTATTTGGTTTATTGGAAACATATATTTTAAGGATAACCTGATGCCACAATGGTATGGTATATGACTAAGGCAATGAAGATACATAGTTTGACTGTATAGATATGTCCAAGCAATAGATAAATAGATAAATAGATATTATTCATTGTAATTTATATTGAGATGTAGACAGCATGTCATAATTTGCACAGAACCAAATACATGTATGTATCAAGATATAAATACACCACTATGAAAGCTGAAGGACTTTTTGAAAACAAATTGATGCAAACATATGAAAGTGCTGGATTTAATAATCAAGCCCTACAATGTCATGTTTTACATCACCCAGATCAAAATATGAATATTCTTAGCCAAGATGTAAAAAAAAAATAATAATAAAACAAACAAATCACTGCAAACTGCAAAACCCATCTTACATACGCATGTACTTTGCAAATAACAAACTCCGGACATCCCAACAGAAGACTTACAGCCTAGTGAACCCTTGGAAAATTTGTCCAAAGGCTAATGAGACCAACATGTTGGTTGGTCTATACATGCTGTCAGATATTTTGAGTCTTTTTGACAATATTTCAGTACACCCATAAGGCCGACCTTGTCAGTTTGTCAGTCTTGTAGACGGTAGATCTTGCCAATAAACTTGATATTGCAGATCCCTCATAGTGATACATTTCAAGCTTTAAATACGTAAAGAAGACACCCCAAAACATTTTTAAAAAGAAAATGATTTTTAAAAAATAAGAAAATTTGAAATTCTGGGGTCTACTCACTGATGATGCTAGCTGTAGTTGACCGAGTTGTGTTGAAAGTGCAGTAGGGACCATAGGATGACCACTAGCCATGCCGGCCATACTGGGTTCTAATCCCGCTGACCCTCCATATACAGTGGACTGATGCTGTGTAAAAGGGTATACACAGATAGACAGTTTGAATGGGTGTGAAAGGGTAGAGAAAAAGAAAAATTTTGAATGGAATGGGCCACAAAATTAAAATCATCTGTGTGAAGTCCCTCCAACCAGTTCCCATAGATAACAGAATAATGAAGTTACATGTATAGGGGAACCAATGGAAGCAGAGACATGTCAATATTTTTTTCAAAAGGGGCAAATTAGAGACTTTGCCCTTTATGATTTTCAAATGGTGGATCCAAATGATCTAGAATGATTGTCCATGAATATACTTACTGTGGCTGGGGTGATTTGTGGCTGAACAATGTACGGTGATGTGGGCTGTATCCATTGTGGAGTGCTGGCAGCCGGTAGACTCGCATATGTGACGGCGCCCCCTAGGTTATACGCTGCTGCGCTCAGTTGATGAGGCATGACCGGTACACTGTGGCAGAAAAGAAGAGGAAAAATATGAACATTGTTTCAATGTAGTATCTCTTAACTTACTAGCAGAAACAGGATGACATTCTCTGTATTTCATTACATTTATGGGTGACTTTTAAGTTCTGATATTACAAACTGAAAGTACCTAGCAGAGAATTTGTTTTCAAGCTATTCAAAATGTGTGAAATGCAATAAATGGGAAGTGCTTTGGCCTTCATATTTCTTTTTTCTAAAAAGTGTGCAGTCCAATATGCCCACATTTGTGTGCAGCCCTTTACACTGTAATGTGCATATGATTTACCCAAAGACTGAGGGGTCCGCCCACTTGACTGAAGGCCCGCGAGGCCGACTTTTCTCGTATAGTATTTTCCTTCATCACAAATAATGCACTATCGGTATATAAAATAATTATGTCTCCTTTAGCATGTTTAGTCCTTGTTGCCCTTTAATAATCATCAAACTTCCTTCTGGCTCAGGAATTGGTCAGAGCGGTGTGATATTATAGATTACAATTTGCTATTTTCGGCCTTGCGGGCCTTCAGTCTCGCGGGCCTTCGGTGAAGTGGGTTGTCACCAAGACTGAGATAATCTGTTAATAATTTGAAGAGAGCAAGATATCACAAAACAAGCTACATAATCAACCTCAAAGAACAGATTTCTGCAATTATGCAACTGCATGAGCAATCAGTATTCAAGTCAACCTTTTACTGACAATTGCATGTATTGGGAAGTTAAAAGGTTTTGTGAAGTTGATGGACATGTTTAAGCCATTAGCTCAGATGCCACAGGGGTTTTGGAATATTTGTGACTCTCATGCATATAAAACTAGCACAACTCCTGAATCTTTTATTGTCTGCACATCTTTATAAGTCCTTCTACTTGTTAACACCCTACAGATTCTGCAAGCACAGGCCCTAATTGTCACTTTATTAGAATACATTGTGTCTTGAGAGAAGCCTAGCCCATGTGTGTACTGGCCGTGTCAATATAGAAGCTGCTACACAGTTACTCACGACCCCCAATGAGCTCTTTCAGTCTTCTGTTCAGACCTCTATAACGTGTTTCCACTGACCAGGGTCTGTGCCTGCAAACTATTTCTCCTCAACAGTTGATCTTAGTTTCTTAAGTTGTCAATTTTCCATGATACCATATTAACGGAAATGGGACAGTAGATTTCCTTTCCACTTAAGTTTTGAGAAATCAAAATCCAAACAAAATTGGACACTACTAATTCATTTGAATTTCTAATCAATAGCATAGAGACAGCCGTAGATGTTTGTCACGCTTAGTATTCACTTGCATTCCATCCCTCCGTTTTCACGGTGAATGATAACAATGTCACGCTCTCCTTCTTCTGCTTGTATTTCCATTTAAACATTTATGTACTGCCCTCTCATGGGCAATGCTGCCTGCCGCTTTATTGACCTAAATGCCTTTCTGAAAATGTCCGTGAAATGACAACTTGGCTTTAAAACAACAAAGTGAACTGCAATCCAGTAGTCTCTCCTTAACCTCTTATGGTCAAATTAAGTTATCTATAACACATACCTCCCCCTAAAAAATGTCAAGAGAAAATTCCCTGTAGATAATTTTCTTTTGCAGTTCTCATCTCTGCAGTCTTACAAATCAGAAATCAAATACTGCTGGCCTCATTCTAACATGCTTTAACCCGCAGAATGCTAAACCCGAGATAACTCAGGTTAGGGTCTATGGAAAATGTGTGTTATACTGAAATCAAATCGTGCTCAACGGGTTAACGCTTTCCCGACCTTACATGTTAATGTCTTTCTAGAAGTTATGGCCCTATATTAACAACTCAACATAAAAATAGTACCTTGTAATGAGTGACACAAGTCTATGTTAACAAAATCTGCTGCAAGTGATAACAGAAAACACATATGACAAATGTGATTTTTGAGTTGTGACTACAGTTGGTTTCGGTTCTGAGAGTTCATTGCTACGGTCTAATAGAAATATTTCTCCAATGCAACTACACGTATAAGCATAATGGCCTGCACAAGCCTCATTGTAACCCTTTGACAGTAAATATATGACAAAAAATATGTCATGAAATTTTCATTACAGTCCATTTTTTCTTTATAACAGGGAATAGGCTCTATGAAAGCAAAGTTCTTACTTCATCAGCCTGGTATTAATTTCTGATACAAAAAGGAACGCATAGTCCCATCTCAAATGTGTAATATGTCAAATCTGAGAAGTCAACAGCCCCGATGGTATTCGCATGATTCATCTGTTTCTTCATTTGGTTCTTGTCCTCTCTACAGATCTGGTTCCAACAAGGGCTTCAGGAACAATTCCTTTTCAGTCAATTTCCTCAACTGCATGAACTTAATTCCTAACTCTGACCCAATACCAACCAACATACCTAATACTAACCCTACAACTAATTGTAACACTTGTTCAGATATAGGGCGATACAGACATACTCATGACAACATATTCTGCGCTAACTCTTTAAGAATTTGATTGGTCCACATCTTTTTGCTGACAGGCGACAAAAAAAAAATGTCTCCTGCCTTGGCGACATTTTGTTTTTTTGCCTCATATCCCATTGACTTGTACACTAAAAATGTTGCAGGGATTTGTTGCCCGGACATGCCGTCTCATATCTGATCCAGCCTGAAACTCGCAGCAGGTGTCGCTGGAACAAATGTTTGGTTAACGTTTCATTTTGACGCTTAGTAATCCTCTGCATACCCTGCTTCCACATATTCACTAATGGGTCATTCCGTATCAGATTTCTTTTTATTCTAGCTGATGAAAATTTGGATAAAATATGAAAATAAATCATTCGTCATACAGATCCCATATATTTCTATCATTACAAGTTACTGCTTTATCAATGTGGCACCCTTATAGCATTTTAAGATTTTCCCCAAACTATATATATCATCAATTATTCAAATTAATTGTGTGGTAAGGAAGCATGAAGGTCAAATGTCAATGTTTTGGCTCATACGGAATCACCCTATTGCCGTGAATATGTTTTCTCACCCATTGCGAGCGTATAAACTCTCGTACGTGAGTGCGCCGGCTTCAGTCGGCCGCCCCATCCAGTTCGTGGCTGACTGCGGCCCGCGGCCCTGCTTGTTGATCTGGTTGCGCTTTTTGACGCCGCCGTCAGCAAATTTGCATAGTAGAGGTTCCCCTTGAGTAGCTGTGCAGGAAAACAGAAAGGAAAGATTGCATTGATTAAAAAACAAAGTAGACTTCGTGAGGAGGTGCGATGACTCAGTAGTAGTGAGATGGACTAGTGACCAAGGGCTCCCGGGATCAAATCTGAGTCAATGAGCTAGTGCTCCTTGATAAAGCATTACACCTCATTAGGTTGCTTACCGACAGGTAGCGGCCCGAAAAGACATGTAAAGAACACAAAATGCATCATGTTGTCTGTAATGTTTGTATTCCAGACATGTCTTTTGCTAAGATACCTTACCAAGTCTCTAGAGCAGACTTCAAGTCATTGATCCCTTGCTGCTTACTCACAGACACACTGTCCGGTAAAACAAACCCTCAACATTCAGCCATCGACTATCAATGAATCAACTTTAAAAATGATTTGAATTAAATCAATATAGTGAAATTTCAATGAACTACAACATGTCTAATATATTCATATTTTTCTGCTCTATGCTTGACCCTGTTCAAATATCTCTCTATATAGAAATAATGGTTTGAATCATGTTTTTTTCTTTCAAATGTAATTTAACTGGTGTCAATCTTTCTGTTATACTTACGATCTAATGTGACTCCGTTAAATCGCCGAATAACTTCTTCGCATTTCTCTTTTGACTCCATTCTAGAAAGAGAGAGAGAGAGGGAGGGAGAGAAAGGAACAGGTCAATATTAAGACACAACAGCTTCTAAAACAAGTTGAAAGGGAATACTTAACTCGTTTACTCGAATACGTGCTCGTAGTGGTAGGATAGTGAAACAACCTGTATTGTTTACTTTTTAAGCTTGTAAACAGACTATTTTGTACTTACATATTATATCATTGTATACTATCTATGCAAACATTGTGTTTACTAGTTGGTTATAGTTTACACATGTACATGTACATTGCTTGTGTTCTGAACTTTCTTACATTATACTACGAAGCTATTATCATTATGTCATTATCTTTGTACAAGAAAAGTTCAAAAGTCATGTATTGTTATTTATACTTTTGTTTGAACTCTCATACCCCAAGAGGGGGTCAGAGTCAATAAATTCTACACATTCTAAATTCTACAAATTCTACTTGAGTTAGTGATGAATAAGATGAACTTCTATAAAAACATTCTTATTTCTGAAAGTGTGATTGGTTATTTTTTTTAAAAGCAAGCTGCAAATACAATGTAAATGTCAAAAGGAGGTTTAACTTGTCCTATTTGATGAAATGAAATTGAACTGACTTGAAATGAAACTACAAACACTGATCACTGAATGTCTTGTTTATAACAAGTACCTACTGCCTCCCTATGGCAGCTCAGACATTCCACAAAAATAGAAATGACTGAAAGGAATTAAAGTGATTACACAATGGTAAATCTTTTTTAGATATATGATCGAGAATAGAATTCTAAGAAGAATAACAATAAAAATTTGATGATTTTCAATCGAAATCAGTGCATTTTGGATAATTTTCTCATAAAAAGTCAAGAGTTGACCAAAAAATTTGAGTATGAGGTATGACGTAAAAGTGGGTACCCAGCTTCGCGCATTGCAGTTGTGCTGCGCGCTAGACTGTACAATATGTATTATACCTTGCGCGCATTTTGCTAGAAGTGCGCGATAAGGTACCCACTTTTACGTCAAAATGACGTCAAAGTGGGTACCCAGTTGAAACTGGGTCACAGCTGAGGGGTCAAAAATATCCTGAAATCGTACCACATTTGGGGGTTTCCTTGGCAACAACACTTTTTAAAAAACTTTAGGCAGATGATTTTCTGCTAATAAAATCATGCTCTTTTAAATGAACTAACATTGTTTCAGCATTGGGTACCCCCTTTAAGTGACTCCAACACATCCTGGATCATCGGAAATTAGGAACTAAAGCCCCCAGATACATCTCCATCCCACATTTTTCCTGGTTTAATCTCTAGATGTGTGCAAGTTGATCTGCATCTCAAAGTGGGACAGAATTCGAATAAATAAAGAAAACAACAAATCTCCAGCATGATTTTCTCTGGAATTTTGCTTCATTGGGCCGTAGGCAAGTGACTTTGAGGCAGGAACTTAACCCCCATCTCCAATGAAAACCATTTGACTCTAATCTACGATCCTATCGAATGACGGCCAAGAATCTGGCGACTTCGACTCTCTCCACGATGGTGCTAAGTAAGTTATAAACTCTGGGGAGAATTTCATCGGGATTGATTTCTCTGTGTAGGTTTCCTTTCAAAGGAGCGCAGGAAATTTACAAATGAAATACTTCTGCAAGGTGGGTCGACGGTGAAGGGGGGGGGGGGAGAAGGTGAGAAAGAGAAACTTTGGTTTACCCACCAAGGCAATGCGATGCATCTGAGATGCTCACGCTAATGAACCCGTCTGGGTAAAGCGAGCGGTGCGGCAATCGTTATCGATATTTGCACATCAAAGGTCCGGGCTGTAAAATGTGACGATGAATGTAAATAACAGAGGAATGTAGACTTTGTAACCTTTTCTTTGCAATCTCACATTGCCTTACAGGTAAATCTCTCTCTTTCTCTCTCTCTCTCTCTCTCTCTCTCTCTCTCTCTACCTCTCTCTCTCTATCCCTCTCTCTCTATCCATCTTCTATTGCTTTCATAAATGTATCTCTCCTTTCGCTCTGGCATAGCTCAATAGTAACAGTTTATTTGTATGGATGATTTTGTTTCCTTCCTACGTGTCTTCCTTTTTTCTAACTTTATGTGTTTTCATTCATCGACATTGTATTTGTACAGATCACTTTGTTTCCTCTTGATATTTTCTTTCTTTTTAATTTTGCACACTCTTATACACAACACTAAATTTTTTGAAAAAAAAAATCTCTTATCATTTATTTAAAGAAGTTTTTCAAACAGTGCCACATACCTGTACCTTGATACAATTCTTTCAGTCCTACACTCTCAGTTAAGTTGTACTATATTCTTCTTTCCACCCTCAGGCTGTAGTTGAAAACTTTATCACCATCTATCTGTCTGTCTGTATGTATGTACCTCTGTCTCTCTCTCTCTCTCTCTTCTTTTACTCTCCCTCTAAATGGTGGGATCTGATTTGTGTTTGTCTTTCTCTTGTACCATCAATTCTCTTTCACCTACCACCTACCTATACCGCCCTCTCTCTCTCCCCCCCCCCTCCTTCTCCATTTCTCATCTTTCATTTGTCCATCTCTGTCTTTGTCTCTCTGTCCTTTCCTGTATCCGTCTCCCTCTCACTTTCTCCTTCCTCTTCTCTTCTCATCCTCCCCATCCCTACCTCAGCACAACTATTTCCCAGCCTGTTTCCAAGCTACCTTCTCTCATTGATATAGTAAGGGTCTGGAAACCTAAGGCATGAGCGTGTCACAATTTCGTTTCCCTCATTCAGAGCATGTCCGTCTTCCATGACATGACTTCCAAATCAAACTGCTCCATTTGAGAGAGAGAGGGGCTATGGAGAGGGGGAGAGGGGGAGAGGGGGAAGGGGGGGGGGGGGAGAAAGTGAGGCTCTAGAGATGTTGACGATTCTGCAAGGAAAGCAGCACAATCATATCTGAAGAGGCGAAGCTCCAGCGTTTCTTTGACATCGTTCCTCCTCCTTCTCTTCCTACTTTCTCTCTTCTCGCTCAAGGATTTATTAATCTTTTTGCATGGGGGGGGGGGGGGGAGTTGCCCTCCTGGCTACGCGGGTAGGGGCAAGAGGAAAGAAGGAGAAGGAGAGAGAAGGAAAGGGGAGAACACAAAAAGGGGCCAGGATGTCAGGGGTGTGGATAAGTAACAAAAATGATTACACCCTTAACAAAACAGGTACGGTGTGCTCACTTTTGTTGGATACTATAGATCTAGAGGGGCTAAAGGAGGAGGGGAGTGGGGTGAAGGGGGCAAAAGATCTGAGGATTACATGGCTCTGCATGGAAAGCAGGACAGACAGATCAATTGGAATAACGTCTGTAATAATTCAGGGAATGAAAGCGTGAGAAGTCATCCGACTTGATCACAGCTGACAATTTCAAATGACTAACGCTGGAGCGAATTCAGCCAGCAATTTAAACTGTGCAGGGGCATTTCTTTCCTATAGCTTTCTTGCTTGGTCAATCAACAGTTTTTGCTCACTGAAATGCTCCATTGAATCTCTTTCCTGTTCTCGTTTTCCCCTTCATGATTATTTATGTTGTGCTCCAGCTCTCTTTGGGTATTAATAGTTTCAAAAAGACGGGAAATTGACCAAGATGTTCAAATGTGGGACCTTTGAAAAATACAAAAAAGGAGAACAGAAGAGAAAGAGAGAGAGAGGTACAAACAGATAATAGAGAAAAGGGGAGAGAAGGGTGGAGGGAAAGACAGAAAGAGGGGTATTATATGTAGAGAGAAGGTGAAAAATGAGGGGGTTGGAGGGGGAACTTGGAAATGCATAGAAAAACATTTAGTGGACGGCGAGGAAATAATACCGATCTATGTGCTTGAAAAGGCAATAGAGCCTCTGATGCTTCTGCCTCGGTTTGCATGCTCGCATGCTTCTAGGGGCATTAATGTGGAATGCAGCACAAAGGTTGATTTCAGGGGGCTGTGATGGGGATGGTATGAGAGGCTACACAGGAAGGGAAATGAAATGGGAAGAGATGGCCCGAGAAGAAACTGGAGTCGCAGCTCTGAAAAAAAGGTTTTATTTGCGATGAATCAAATGCTGAAATAAGAAAGGAGAACTAAATAAGAAATGATAACTTTCAAGGAAGGAAAGAAAAAAAAACAGCAGAGGGATGTAGAGAAGAAAGAGCTGAGGCAAAGAGAGAAAGATGAAAGGAAGAAGAACAGAGAGAAGATATATTAGGGACAGAGGGAAAAGAGAAACAGATGGAAAGATCAAGGAGAGAGGGAAGGAGGAAAAGGAAATGTAAGAAATTAATGACAATGGAAAAAAAGACACACTCGTAGATGGAAATACATATGGTGAGACAGTATTACAAAGATGAAAATTTACAGATAGAGAGTTTGAGCTGTAAAATCCTGCACCAATCCTGCACCAATAGCAGGTTTTCCAAACTGAAGAAGCCAAGACCAGAAGAAGAATAAAATGAGAAAGATGGATGGATAAAAAAAAAGTGAAAGGGGATATGGTTGCAGCTAATCACAAGGATGATTATGGCTCTCCTTGTAAAATATCATTCATTCTGCTCAAAATCAAGCAGGATTTCTCAAACTGACCACGAATATCAAATTCAAAACCACCAATCTACAGAACGTGTTTGTAAGAGAAGTGGACGATGGTTAAGAAAGAGGAAGGCTACTCGGAAAGCGGTCGGGTCAAACTAAGTAAAAAGTCCGTTGGTTTGAGTACCTTTGCATGAGTATATCTTTTGAGAGTATATCCATAGATTCTCATGAGCTTCCACAACAAGGTGGGGGGGGGCAAGTATTCATTCTGCAATACAAAATTTCAAAAAGCTTAAAATCAAGCACTTAGGAGAGAGGAGCACTATATCTTTACGTACCAGGATAAAAAGTGTTCTTAACACACACAAAACAATATCTCATTCGGTTAATTTGACTTTAAAAAAGTGCCATCATAAGTGCTATGATTGTTATGTAACATTTACCTGTCAACTGTTACCTTCTTGTGTGAAAGGAAGGAGGAAAGGCAGAAGCTTAGGAACCCTGATATTTCATCCTAGGCCTCTTTTTACCCTGTCCCACAGAAAGGTAAGAAGCAAAATTCAGGGATGCAATGAAAAGGGTGTGGTCATGTTAACCCATTCGTGACAGAGGTCCACATTTTGTGGTTTGGCCTAATATCTTTTGCTGCAAAGCCCTAAAAATCATACTAAGTACATGAGCAGAAAGAGCAAAAAATTCTACACAAACTGTGCCCATTTTGGTTACATCAATATTCGTTGTTTGATGCTGAAATTTTTTAAAAGGAAAATAAGCATTAAAATCCTTAAATTGGCAATGTGATAGATGGTTTAAAATCACCGTTTTCCCCTGCAAATTGGCTACTTTTTGACTTCTCATAATTTTTGTCAATTTATATTCGTTTCAGATACATGACATTTTATAAGAAAAATGTAGCAATAAAATAAGAATGTTGGTGTTGCCAATTCGAAGAATAAAAGCTGATCAAATTAGGCTTTAAATAATTCCTGTCATGAATGGGTTAAACCTGCCTTGCCAACCTACACCTCTGCTGTCATGTATAATGGTATCACTAACATCCTGGTACTGATTACATGACCAATAGGAGAAGGCGTACTCTCTTATGCTTTCTTGTCAATGTAACGGGTGATTGGGGGGGGGGGGGGGGGAGCAGGAGGAAAAGGTGCAGTCAAAAGGGCATGGTCATAACCTACCTTACAAAGCCTACCCCCCTGCTGTCGTGTGAGGTGGCATCCCTCAATACCCTAGTACTGATTACATGACCGATGGGAGACAGCATACTCTCTAATGCTTTCTCATCAATGTGATGATGGGTGATGGGGGGGGGGGGAGGAGGTGTGGGTGCAGTCAAATAGGCATGGTCATAACCTACCTTGCAAAGCCTACGCCCCTGCTGTCGTGTGTGGTGGTATCCCTCAATATCCTAGTACTGATTACATGACCGATGGGAGCCAGCATACTCTCTAATGCTTTCTCGTCAATGTTGTGAGGCAGATTGGAAATATACAAATTGGTTGGGTCCTGTTCTTGTTGCTGTAACAAATTATGAAAATGAAATAAACAGAAATAAATTCAGATACATAATTTGAAATGATATTACTAAAATTAATAAAATAAATAAATATGCATTATCAGTCTCAATGCATTATCTCCATTAGAATCAACTAAATAGTTATGTGAAAGGGACTTAAGTACATTTATCAATATAAAGTAGCAATGCCCTGTGATCAGGGAGTTGGTATGATGATCTCAGCAGTAATCCACCTATCGATTCCCCTTCATCATAGATAGGTCTGCTGCCATCTATGGCCACTCATGACCAGTGTATAAACTTTGTGCTAAACAAATTTGAATTTTTCATACACATTGTGTAACTATGTTCAAACATGAACACTATAGTATAAGTATTTGCAATTTCTAAACCAAAAGGTCTTTCCATCCATATTAAGCTACACACTTCAAGGAGAATGCAACCCAGGCATCAGTGTGCTCTTAGTGAATAAAGATGACCAAGAAGAGTAAACAGTGCAAGTTTGAGCAAAATTGGACAAACAGTTCAAGAGTTATGAATTTTGAAAGTTTCAGTGAATCCTTATTATGGGGATCCTTAAGTTGGCAGCTTTGCCAGCATTTGTGATGTCATCGTGGACAACTCTCAATTCATTTTGTACATAATTTTTTCCAAAAAATGGATTTATATGAAATTTCAAGTTAGGAATCAACATAATTCTTCCCAAAATGCTTGCAGAATTGATATAGCCATGTCATACTCAAACAATAGATCAAAAAGAAAATTATTTTTCTTGAAAATAAAGAAAATATTAAATTTTGTGTACAAAATGAATGGAGAGTTGTCCACGATGACATCACAGATGCTGGCAAAGTTGCCAATTCAAGGATCCCCATAATAAGGATTTACTTAAGCTTTCAAAGGTCATAACTCTTGAACAGATTGTCCGATTTTCCTCAAACTTTCACTGTTTATTCTTCTTGTTCTTCTTCATTCACCGGAAGCACATTGATGTCTGGGTTTGCATTCTCCTTTAAACTTGGACAGTGAATAAAAGAATACAACCATATCAAGTAAAATGTAACTTGTTGAATATGAAACCAGCTGGCAATTTGATGCCAAATTGCGCAACCTAACCCAAGCATATCTTGCAACAAATTTGGCCATCTTTTATCTCCGACATCTCTAAAGGCCTGTCGACAAAACGAAATGTCCACCCTCATAACGTTCCCAATCTATCAGGCCTACATCCATTAGCCCAATTTTCTTTCCTCCTTCTTCTTCTCTTTTTTCTTGTTTCTCTCTTCTATCTCGATCAAGAAAGATGACCCGATCTGGATTCCATTAAAAAACAAACTTTGTTTCTCCTGGCACTGGTGTGTGAGAACTGTGTGCGCAAGGGTAGTCTGATCTCAAGCCTGAGGGGTTTTTTTTTACTCCCATCACTCAACGATTCTACCACTGCTATCCCACTGGTATCTGCATCTAAAGCTGGGATAAGCCTGGCCTAAATATCCTTTTCAAAACTGTTATTGCTATGGATGACAGATTTCAAGTTTGAAAATATGACGAATCAATATTGTGATGCTTTCTGCAGAATTTCTATTAAACACTTTGTCACGGTCACATCATAGCAGTCATATTTATTCAGATTAGAATGTAAAAGTGCCTTAAAAATTAAAAGAAAAAAGAACAAGAAACAATTAGCAAGAGAAAACTTAACAACTAAATTTAGTGTTCGAAGTAAAAAAAACATTTTGTAGCATTGCAAGACATAGAAACCATTCATATTGAGATACTGAGGTCGAGGAGGGGGTCGAGGAGGAGGTCGAGGAGGGGATGTACAACATAGAAGCTTATCGATTGGCTTACTTTGAATCATCAAGTGATCACATCACAGCATTACACAACACTGTGAATTATAGGGCCTAAATCTATGAAGTGGTGGGTCCAGTTTACCAGACACTTTATGAAAAAGCTCCTGCAAATCTCCAAATACTCATTTCTTGAACCTGACACATCATAAATAAGAGGGGTGTGTTTCACGAACGTATACACCCTATCTTTCGGGAATTTAGGGCTTATAATTCACGAAATGTCCTTTAACGCAATGACATGATCATCCAATGGTTTGAAGTATCTTTCATGTGTCAAGACCGCAGACTGGCACAGTCACTCATTTTCCACAAGTGCCCATCAGCACAAAAGAATATACACATGATTGCAGAAGAACTGCCCTGGTTCAACACAAAATCTTTACAAAATTACCCATTTCTGGTCCTGATTATGGTAGCCACATGTACATGAGAATTCTTTAGACACCCTGTATTGATTAATTTTGCACTTGAAACAGTTTAATAATCATAATCCTCTGCATGACTCATCAAGAGATAGAAGGGAAATGAGATTATGCCAAATAAAACCCCAGGTTACCACTATAGATAAAACAATGGAACAGTTTATATCAAAAGCCTTGGTTTTTGCCCCTAAGTAGCCAGTGGCAAAATTATTGACTCCCTTTCTAATGTCCCCATTGTCTTGGCTTTACAATCAAAGGGCCAATGCTTTGACCTACTTTGTGTCTCACTCCCCTCAAGTTTGAAAAAGAAGGGAAGTTTTGACACAGAAGAGAGAGAGAGAGAGAGAGAGAGAGAGAGAGAGAGAGAGGAGAGAGAGAGAGAGAGAGAGAGAGAGAGAGAGAGAGAGAGAGAGAGAGAGAGAGAGAGAGAGAGAAAGATATGGGGGGGGGGGAGAGAACTAGTTTCTATACTTTGGGGTCAAATTCATTCTAGCAAGTTCAGAGTATTCTGTTCGCTATTGACTTCAAACTTACAACACAATGAGCTTTTGTTTTTAAGTCTTTCTTTTAATATTGAGGTCAAAGATATTAGAATTCCTCAGGAAGGAGACAGAATTACATTTGTCATTTGGAAAATACATTTCATATGAATAAATGAAAAAAAAAAAATATTTCACAGAATTTTTTATGGTAAAGCCTAGATGACATGACATTAATTTTGCCACTAGTTATTCAGGAGAGAAATTCAAAGGTGCTTTGGTAGTCTGAGGCTATAGACTAGCAAACATGTGATCTCAAGCAAGGATCACCCACCCCTTGTAGTTTTGGAGTTGACCATAAGCTTGTATAAGGTTTCGGAATTGTGACTAAAACTTAGTTTAGAAACTAACGGTATGTCCACACAACCTGAACTATGAGACAGCCCTAAGGTTTCAATAAACCACAAGTAAACTTTAAATTTAGGGAACGCCAGTGTAAATGTAACTACTAAGGATGGAGAGACAACAGAAAAAAAAAAACTATATTCCACTATTAGAGTAACTTACAGGGCACGTGATAACTTTAATATAGGAGGCCTACATGTACATGAGAGTGAGAGAGTGATAGAGAGAGAAACGGAGAATGCTCAAAAGTGGGTCACGTGTTTGACCCTCTCTCAATAGGCCCCAGTTTAAACATTATTACTGGAATCTATCCATGACATCTGGGTTTGAAATTCGCTAGATACATGAGATATGCTACATAGAACTCAGTCATCTTGTCTCATCTTTAAAACATATTGAAGAGAATTCATGTTGTCTTGATTTGGCTTCATTATGATAGAAGGGGTCTAGGACTGCTTCCTGGTCCTACAAACTTTTCAAACTTAAGTTAATAACAAAGCTTGTGCGGAGCTCTGGATTTAATTGGTCTTATTCAATTATCCACATGACATTTATTAGTGATTCTGTCCACACAACACTGGCATATCCTCACTAATATGAAATAAGACATCTACCGTTTTACACAGATCTAACACCTTTCTTCTTACAGAATAAGTTACCATCCTTCTACTTAGTCTCTCTTCGTCCTTCCCCTGCTAGCAGGTGAAATGTGGGATTACAATTGAACATGAAGCTTAAAATAACTTCAATTACCAAGTTTTGATAAGACAACAACCCCCTGGTAGAGAGCCTTGGGGGTCTTGAAGCTAATTTATGGTGAAGACAGGACCGTTCTGGAGAGAGACAGGTACACTCTATACCCCCTCCAGGTTCAAAGGTGGTAGAAACAGGGGTAAGAGATCATAGAGGCCTGGGGATTAAAGGTATTACATCCGAACCTTTGAGGGGTTAGACATGTAAACTGCAAGGCTAGCAATGAAACATACAGTTTGAGAGCCCACAGGGTTTCACGATATGCGGTAATTCTTCATGTGAAAAACTTACAGAATGTAACCGAAAAAAATTACAGAAATCAATTTCAGAAACATATTCAATATACATATATGAAGATCACAGGGTATGTATGATCAAAACCTAGATAACAACAAGCCTTGAGTTGAGGACATCAGATGAAATAGGAACAATAATTCCTCTTACATGCAGATATAACAAGGAATATCATTTGGGGCATTTAATTTCAGCATAAAACAAACTGGTTTCAAGAAAAAAAGAAGATACAGAAATGAAATAGGAAAGGACAGACAAATGAAAGAAAAAAGGATATGTAAGTTGATGTAGTTTTTGTCTAATCTTCTAGTAAGTTCTTACAAAATTTTAATCCACCAAAGGATTTAGGAATGAGTATTGCTTTCTTTGGTAATGAAATTAATCAGCATATCAAGTCAGTCTTTTGGATGACATTTCATTTCTAAAGTTCCATCAATTCAACTATCAGCTATAAAAATAGCAAATTTGGGTAAATTAAGTGCTTTCAAATAAGGCGTAAAAATGGTATGAGCTAGAACCTAAATCTAATTTTATCCAAGGGGTTTAGGTATATATGGTACATGGTAAATATAAAACATGACAATTAATGATAGCAATGACACTTCTGAAGCCAACCAAAAGAAAAATACTCATCACTTTACAATGGCGCATACAGAAAATATGGATTTATTGATTTGACCCAAACTATCAATTTCTATCAATGTTTCTAGAAAGGCCCTGATGATATCATCAAGTGTCAAGTCAGGTATTCTCCAGGTGATACACATGGGTGAATGCCCTACATCCATCAAGGCACACTGATCTGATGACGATGGCAACTTTGGAGTATCGTCAAAACAAAACAGATAAAATAAAGAATGAACGGATCTTCCTTGAAGAATAACACGAAAAGAGAAAGAAAGGTACACCAAGAAGAATTCCATGATAATCAAATCGTACTGAGTCAGCGACCCCTAGCAGAGGAAGACACTTCCTCTCTGAGCAGGAAGTTTTCTCTTACGTGTGTAACCATGGTAACCTGGAGGCATCTTCTGTGCCGCTTCCAGCGGGTGGCAGACCAAATTGTCTTTGAGGGTCTTTGTGAGACCAGAAAAGCTCTGGAACAGAGATGCCCAGCAGGTATTGGTTTTCTGTGGAGGGATTCTGGAAGAAGAATGGCCATCTTTCTGATGATTTTTTTTGTAAAGAAATGTCGGAACAGGTGTTCACCAGTTGTGTTGGGTTTGTTTGAAATGGCTCCATGATAACTCCATGTTTGGGTCATCAAGCAACAGGTTGCTTCTGACTTGAATGCATAAAGATACAAGCATGTGCCCAGAAAGCTCTGAATAAATTTGACCGACTTGTCAAATGATTGCACTATAAGTGTGAAACTGTATAGAACATAGACGAAAAGTCAAATGAAATAGAGAGAGAATGATAAAAAGGGGAAGGGAGGGAAAGACATACCAAGGCAAAGAGGCAGTGAAAGAGAGCGAGACAGAGAGCAAGAGACAGAGACAGAGAGAAGAGAAAGAGAAAGTGCATGGAAGGCAATAAAGACATCTCTACAGACCTCCAAAGATGGTTAAGCCCCTTTCACAATGTTGTGCGAATGTTTGCGACTGTTTGCGATTGTGTGCAGCATATCACGTGACCACATGGTCGAAAACGATTGCACGACCAATGGTGAAAGCCCTATACCCAACAAATCGAGGAGGACTGCTAACCTAATCCTGATGAACAATCATTAATAAGAACATAATTGGATAAAATCCCTCTCTGTCCATTCACATATGCTTTGGAAGACCTATCTTATGTGGGCCACCATCAATATGCATGATTTACTCCAACCTTCAAAAGTGATTCATTTACAAAAGAAAAGTAGTTTCTAGAGTTTCCAAACACTTTTACAGAATGATCAATACTTCTTCTCTATTTAAAAAAAAGCCCTTTGTTCCCCTACAAGGATAAATACAACTTACTCTTGCTTCAATAGGAAAAACTAAAAAGAGGCCTTTTTCAGAATAGTATTGAAAAAAAAAAAAACTTCCCTAAGCACCTCTGCAGACTGATCATAGAGCCCCATTTCAAAATCTATGGTATATTTCCTTACAAGAAAATTTGATTTTCAAGGCATGCAGGCTAGCTCATATTCATGTTGAACAATAAAAAATATGTCATTATAAGGTAAAAATTCTTTGCCACTTTAACAAAGTATAATGTGTGCCAAGCACAAACCCTATGAGTCTTTCTACATGAGAAATGGTCACTACTGCATGGGACTATTACAAAGATGGAGTACCGGTACGGCGGTAGTTGAAAGTACTTCTCGCTTTCGAACTTTGTCCTGGTTGTTGCAAAAAAATAGGGAGACAGGAATTAGAACTAGGGTCTGCAAAAATATCTGGCAGCTATCATAAACAATATTTTGATAGAAACTGATACGGTGCCGAACAAGAAACTCCTGCTGTACAGATTAAAGTTTGTAGGGTCGGGAGTCTCACAGGTTTTCCCACTTGTATCAACATGACAACTACGACGGAATAAACACATGTAGTAGGATTCCCTCTGTATAAATTGCCAGTATACTAAATGTAATTTTGGAAAGCTATTGTGTTGTACAAAGCAATCCTTCCACCAGTTTGGACATATTGTTTTGTGCCAATAGGCATATGTGGCAAATAAGTGATAGTGCCAGTTGACATTCTTGGCACATGAAAGGTTAAAGGAGAAGAAATGGGGCATATGTTTAAGTAAGGGAAACAAATTGTCTGTTCAGAGCCAGAAGGGCATTAACTCATATCATTTTATACAGGCTTAACGCCCTTCTGGCTCCAAACAGACAAAATCAGAAGACACACACTTTAAATTTGTCATTTTGTGAATGTAGACAAATGCAAGAAACTTACCTTCGCCATTTGTGCCAGGATGTTCTTCTCTTGTAAATCTTTGACGGCTTTTTGGGCTGAGAGGGCATTATCGAAATCAACAAAACCATAACCTATATAAGAGATAAAAAGGGGGAAGAAAATGAAGGTTAGTGGTTGGCAGCATTTCAAATTGAAGACATGAAGAGTATTATCATGAAGAAATATGAAAATAATCAGTTAATAATCCATTAAGAAACATTTGAACAACATATCAATATAAAAAGAAATCAATGCATATTTTTGTATTAAGAGTATGGAATGAAGTAGGACAGGATATAAAACCACAGAAGAAACCAATAATATAAGGGAATAGTAATCAAAACTTTACATAAGCATTAAACTTTAAAGAGAAACAGGCTCAATGACTTTGATCCAATGAGGATCTTTATGAACCGTGAACAGTATAAAACCTCAAAGTTATAGAAAGATGCTTCAACTCTTTCTGTAAATGCATTGAGGGAGTGGCGAGACAGAAAAAAGGAATAAACAAGAACAGGCAAGGTAAAAAAAATGCTTCTATTTCATCTGCATAAAACATCCCCTCCTTGGGATAGAAAATACAATGTACGGCATAACATTACTTGACGACTTCTTCTACAAGACACTATTGATACTCAATGATCCCTTAAGGGCAATGTACATCATGCATTACACCTTTGCGCAAGTATGACACCAACACCGCGCAATGTTCATTCAAATTTAATTGGGAAAAATGAGCTTCGATGAGCTACTATTCTCAGCCAACCCTAGTACCAAGATCAACTCGTCTGCCGAGAATAAGGAGAGGTGTTAAGTCAACTCACATACTTTACACAAAGTTAATGCCCTTAACCCATGGTAGTATAGAGTTTTTTAAAGGGCAACATAAATCAGCTATCCTCCTCAAATTGGCAACAACTATTCCTGTAGGCCTATAGTTTGAAAAAAAGATGTTGATCAAATGAACCAATATGAATGACAAACTTTAAAAACTGGTAAAACTTGTGCACAAAAAACAGGGATACTTATCCATCAGTGCACTGTTAATTTACATATTTAATGATTGGTTACAATTCAACTGTTCTCATTCCATAACATCACAGCACTTGGCATTGAAAATGAACTCAAGATTTTCAGTGAATTTTTCACTTTCTGCTGATGTATAATGTGTGATTCCTGGCAGTTTCGATATTAAGAGACACAGCACAAGTGTCACCTTAAGGAGTCACTTTACCATTATGGGTTAAAGGCATTGGCTAACTTTGTGAGCAGCTGATTTAAAAAATTCTCAAACTAAGATGAAACATGTGTATGAGTACTTGTATTTATACTCAAAAACCCTGAAACCAACCATAATTTGGAAGGAAAAGCTGTAAATTAGACGCAAACCGCGATTTTATTAGCTTTTGTCTCGAGAGACACTGAACTAAGAGGACCGTTTGGACGAATTCAAAAATACCGTTACTTGCCTTCCGCCGCGTGATACGTCAATACACACAGTGCGGTCCGTTGAGTCATGTGCGCATGCGCACTCCTTACGTTGGGTCTATGCAACCGACCCTCGTATATTTTTCAAACATTGGTTCACATTTCTAATATTTAAAAATACTTCCCGTTGATATTATGCTCGGAAACTTTCACACTGGTATTTTTACACTATAACCCTAATGTTTATCCCATTTTTAAGTAACAAAATGAGATTTTTTTAAAATCATGACAATGTTAGCCAATGCCTTTAACCCAATGATGACTGAGCTCTTTTTTATTCCTGAGGACTAACACAGGGACCTGCCGGTTCTCGTAGGCAGAGGGTTACTGGCTGAAATGCGAAGAAAAAGAACATTTTCACAGCTCCACGTAACATTGCATCATCAATTTAGTAGGGTAATGAAGAAATTAAAAATACAGGATCATCGAGCGAAGGAGTTCTGGAGGAATGAGTCGTTACCCTCTCTGATGAGTTCTAATCACTTTTTCACATCACGATGGTGAATGGATGGACTCAAGGGGACCATGTGAATTTTTTAAAATAAAAAGAATAAGCTATACTGATTAATAAAAAAATCTTCATTTTCTGCTTTTACCAATGTAAGTCATGGGTCAAATAAAAATATTAAGTAGATATATTAGAATAGATAGCGAAAATAAAGTCTGTCTCTGTCTCCTCCCTCCCTCTTACACCCTCCCTCTCTTATTCTTTCTCTCAATACTCATGTCACATACCCCGTGTTCAAACACAAAAATACAGAAACGATGAATTTCTGTGTCTGTAAGCTCCCTAATGAAACAAGGTTTTAAGAAATGTCTTATAACGAAACTAGGGTCTGAGCATCATTTCAAACTAGAATTTGATAAAGAATCTGTGTGTACATGTATCTGAACGTATGGCGACCGAAGAACAGTATAACTGGGTGGAGCTTAACCTGAGCAGAGTCAAATGGGGACATGACCTTGCCACGACAACATGCGCAGTAGAAAACTGTGCAGCTATATAACATTTTCTTTCGAGAGTTTCGGATGTGTGTCTGAACACTCTGTTCACTATAAAATGATGCTTTATATGATGTTTCTTTATCAAGTTTCGGGATAAAGCATTTGTGTCTGAACAGGCTGTTTAAAGGGGTTATCTTCACAAGGAGCATTCATTGCCGTTAAATTTAATGTCTCGCCATCAGATGGGAGGAGAGAGAGAAAAAAAGAAAGTCCTTTCTCCCAAATGTCACGGCATCTTCACACAAGTGTCTTCTTCTTTTTTCTTTCGCTCCCTATACAGTCTGTCGAAGCCATCAGTATCGCACCATTAACTAAATGAAGACTCCCTGCTCTCTCCATCTACCTCATATCACCCTGCACTTTCCTCTTAATATACCCATGATTATCTCTAATAATATCATGTTCTGTTGGGCTTGCTTTATTCTCCTTATATATCTCGACAAAACGGAGAATGATTTTTAGAGAGGAGGACAAGAGGAATAAAGGTTGTTTGAACTGCTAATACTTGTTGTCATTCACGTTCATATATCTTTGTTTCTTTTCTTTTTTCAGCCATCATTCATTTTATGTTCGATGATCTCTTGAGTGGAGTTATGCTCGGATAGGATGAAAGGTGAATGAGAGGAGATGATATAAATGAAAAAGAAGAACAAGGAGAGAATGACAGTTTTGATAATGATAGCTGAAAGAGTGAATGTGAGAACTGAAGACTAGCATTAGAAGCAAAAGATATTGATGTGTACAGGAACACAGACATGGGCAAAGGTGGGAAGTCAGGAAGGGAAAAGAAAATTCAAGTTTTACGATTGCGATATCCAAATGTTTAATCACACTTCATATTGTGTATAATCAAAAGGAAAAAAACACAACACAACTTGTAACTTAAAAGAGTCGGATATATCATCAATATTTCACAATAATCCTCCACTGGTAGAAGAATGAGTCACTGTGGCAACCGTTCATCGTATCAAATATTGAAAACTTGTTGGATAGTTTACGCAGGTATTTCTATTTTCACTTTTTATTCTCAGAACACAGAAGGAAATTCAATTTCAGTCTTACCATATTGAATTACTATCTGGCCATACATTCCCATGAGCAGTAATACAAACAGTGTGATGAGGAGGGCCTGGGCTACGACGATTTTCCTTTAGCAGGTTGTAATTTTCATCCAATTTAAAACTAACAATTCAATTTCTTGTGAACAGAGTGCTTACTTTTGAGGCAATTTTCAGATATATAATCCAGCCTGCAATGAAAAGGATAGGAAGCTTCACGGCATTTCTATATAGCTTAACCTTGCAATGTATCTTAACTGCCTTTTTACCGTTCTTCAGTGTCAATGCCCTCTAAATCCTTGACCTACTGTGAGTTATGACCTTCTAGCAGTCAAGCATATCCTATGTCATAAACATTCTGTCATGACTAGTATGCTTTGGGATGCATACCAGTCTCAAATTCTCTGTACAAGAAGCAATGCTTGATGTCATTATGAGGATAATAGGCTCATTATAAAAATGAAATATGGATCTGAAAATGGGAATACCAAGCAAAATGCTCCATCACTTTCATTTTCATGTCACTAAATATACCCGTTATCCCCATTCTCTGGAAACAACTAATACTTTAAACTGTCACACTCTAACAGAAATCAGATACAAGTTGTGAAATGTCAAAGTTTTGTAAGTTTATGTTTCTTTTGGTACATTTGTTAGGCAAATACCACTTTTAAATATGAATGATAAGAAAAGCGTCGTATGAGCTTATAGTTATTTGGTTGAATACCAAGTCCAAGATAACTCAGGCTGAGTTCTATGGAAAATGTGTGCTATACCAAAATCAAATCGCGCTGAACAGGATAATACTGTTACTCTGAAGTTTCGACATCGAGTACAGATTTATCATTCCTAGTAAAACGGTAATATGATTTAACATTTGAAAATATCAGGTTGCGGAATTGGTTGCTGGTTTGCAATTTGACTTGTACAGGAATCTTATTTGAAGGTACATACGCATATAACCATTTATAAAAAATATTGCTACAAATGTTGAAATTCTATTACTGAAGATCTAACAGGACTTGCTATTGTTTGAAATCATAGGACTATTCTGTGAATTCTATTTTTCTTTGTAATAGTTTCAACCAATAAGAGAAATGAAATACTAAAATGAAATGAGATAGAGAGAAGCAAAATAACAGAGTAATTTCAAAATATTGCATAGCTGACTTTCCTTTCAATCACAACTACAAGGGCAACCTACAACATCTGGATACCTCATTCATAATTGGAAGTCAAAATTCCACCATATTATCCATGAATAGAAAACAGCCTGGTGATTTACAAGTGTCATTTAAAAGTTCAATGGCGAAATCTTCCTTCGGCTGCCAGTCTAAATCATACCCAGTGGAACCATTAAGGTCAGAGAAATATTCAGATTGGATGGGACTAAGGGCACCAAATCTAAGAATGTATGGAAAGAAACCATTTCAAACTGCACACACACAAGAAATATATCCATGTGTGCATTTCAAACTGCACATATGAATATATTTCTTGACGGTTCAGAGTTAAATCTGTTGGCAATTTCTCAAGATGTAATTGCTTAACTTTTATTTTTCCAAAGGTAAACTTAAATTCATTTTATATGCATGGTAAAACAAGGTCAGCAAATTTCTCAAAAGCTAAAGTAATATTTTTAAACAAACACAAAGATCAGTTTCAAGTAGGACTATATTTCATTAGGTTCCAGGCTACTTTTTATGCGTACAATTTCAAAACACTAGTATCCCAAATTGTCTTGTGTGCAATTTTTAATATTATGAAAATTATTTGAATTTGGTTCATATCCCCCTTGAACAATTTTACCGTGTGTGATGCACTAATGAGGTGATGCTATATTAGGCAAGCCTCAGGGAAAACATGAAAATGACAGAGGTACTGTGAAAGACAAGGCATTGTGAATGCACCGGGCAACAAACATCAATAGAATCCACAAAACTCATCCAAAGATGGAAAGAGATAGGGCTGCAAATCAAGACAAAAATGGATGATCGGCTATTCTCTTTTGGTTGTCATAGTAACCATTAATTACTTACCTTTACATTGCTTTGTTTCTTTATCAAGTATTGCCTTAGTGGATACAATGTTGCCATATCTGTAGAGAAAGAAAAGAAAAGAAAAGAAAGAAAGAAAAATTATAACATTTTCAAATATCAAACTCTGCTGCATTCTTCCATAGAAATTTGATGAGAATTCTGACAATTTTATTGGGCTTGCTATCATATTACTTGAAATATCAGATCAAAATGATGTTCTATCATCATGATCAATACTATTTCTCATGCAAAAGTATGACATTATAAAATATATATTGTATGAGGAAGAAAAATCATATATTTCATTCTTTTACTAACTGAGTACATATTTTTCCAAAGATTTCTTGTGCTGGATTACATTCAAGATTAAGACTGCACGCAGGGGGTTTTCATCAGAAGACACAAGCACAAATTCGTTTATCCTCACTAATTTTTGCTAATAAGATCAAACCAGCATATCTGTAAGCTTATCAAGCCCTACCAGGCAAAGTTATCCTGACAATTTGATTCAATTTGATACAGCGAAGGATAAGACTGTCTGGCATGCTAGTCGATCGAATCAATGATCGCAAATGAAACATGACTAAAAGTTAGCTTGTCCTGGGATGACATATAGCATATTATCCAAGCAAAAAATTAAGTAAACTCATGTTAGAGGGGGTGAAAAAAAATCTAAAATCAATATTTCTCCATAAACACTTCTTTAACACAAACTTCCTCCCACTGACTATACTGCCCCATTTTGACAAAAGGAAGCAAATGACAAAAGTAACATTTCCTGCAAAAGAGCAAAATGTATCTGTCATTTACACGAACGTCAATGAAATACCATGATGTTTTGCCTTGTATATCTCCTAGCAGTATATCTCCTATTTCATGCATAAAATTTGATACAATAGGTAAAATATCAAAATATCAGTTACTCAATGTTGTTGATATGTCAGTTCCTTCTTTATATAAAATTCTCTCACTCTCCTTACCTTTGTAAAGGAGCAACCCAGTTCTTATAGTCAACGAGTTGAAATGATTTGAAATGTACCAATCACAAAAGAAATTTGCTCTGTATGACAGGGATTCAAGACTTTATTCTAAATATGAACTTCAAATATGATGAAGAGATACTGCAAGTTCATATATACCCTCAATCAACATGAAAGCTGTTAAGTGAGGTGGAGGAGTTGATGTACGCTCATGCAACGGGCACGAATTAAGGCGTTCACGGGATCAAATAGCCATTCAAGTTGTAGAATGCCGGGTAAAGTTTTGAGGGTTATTTCACACATTATATCTGTACACAATTTTTTTTTCAGGTGACTGGTAGCCTTTAACACATGTTTATATGCTAGGAGAGTCTCTGGGTATCCAAAAGATGCTCATTCCTTTGGCCTAAATATTTGTTTAAATCCCTATCATCACCAATTGTGAAATCCTCGCCAACGACATTGTCCGAAGAGCTTGAACATGACCAGAAAATGGAGGCAAGGGGTGAAAATTTCATCTCTCCTTTCCTCAAGACTGTTGACCAAAATAGCACCCCCCTCCTTCAAGAATAGGTATCACTCAGACGAGATGAATTTGTCGCAATTGAAAAGCCAAGTATCCCATCACGCACTGCCGCATTTGGCACCTCTGATGCCGCAGTCATTACTTCCTGTTGACCAACTTTAACCGACATTTTCCCTTTTTTTCCTCCCGTTTTCCAATTTCCATGATTCAAAATTCACCGCCAATGCGCTAACCCATCAATACTGCACCGTTGCGCGATTTCTTTATCCATCTGGTTATGTATTAAAGTGCATACTGAAGCTTAATCTAGCACTCATTTTGTCTCGACCGCATAATTTCTTGAGAAATAATGCGGCTTCTTCTCAAGGGCCTTATGGCTAGCTAGCCCTTGACAGACGCCAACTGTATGGCAAGTAAACTGCCCCGAAGGGAGATGAATTTTAATATCAATTTTTCGGGGGGGGGGGGGGGGAGTCTTAATGACCATTCATGACCACTTGGATGACCATCGTTATCTACCCCTCACTGAAGATGAAAAGTGTCAAAATCAAAATAAAAAGGAAAAAGACGACAGGAAGAGCTGGAAGGTGGAGAGAAGAAAGATGAGGGTGAGAAGAAATATGGGATGGACAGAAAGAAGAAATGGAAGAGAGAAGGACAGGTATGGGGGTAGATCGGAAAGGAAAAAGGAGCTAGGGGGGATGTGAAAGAGAAGGGGAGAAGGAGAGATAGGAATTAAAATTGAATTTGGAATATATGAGATTTAGAGGAGGGTATGCAGGGAAGGGGGAGAGGGAAAGGGGGGGGGAAGTGCATACAGAAATTAATAAATACATGTAAAGAAGAGAGATGGAAAGGAAAGATGCATGTACATTGCTATGGCAGGATCAGAGAGAGAGAGATACAAGGAGAGAGACAAAGAGAGAAATACAGAAAGAGAGAGAGAGAGAGATGAGGGGAGGGGAGGGAGAAAAAGCAAGAGAAAAGAAAGAGGGTTTTTTTTTTTCATTAAAACATCATATTGGTCATTACTTTATCCCTTTGTATCCAAAGTAGGGCCTGTACAACAGACCACACAAACTCTTGAACAGATGGGATGAGGGTTTGTGAAATACGTGGGTGCATATCTTCCCAGAATAGCGGTCTACTTTCATGATCCAAAGACAAAATCCTCATAAATCCATCCAGAAAACTTCTTCCACTAATCTTGAAGTCATCTGGCTACTCCTATCCTGAATCACTGTTCAGACTAGCTAAATTCACTGCAATGCCATTTGTGAAAAAACTATATAAATATACAATAAGTAATTTAATTAAAAGAGGGAGAAGAAGAAGGAGGAGGAGGAGAAGGATGAGGAGAAGTATGAGAAGGAAGAGGAGAAAGGAGGAGGAGGAGGAGGAGGGGGAAGGAGAAGGGGATGGAGGAGGAGGAGGAGGAGGATAAGGAGAAAGAGAAGGAGGAGGAGGAGGAGGGGAAGAAGAAGAAGAAGAAGAAGAAGAAGAAGAAGAAGACAACAAAGCCTCTAGTATTGCCTTCAAGAGCAACAAGCATTTCCAGGACATTCACCCACTGTCTGTAACATATGACTTAATGCCCTTATAGCACTAAGCAAACGATACGGCATGTATAAGGCTATTACTACCCTAATATAGAGCATAAGTATCTAATAGTCATCCATCAAAGCATAAGTAGTCATCTGTAGCCTAGCCCGAATTTAAACACAAATAAAATGGGGGAGAAAGATGAACGGGTGGGGGGGGGGGTCATATGTGGGGGTTTATTTTTAAAAGAATACAAGGCAGGTGGTTTTCAGACTGCCCCCTTCACTCTGCCATTGGTTGATGCATTCTGGGTAACAACAGAAACCAGGTTGCAAGGGTTATGAATACAGAATGGTCTTGGAAAGACTGAAAAGGGGATTTTTTAACCTAATCTGGGTAGGAACACTGGGTATATTTTCTCTTTGAAAAATAAAATCATTATTATCTTTGATATAAAGCTGCAGATGGTTACAAGGAAAATGAAATTCATATATTTATATGGAGAGGAATGCATGGATCGGAATTTTTAACAAATCAACGGCTCATTTGTGAAATATTCCCCAAGTCACATAGCCACTGAAGTACTCATGGTTTTGAATGTGCACTTACATCAAGGACGATCATTCCACTCAAAAAGTCAATGTTCTCTCGAAAATCAGATGAAAAAAAGAAGAAGCACACTTTGCGATGATAAGAAAAGAATAGGGAAATTAGAAATCTGAGATGTTTAAAAGCACCAAAGAAATACACTCAAGGCAATTTGTCCATGTTCAGATTGCTTAACACCCCCCCCCCCCCCTTTCCAAAAAAGATGAACTGGCCTACTTATTTCAATTAGGAAAAATTTATATTAGTACCCCATCAATGGGCGTTGTGGTATACGTATACTTATGCTATACAGATAGAATGTTCTAATTGAAAATCAAATTAGTGCATTTTCACATTCTATCACACCTAAAACTTCACTTATTACTCCTGAGAATGTCTTGTTTATGGATGTGCACTTAAATACAACACTGAATTCTACCTCCCTGCTTTTCTTGTCCAAGGATACCACAAAATAAATTCCCTACTCATCTTCTACGCCATGTATCAAATTTCCGATTCTACTTTAAATGGCATTGTGGGTAATGAGAAACTAACTGCGGAGCAAAGGTCGGCAAGCATTAAGTTTTAATTTGACTCAAGAAGGTCAAAAACCACATCTTCCTTCTCGTCTTCCTCCTTATTTTCTCCTTTTCTGCTTATTTTTCGGCACGGAAAAATTTGCGGAATGATTGATGGTCCTCCGATTCGATGTGAAATGGGAGACATGATGGTGAAAAAATTTTGAGGGGAGAGGCTGGGAGTGCTGGATAATGAAAGAAGACTGGCATCATTTCTCATTTGTGGTTTTGTACAGGAAGCAGTGGTCAACTAATGTGGATAGTATAAGAGATGAGCATGACCAGTAGAGTAGTGTGGTCAATTTAAAAACTGCCATCCACAATCTACATCCAATTCTTCTGGTTTAGAAATGAGAGCTTTAATTTCCAGATGCTATAAGCTTTCATGTTTCAAATAAAAAGTTTTAACTTTTAATACATTCAAACACACTTGTTCACAGACATTTCCTTCACTTAAGAACCCCCCTTCCATCCCAATAAAAATACTTCAAAATATCCATGTATATGGCAAAGCTCCAAACTTACCCTTTTCTTTTATTCTCAATTTATGAGGCACTGGTATGCGAGTACCTTTACCCTGTTACATTTTCAAAATTTGTGGGGTCACAGGTGTAAGTTATAGGGGCCTACCCATACATCCCCATGTTCAGACACAAACCAATTTATACCAAAACTCAGAAAAAAAAGGACGTATAAATAATTATCGTATAGCTGACAGACCGTTCAGACGCATAATCTCGGCCCTTCTGGAAAACGTGGTATAGATGCGCAGTTTCCCCACTGCGCATGTTGTTATGGTCATGACGTCAGCGCTAGCCCCTGCCTGGCCTTCCTCTCCATGCACACTCACGTTAAGCCCCGCCCAGTTATACCGTTCTATGGTCTCCATACATTCAGACGCACACGGAATGATGATTCGTTATCAAGTTCTGGTTCGAAACGATGCTCTGACCATCATTTTGTAATACGTCGTTTCAGTATACGTCGATTCATGAGTCATTGTTCAGACGTATAAATTCATCGTATAGCTATACCGTTTCGGTATAAATTTTTTGCGTCTGAACACCCTGCATGTACCTCTGCTTGTGTCAAGACCTGGGTACTCTATCCTTCTCAAGAACCAATCTTCTATACTCCATGCTATACACCAGACAATGTTGAATAGTTATTGTTATACAATCATTACACAAAGAGTAAATTTTCCTCATCTGAACTGGACATATTTGCATTACGAAAGCCACCCTCCCTCCAAGCTTATCTCCATAACCTAAAAGTGGAAATATAAAACTTATATGTTTATCATAAAACAAACAACCATAAACATCTTTCACTCTTCCATTGCCACTATCTCCAGCAATGGTGCCATCTAAAATGAATTAATGCTTTAGAAAATGAGAAAATTAAAATGAAAAATAAACTAACACGATCCTATCATCCCACAAGATGATATGAAAATGAAGGAAGACAAATCAATTAGATGAAAACTGACAGCAAACAATAGCTATATTTGTTCTCACTTATCACTTCATCACGCAAATTCTGCATTTTGACTCTATTAATAGAAACTAAGAGGGAGCTGTTTGCCATGATAAAAAGGTAAGATAACCATTGGAAGATAACCTGGGTAATAAATTTCATCCACGGAATGCTCATTTTTTTTCATTCTCTGTCATTTCTTTTTCTTCTTCTTCTTGTAAGAGAAGTAGTGCAATGATGGATTATTTTCCAAATTTGACCCATCAAAACCTAACATATCAATTTCCTAATTTATCTGCCATCGTAAATTCAGGTATTCGGAATGGGACGGGCTTATTCTGTCAACCTAATACTTGATGTATGGCTCAACAAGTGAACGTGCTGGCATACACGATTACGAGGCGTTCAATCAAAAACGATTCTGGGGGGATAAAAGATGACATTGAAAGAAAATACAGTTGTAATTATTATTTTAATTGAAAAGGTGGCTAAGGACAAAATGATGTCTTTTTTTTTAGGTTTGTGATTATGAAACAGGATCTGTCTATACCAAGCTAAAAATAGAGACTGAATTTTCTATGGATTACAGCATGCAGTATACAACTGAAAGAAAAAATATAATTCTAATGCATCTGGAGAAGGAAACCGACAGGTTCAAAGGAGATTGCATAATGAAATAGGTTTAACAGCTGAAAAGTGGTATACCAGTAATCTTTTCACACTAATTACAACAAAACTGGGTAGATGAATTTTCATATACCTATCAATATATACTCACTCTCCAGAATTTTTTTTTTTTTTGTTGCCTTCATTATCAATGTTTGAAAACCCCTTTATATAAAAATATCTCTAGTGTAACTTGCAAAAGGATATCTTTGTATCAAAAGAGTAAAGAAGATCCTTTAAATATATCATCATTTACTGTACCTCAATTATAAGTGAAAAATTATGTTTGACTTAAAGGTCAATAATTCATTTCATTCATATTCAGCGATGTTAGTATCTGCTCAGTGCTAGCAAGGCATTACTTAGTAAATTTTACATTGTACTATAATGTCTTTTTGGTTCTCACTTGCAAAATTTTTAGGTTTTGGAAAAATGATATCTGTCCAGAAAGTTCTCAACTAGTCAGTGCCTTATGACCTTGAAATACGAGATCGCACCCCATGCATAGATTATGATTGCTCTTGTTTGCATCATAAAAAATTGCAAGAAAAATAATATAATAGATGAAAAAAATAGAGGTACGCAGATACATAAATCATTATGCACTCCATCGAATAAATGGGTTTCAAGTTTTCAACTATTCCAAACTGATTTGAGCTTTGCCATTCAAGATGGGTCTGTTTGCACTCCCTGCTGTTTAGTGTGATAGAGTGAAGTGAAGTGAAAGTAAGGTGATGTGAACAGACCTTTTGAGTGGTATAAGGGGCAAGGAGCCATTATAAGCTTGAGTTGTGGCCTACTTTTGATGACAGCCTAAATTCAGTGAGAATATTATGACAAAATATGAACGGAATATCCACAACTACAATAATTTGATAGAAGTCATGTACTCCCAAAGCCTGCTATTACCAAAGAAATATACATTACATTATCAGAAAAACTGATCAGTTAAAAGTAACATAATTCCCCACATCACATACTCATGTTTTCCATAATGTAATGCCCTTCTCGGCCATAATAACCAATGTCTAGTCCTTGGTGAGAGGGACAATAGTTTTCCTAACTTCTTCGGTTCACTAGTAAGCAAGCCTACTTGTATGAAAAAATCTGTGCAATGGAATCATATCTACATCTCCATATCTTTCCATTTTACATTTCGCCATGTTTACCTGAGGTCAGCTGACCCATTACCTCACTATGAAATAAACTTGGGTGGCATCCAGGCATATCGTGATAATCAACATTCTTTGCCCCATTCCTACTACTAAGGTTGCGACCATTTTTCACCCTAGAATCACAGTTTTCAAAGACGTTTAGTTTAAACCACGGTTGCATTCAAGCGATTTTTCGCAGGTCGTAAAAATGAACGTCTTTCAAAATGCAAACATGAAACACTGAAAAAGGTGCGTTTTAAATCATGATTCTGCAGAACCAAGGTCGCTAAAAATCGATTGAACGCAACAGAGATTTCAATCATTATTCTATGACGTCATTATCATGGTCTCTTTCCGGTTCGGGGGCAAAACAAATTCAGAGAATGTGTGCCGAAGTTGACCTATACTTCCTGGGTCAAAATGCACATTACGATGCGCAGTGGGTGGGTGGGCTTGAAATGAGTGAGAATCAGCGTTGATGAATAATCGCTTGAACTTTTTCCCGCAGTAGTTCGTGTTTTGTAACAGCGTTTTGATTTGTGATTCATGTTTGTGATTCTAGCTTTAAAAAATCGCTTGAATGCACCCTAAATTACCTCTTTCGGCTCAAAATCTATGGCATACCTTTTAATCTCCGGTCATTGGTCTTACTCAACGAGTGTTGGCAGTGTAAATATCATGAAGCAAAGTCCTCAGCAATGATTTTATTTCCCTTTTTATAATTCTTTTTCATATATGGTTTGGTCCGTAAGCATTTGTATTCACGCAATGTAGCCTTGCTTCAGGGAGCTGAAATGATTTTCAAAATTTACAGAGCAATATGCTTCCTGTACACATGCCTAGGTGTGACTTACCCCAGGAATACAAAATAAAAACGAAATACTAATAAAAATCTCACATTCAGTGAAACCTGTGCATAAGGACCACTTGAAGTATTCTTTATGTAGCTTACTGTGGTATGAGAAGCACTGTTCAAGAAAAACAAAACTGTGGCCATGTTTGGGTGTGTTTATTGAGGGTAACAGAGGGCTAATAAGCGACCCAAGTTCCAAACTTACCCGTTACCCTCCATAAACACGACGGCGACTTGATTACCGAACTAGCGTACCGAACTAGCGTACCGGACTTGAGTTCCGCAAAAAAGCGGGATTTGATTACCCGTTGAACAAGAGCGACGACTCAAGTCATGGCAATAAACACAAAGCAACCTTGGTCGCGTCTTGTTTGGGAAGTTCGGACTCCTGTTTCCAGCTCAGATAAAAAGTAATAAGCCTGCCAGATTTTACGTTTACTGCCAGGTCATCTTGCAGCTGGGCATGGGCTCGAGGCTTTCGGGAACTCAGATCACGGCAATAAACACGACATCCAGAGAGACCACCCGTTATGAGTGCAATTTGTGTTTGCAACTCAAGTACCCATTTGTAATTTCTAGAAAACGAGTCCCCCCGTTAAACACACCCTTTGACAGATGATCTTTCTATATTTACTAAAGCAAGTTTCCGAGAATGTGAACATTTTATGAGTAAGTTTGAATTACCCTATGGGCAATGAAAATGAATGCACTCAATGAATGTCTCATAGTATAACTTAAGTAATTAAGATCATAGGCCAATAAAAAAAACAACCAAAAAAACATGCCTGGGTGATGATCTTAGGCTAACTTCTAGAATATATCTAGTGTAAGGGTTGACCACATGCATCTGTTTGCCAAAACCAACAACCAAATATTTGTACTTGGACCCTGAAATTGACCACTCAACTTTAAATATCATTTCCCCTCCCATTAAAGGAGTACAGGGTTAAATTTGTTCAAAAGCATTATCTTGATTTTTTTACAGCACAGTTATAAATTCTAATACCAATCCACCTTGCACAGATGGTAGAGCATTCTTTATAACCCACATCCAACCAGAAGAACCAAGTAGTTTCTGTATTGAACCTATGCCTATGACTATGCCTAAGCCTATGCCTGATAATACAGAATTCAGAAGTTTTTGACAGTTTGATGAGATAGGAAAGACTAAAGTTTTCAAAAATATTTGGTCAGTTTAAAGCCTGGTTTTGTTTCCAAAGAATGCACCAGGAATTCACAGGTCCTCAAGATTCCCAGCAAATCCCTGACAGGGATATTACAATCAGGGTCCATACTACAAATACAATGACAATTTCAATGCAAACCTCACTGTATACATAGTCAGTGGAGCCATTTGTCCATCTGAAAGTAGCAATTTATATGCAAGGAGATTATGGGCTCAGCCTTCAAGAAAAAAAAAGTGAAAAAGCTACGAAAACTTAAATAATACCGTGTTTACACAGTGACTCGGCTCGAGTGTTGAATCCTCAAGCAGGGTCAAACACTACGAAGAAGGCAACTGTGATCGTGTTTATACGGAAACAAAAAAGGCGAGTTCAACACGGCCCGCGGATCATGAGCGGAAGAAGAGTTGTGATGACTTGCCGAGTTCGCCCAATGACCTAGGCCCTAGGTCAATGGGTTTGACACGGCTTTCTGTTTACACACGAAAAAATAGACGAGTCTGACTTGGCTCACGGATTGAAACCTACGATTCTAGTGGATCAAAAAAGCGGTGTTCAACACGGCTCGCAGGTCACACTGATCCCGTTTACATGACATAAAATTGCCGTGTTGAGCACAGGTCGTGTGTCGAACCACCGAGCCGAGTCACTGTGTAAACACGGTATAAACAGACTAGGACCTCTTGAAGATGAGAAAGAAAATGAACACAAACTGGCAATTTGGAAGACAGTTGCAGTAATTATGTCATGTAAGTATGGTCACGGTGTATGCCTACCCCCCCCCCCCCCCCATACAAGATAAGGTAGCAAGTTAACAGCTAGCTTGTTATTTAGCCTAGAAAAACAGCATACTTCCAAATACCACTTATGTTTTCCATTTTATGATGGAACACACTTTTAGACATTGAAACTGGTGGTGTCTCGAGAATAGCCCTAAGGGAAACAGTTACTTAGGAGACAACTGGAAATTGATGATATTTCAAGTAAAAGCAAGTTGGCCCAATCTAACATTTGAAAGCAAAGTGTCCAATTCATAATTCAACATCATGTCAAAGCATGAAGATTGAGTTTAGTAGTTCCATGCTGTTAAAAATCTCCATATTCAAACATACTTAAAAACTTAAAAATCTATTAAAACCATCAAGGTTATAGTTATACAAGCATTTCAATGGAATAAGGTAAAAGGGAGTGGCAAGGAACTCACGGTAAAAGAAAAAAACTTTTGCTCACCAGAAGCTCTTTTTTTTGTGAAAGAGTGTGTATAAAGGGTAGGAAAAAGAACACACACTTCAAAAGGATATTCTGTTTGTCTAAATCCTTTTAAATACTGGATCCAGATCAATATTTAGATTGACTGAGCTTGGTAAACGTTGGATACACTTGCCAAGGAGCACAAAGTTTTCACTGAAATTCATAAAGACTGTTCATGACTACCTCCACTACACTCATTCTTAACCCGTTGAGTACTATGCACGAGATAACTCAGGCTGGGGTCTTTGGAAAATGGGTGCTTTACCAAATTCCAATCATGCTCAACAGGTTCGTCGGGCTTGGTGATTCCTTGCCAGGGTTCAACAAAAGATTCAACGATTCTTGTAATATGGCAAATACTACCAAATAGCAGGGCTTGAACATGATGACAGGTGCCCATGGAACACTATCTCTGGACCCTCCCCCCCCCCTCCTGAATTCGAATCACAGGAGGCCCCAAACACACAGGAATTTGAAATGTTTATCAGATCTCCAGAGAAAAGGATTAGTGTGCAGCCCCCCCCCCAACAGTGTTCTTTTAACCCACTGACCATGCTCTGATTTCAGTACAACACACATTTTCAATAGACCCTAACATTAGTTTTCTCTGACTTAGTATTCAACTGGTTAAAGATGGCTCTTTTCAATTTTAAGCAACTTTTTTCATAAACGAAGAGGATCTTCTCTGAGCCCTTGTCTATTTATTTCACGTACATAAGGCGCTTTCACACCTACCCGATCAGGAAAAATACCCGTAAATTACGAGAACTTGTTAAGGCCCCAAAATACCCGTAAATTGTTCTGCGCTTTCACACCTACCCGAAGCCAGACCTCTTCGGGGTAAGTTCTCGAAGTTACAAGCATGCGCAGAACTATTTATTTTGCAGGAGGAGGAGGCCACTGCCGTGTACACCTCCTCCTCCCTCCACAACGCTATCAGCGATTATCAGAGGATGACATACTACCGTATCGATATATCAGAATAAATCATAAATATAAAACACGAAAGGGGAACAGAACTTTACAAAAAGAACGACGTAGCATGAAACAGACAATATAAATCTCAAATCCAGAATGTACGGTACACAAACGATAACGACGTCCAATACGTACACGGTACACACAGTACAGTACACACTTCGTGCGCGAGTGCTTGATGGAATAGAAGTTCTCGTAATTTGCTTTCACATTACAAAAATCCCCGCGACCTTGGAGAAAGTACTCGTAATTTTGAGAAAGTACCTACTAATTTACGGGTATTTTCTTACGGGGATATTACGCGTAATTTGGTTTCACACTGGCAAAATACCTGGTATTTTCTGATCGGGGTAGAATACCCGATCTGAAAATACCAGGTATTTTTCCTGATCGGGTAGGTGTGAAAGCGCCTTAATACAACCATGAATAAAACAGGAATGCAATGCATGCTGTATATCCGGTTTATCTAATCCATGTTCTATCTTTAACTTCTTGTATTACCATTTGGCGGCTCTTTGAAGCGAGGTGTAGACAGTGAAAAGTATCGCTCTAGCTTTATTTGGATATACTATTTTTGAATGACACCTTCCTGGGTTGGTGATAACAATCAGACATCCAATATTCCCTCCACGAAATTGCCACCGATACAAAGTGTGAATGAACTGATGATCATTAATATACCACATATCCTTTCCCTATGATAAGGACTGTTGTTTCTATTCAAAAGCATTAAGGAGAGAACCAAAAATGAAAAAAAAAAAGTTTGGGGGAGGGGGGGGGGGGTGGTGGCATCAAATATATTGCAGCACACATGCGCAACCAGGAAAACACATGAAAGGGGTCTTTTTTGCCGGTTAAGGAGTGTAACACATTTAGGGTGTCAAAAATGCCCAAAATCAGGAAAAAAATTATGTTTCTTGAATTTGTTAATATGCGCTTAGGATATCCTTCAGTCGGGACATTGTGTAGCCTCCTATTTGTGATTTTGACCAATGGATAAAACTCACTTAGGGCAGTTTTGGCAAACCCGTGGTCACGTGCCTATACAGGAATATGTACCGACGGACTGACAAGAGTGGTGTCAGAGACTCCTATTCTAATGGCTTTTCAGAAACCTCCCTGGTTATGTGAGCTCAGTCAATTCATCCGTCTGTTGAAGACAGTTATGTTGACCATTGTTTGAAAGAACTGACCAGGAAATGGTGGTGGGAGGGGGCAGCAGGAAAGATACAAGGAAATATCAAAAGTCAGCAAGAAAGGAAAAAAAGTAAAGGAGGAAAGATACAAGGAAATATTAAAAGTCAGCCAGAAAGGAAAAAAAGTAAAGGAGGAAGACACTGAACTGGTGGGAAGGAAACAAGGAAAGTACTAAGAAGATTACCAACTCTGTTCTGCAACCACCCCTTCTCTTTACATAGAAGAAAATTTAATAAAAAAGAAAAGCCCTACAAATAGAACTGGAAGTGATGGGAAACATGGAGCTGCATTTAGCATCGATTTCATAAATGTTGAAGATGGGAGAAGAAGTGGCAAAAACTTAATCAAAATCAATATGTGGTTTTATCAAGAAAATGACAAAAGCATATATATGCTTGAAGGATTGATGATGGGTGAGTAGGGAATACAATAAAGAGAGGATAGAACTGGCCCCGTTTCATAAAACTTGTTATCAATAACAAGTTGCAATAACTGTTACAAGCTACTGAAATCCTTGCTTCTGATTGGCTGAGAGGTAATTTGTCATAGAAATGTGGCAGTTGTTACTGATAACAAGTTTTATGAAATGGGGCCCAGGTCTCAGGAAGATGAGAGTGATATTTAGGCCTAAACGAGGAGAGACTTGGACATCACAGTATCATTTTCTTCCCTTACAGGTTCTAATTTTAACTTTCAAATTTCCAATTTGCACACACATGGTTTTGGATACAAAACTGTCAGTCCAAGAATACAGTAGTATCACTATCAAGTTTATAGTGAAACTTGCAAACCCCTTAGACTGCAAAGCCCAGACTCAACTTAACAATGAAGCAACACTCTAGTAGGCCTATTTTATCCCAGTAGATTTTCATTTAGTCAGTCTTGTACCCCGTTTAAATCTACATCACTCGGTGTCACACCAGATGACTGTCTGGGGTAAAGTCAGAGTGAAATTCCTTCCCAAACACGAGGTAACATAAACGAGGACCGTTTAAATCAGGACACACATCTGCGGTAATCACGAGGTGCGTTGTCATGGTAAAATGTCCAGCGGGGGAAAAGCGCGCGCTGCACTGTCGTGTTGAAATAAAGAAGAGATAATAGAAGTAGGCCTACTGTACGTAATTTGTGTTGCTCCATAAATTAATCTTTCATTTGCGAACTCGACGTCGACAGCTACAGAGACACCCTTATACTTAACTCGAACATGTGCAGCTAGTCGCTTATACATTGAATATATATCAGTATTAGAATGATGAACATACATTACATTAAATGGGGTATTGGTTAAAGTAGCTCCAGTACAGCCCAAAGGAATATCTAAATAGTAAAATTTAGACTCCATAAATTAATCTTTCATTTGCGAACTCGACGTCGACAGCTACAGAGACACCCTTATACTTAACTCGAACATGTGCAGCTAGTCGCTTATACATTGAATATATATCAGTATTAGAATGATGAACATACAGAATGAAAATCAATATTTAATATCAAAATATCTGTTTTACTTTTTTATAGGTACTTTATTGAAAGCTTAAGGTGAAACACCCAGTTTTTGCCAATACATGTTTGGGAAATCGGCCTCATTGTTTACATGTGCTCTCACCTAAGAGCGCGCTCGGACGAGAGGACTTCCGTTTTCTACCCCGCGAGCGTTTAAATCTATGCTCAAACAGGGGATCACGCCGGATGACTGAGGAAGGTGTGCCGTGTCGTGCTAGGCCGTCTGGCGTGATTTTCACCTTGCGTTTACCTCGCGTTTGTGCTTTGTCCTTTGTGCCGAGACCGTTTAAATCTACAGTGGACAAAGGAAGACACGAGGTAACCTCCGGAGGTTACCTCCCGTTTTTGGTAGATTTAAATGGGGTATTGGTTAAAGTAGCTCCAGTACAGCCCAAAGGAATATCTAAATAGTAAAATTTAGACTTAAAGGAGAATGCAACCTTGACATCAATGTGCTTCCAGTGAATGAAGAAGAATAAGAAGAATAAACAGTGAAAGTTTGAGGAAAATCGGCCAATCTGTTCAAGAGTTATGAACTTTGAAAGTTTAAGTAAATCCTTATTATGGGATCCTTGAATTGGCAACTTTGCCAGGATCTGTGATGTCATCGTGGACAACTCTCCATTCATTTTGTACACAGAATTAAACATTTTCTTTATTTTCCAGAAAAATATAAATTCTTTTGATTTATTGTTAGAGTATGATATGGCTATATCAATTCTACAAGCATTTTGGGAAGAATTATGTTGATTCCTGACTTGAAATTTCACATAAATCAATTTTTTTGAAAAATTATGTACAAAATGAATTGAGAGTTGTCCACGATGACATCACAGATGCTGGCAAAGTTGCCAACTCAAGGATCCCCATAATAGGGATTTACTGAAACTTTCAAAATTCATAACTTTTGAACAGATTGTCCGATTTTGCTCAAACTTTCACTGTTTACTATTCTTGATCATCCTCATTCACTAAGAGCACACTGATGCCTGGGTAGCATTCTCCTTTAAGAAATCCTCAACTACACTTTACAGTGACACAGAGAGAGAGAGAGAGAGAGAGAGAGAGAATATTTGTGTCCACCAACTACCCCTCCCTAAATCTCTGACAGTCCTTAGCCCAAAGGTTTGACAAGGCTTAAGCTACTTCAAAATGAACTTGGACCTCTGGCGGACATGACATTGGAAAGACAGGCCAATTGGAAGGAGCAAGGGTAGAGAGTTTGCACCTGTGCTGGAGCTGACAGGGGCGGGTTGGTGGTCCCCCCTAAGGGGGGCCTGAGGGGGGACCCATTAGCCTGTCAGTACCCTACCACGTTTGACAAGTCCAGGGTTGATGGAGACCAGCTGATTACATTTATCCCTGTCATTTTTTTTTGGTGTGTGTGTGCTCTCCTATATTTCAGGCAAGCTGCGAGAAAGAGGATTGTAGAGCTCGCATGTCATTGGATACCAGCAAGAAGGCTTTATCTACAATGGTGTTGTTATTTGCAGAAGTGACTTTCTTGCGGGTAGAAGAAAGTATTCTAAGAAGCTCACAGAGTTGAGAGGTGAGCCCAAAAGTAACATTTTTTCCCCTTCAGGTGAGCTAAGTTATCATCAGTAAGGTAGAGATACTTTTGGGGCACATCACTGTATAAGAATGACCTACATGTCGAAGTAACAGTTAAAACGTTTAACATAAGTTGCCCAGCAAGAAGGCAGTAACTCCCATGTAATTGCTAATGGCAATAATATTCCATTTCCATTATAGCTTTAGACAGCTAATCTGACTTACATTTGGAATTTAAATTGTCACATTTTAGCACTTTAAACTTCTCAATTACCAGCAGGTACTTACAATCTGCTCATAACTGCTTAAGGGTTTTATCTTTGAAGACATGTTTACAGTTATAGAGAGGATGAAGACAGGGAATGTGTGTATTAAGAGATTTGGATCAAACATTTCAGTAACTTCAGAAGGAAATGGGAAGGCAATATGAAGAAGATTGAAAGGAAAGACTCATAGTGCTTTAGATTATGCTGTGGTATCCTTTCCCTGCCTAAGAAATTGCAATTTTAAAAATTGAACAGAGATTTCTCAAAAAGCTAAAATCAGCTTCCCCTTCTCAAATAGGCAACAAATGTTCTTTCCCCCATCCTACACAGTTTACACAAGAATTAATATAAATGAAAAAAGATAGAGAATATACATTTCTTAATGGCAATGTGTGACCAATTTGGATACTTTAGTGATCACTTACTATTAAATCGCTCTTATTTGATAATGGCATTAAATGGACTTAATGTTTTCAGTGAATTCTGCTCTTTTTGCCAATATATAATGTGTAATTCCTATATCATTCTGGATCAAGAGATAAAAGTAAAAGTATCACTAAAAGGAGACACTATCTGGCTATGGGTTAACGGGCTACTTACGGCACTTATTATTACAACATGCTAAATACGATATCGATGCCATCTAAATTTCAAATTAAGTAAAGGGTAATGGAGCCTTGAGGGGAGACTACTTCTTCATGCAATTTTTCCAATGGATGGAATGAAGCATTAGAAATTTAAATGAACTTGACTACGTATTCCAAAGCTTAAGCGTCACATATTGTTTTGCCATAAATAACTTGGGACTCTTCGATCAATATTCATTTATTTTGGTGTGGATACCCCCTACTTGAAATGGGTAGAAATTTGGGATGCGTTGTAGGAAGGAGCGGGGTTGAGTGATCGCATTAGAAAATGAAATGAGTAATCAAATACAGGTGAGATGAAACTGAACAACACACAACAGAAATTCATACTCAAATGATTATGATTCTGAATAAGTTTCTAAGATTTTTTTTTCCAGAGTATCATAGCATATAATCCTTAAGATGCCACAAATCTTAATTCCCTCAAAAGATTATTGACTACAAAAGTAATATTTTTGCACAAATCAATTTATGATACAATTCGAATTCAATCCCACAGGATATCCACCGAACTTCAACCTAAATTACAATTTTTTTTTTTACAATGACAATACTTATCCCTTAATGTTATTCCCTTCTATCTAAAATCCTTCTGTTGCTGAATGGATTTCCTGAGCTTGGATAATGGGCTTGTGAGAAATATGAACAGTTCTCTGCTGAATACAAACAAAATATACTACTATGTTTAATTAACCAAAGAGTTTCATGACTAACCATGAAGGGTCACACTTAAAGATTCATCCTGCTAGTGGGACACTTAAGTGACCACCAAGTGACCATCGAGTGACAAAATTTAACATATACATGATTTATGGTGAAAATAATTCATATTAAGTTTAAAGCATTCAAATTCAATGCAGAACTGTCCATCTAATTCTTAATCTTGGTAAGCAGAGCCAGTTGACCTCTTGAAATTAATCGGTCACTCAGCACTGACCGCAGTGTCACCCCTACCCTTCTTCACAGTTCCATGAACACCGCATTAAAAGTTAAAGAATCCCTGACCAAATGGGGAGAGGGTGGGAGACGGGTAGCGGGCTTTTTCAAACTTGAACTCAGAGGAGTAAAGTTAAAGAAGGATAAGTGGGTAAAACAATAAACAGAGACAGATGCACTATAATGACAGAGAAAGAGGCATGTAAAAGGATACAACTAACAGAAAAAAACAAACCATCCCCCACCCCCCCCCCCCATCAAAAAAAGAAAAGAAAAAAGAGACAGAGACAAAAGAAGGGAGAGAGAGAGAGAGAGAGAGAGAGGAGGAGGGATGAAGTCTGGACACAAATTGGAGGGTTGGCAAATAAAATGAAGATAAAAGTTAGTGAGGGAAAACATGTTGGAGAAACTAAGACAGAGGAAAAATCCAAGATTTATAACTCATGTGCCACAGATATATAAAACTGGATTTCACTTTGTTATCAATCATGGTTTATGTCTTTGCTAGGCCACAATTCTTGATTGCCAGGCACATGAAAAGTTGATGTCTTCAGTTAATTTGTTGCATCAGGGGCAATTTAATAGACAACCTGCCCCCTCCGCCAACAAAAAACAAAAATGCAAAAAGAGGTATTAAGGGCTAAAAAAAAACTAGTATCATGATGTGCAAGTATAGCTGTGCAGACATTGGCACACAGGAACTGGTGGAAAAGGTAAGAGGGGGAGGGGGCGTTGAAAGATATAGCAATACATTTCATTTAGATAGCAGAAAATGGACCAATATATGAATCATCAATCATCATCAAATTACGTTTATGTTTGTTATGTGCTATCAAATTATCTGCATTATTTTCCAAGCAGATCATCAACTTAGCAGCAGCTTTCAAAAAATGTCATTTCAAACTTGAATGATGATTAATTTGAAACATACACCCACGCATACTACTATGTTAACATCTTTCCACTATAACAGAACTTTATGAAATAATGTACCAAGGATATCCTAATGACAACATTAGAATGAAATGATGCATTAATATAAAGCCTTGAAAATTGATCCCGTGGTATGACTCAGAGGTAGTTGACCTCTTCATTTTCATATCCATTTCATTAACAATTTGATTTATACATCAATTTATACAAGCTGAAAGCAGAAACTCGAATCAAATTTTAGTAGACAATCCGAAGATGCTTTCCTGGAGAATGCTGATGAGTTCAATATTCACTCAAAAATGGGTTCTACATGTTTAAATTTTCAACTATTTTAAGATTATTTCATTTAACCACCCCACCCCCCCCTTTCCTCCCAAACCATCAACCAAGTTCCTACTTTGTAAATGAAGCACTATGCAAATGCATGATTTGAAAAAGGTGATAATGTAGTAAAAGCAACTTCACATTATCTCTATCTAAATGCTTATAGCATCTTGATTTTCACTTTAGCCTGTTGACAAATAACCAAATTATCAAATACTAAAAGACATATTAAAGGGGTGACCCAGCTCCAGTTGGCAGTAAGTTAAGAGCCTTATACAGTAGGTTTGTTCACTGGTACTTCTTTTCATGTTTGTTTGTTTTCTAAAGATGTCATAGCAAAAGTTTGACCATTATGTTTTCTTGGTGGTTTTAACTGCTTCTTTTTTCTAAATGAAAAGTGAAATCTGGTATTATGCATCAGAACAGTCAAAAAGCTATTTAGACAAATAAAAGAAAAGCTTACAAACTTCCTAATTCTCAAACTTTATTATGAAATCCATGCCCAATATTTCTGACAAGTTATGAAATAATTATCCCGGTTCCCTCACCTTGCCACAGTTTTTGTAAGCTCTTGTTTCCATGCTCCAGTTAACGCATTTCGTGCAACCGGCAAGCCCGAGCAGGGGCAGCACCCCTCTTGGATTACTTGATGTGGACGAACTGCCCAATGACGGGGGAGTTATTGTTTTTCAATAAGAGATAAAAAGCGTAAGGATGAGAAATGAAATATTGATGGCACTCGCTAACCACCTGACTAGAATCAAATGATTAAGTATTGATGTTTGGAATGACGCTGACAGCAGATGCCGTGGCCTGAAAAATTCACCGGGATGAGAAGTAGGAAAAAATGTGAATTAGTAGGAGTGTATTTGACGATGGAATTGGAGCGGCTTCTGAAGATGCGGAATCGCTTGGAAGAAGTTTGAAAAACAAAAGTTGATGAAAGGTTCAAGAATGAACATTGTCATTGTGAGGGTAGTTTCAAGTCAATTCACTGTTTACAAAATGAATGGTAGAAAATAAATTAAAAAAAAACAACCAAAATCGTACCACAGCAGACAATAAAACGGAAGATTGTAAAAGATCTTGAGGATAGAATGAAAGAAAATACTACAAGAGAAAACGGCAACTGCCAAATATATTTATAGCTCCCCATTCAAGGTATGCCTGTTTATATCTGTAATATTGTCCAGATTGGGCAATTACAAAACTTTTATTGGGACATTAATCATTCCCCAATGGAACTTTTGAAAGATTAAAACAGTTTTTTCCTCCTCAATTCTGAAAAAAGAAAAAGAAAAGAAAGAAAAAAAAAATGCTATAAGGTCAGCAACTGATTTGTTATATAGAGTCCAGATGAGGATTTTTTTTTTTTTTTTTTTTTTTTGGGGGGGGGGGGGGAGTGGAGGGTACTGTGAGGGGCATGCATGACCAGGGGGAAAATAGGGGGAAAATAAAAGTGATTTCTGGACAATTATTGTGTTCAGGGGCACTAATGATAGGACACAGGGCATGGGGAATGAGCAGAAAATGTGAAATCCTTATATATTTTGAGCTACATAAAATAAAATATTTACAACCTGATTTAGGGTGTCAACAATGGGGGACCTGGGAGCAGTGAAGTGTGCAAATGAACAAAATTCATAGCATGTATTGGGACATCACAGAGCTTGTGGATTTAAAAATCAAAGAAGACCCTAACATTCCCGGATCTTTAGATTAATTGTGGTAAATATCATGTAGGAATATACATGAAGACCGACAAATAAATGGGTTAAGCAATGCCAGGATCATTGGTAAAATACCATGCAAAGGTGTACAACAGTGCCACTCTGGCTTTACAGCACTTGGAATAAAGGATGAAGCCCCAAATCAATTGGGTAATACATGGTGCCGACTGCCGACCCAATCTTGACTCAGACTTGTAAGTTGAACTTGTATACGAAGCGTTGGGACTTAACTAACCAATGTGGGTGGTGCTCCAGAAACGTCAGGTTTAATTCCTCCATCGCTTATTGTCCAGCGCTTTTCGGGGGTGACAAAAGTGGCAATAGGGGGTACGGGGATTTTACCAGATTAAAAGCACATTGATGGAGGAGGATATTGTGGGTTATAGAGCAAAAGCTTGCTGGAAAAAAATTCACCCTTGTTAATTATCTTGAATAAAAAGCATCTAAATTAGTCCTGTCAAGTCCACCCAGATACAAAACAAAAGGCAGAAAAGCCTGTCTGAGGAAGACATGAAAAACGATCTTCACATGCAGGTGCATGGTCTCTGCGTACCTGTTTTCTTGCAGATGGGTTTCAGTGAGAAAGCTTCATTGTCAGAGAACCAAGAAAGATGGATTTTATAACGACAGGTGGTCTTTCTATACAGGTGATCATAAAAGCAGATTTTACAATAAAATCAGGACAATAAGATGCATACAGGCTCAAGTGTAAGTTTAAAATGGTTCTTACATGTATTTCATTACAAAGTAAAATTCACAACCGATATAACAGCTGTAATAATATCTTATCCTCTGCTGAAGGTTAAAAGGGCATTAAGTCATGTACTCTTTTCAAATAGAGTTAATGTCTTTCTAATCCTAAAAAGACAATACAGTGGGAACGTGTAAAAAAGAGGTCCAATATAAAGATGTCTAATATAACAGGGTATTTTTATTTTTCATCCTGATATGACAAGGTGATGCTAGTCTAAATTCTTTACATTCATTTTTTTAAATGCTGAAATAACAAGATTCCTCATATAATAAAGTAATCATTATGGTCCCAGGGTCCTTGTTAGGCTCATTATAGTGAGCTTTCTCTGTATGGACTACTGCATTGCTAAGGTAACGTATAGGAAGGTAGATAGCATAGGACTACTTACCTTTGAAATGAGATCCTATTTTCCAAGATGAAATCATCTATCCATTCTTATTTGTCTAACATAACCTCTAAATGACCTACAGTGCAGACACCCCAGAGTTTTCATTTTTAAAGCTTAAATCTGTCATGCCGAACCATAAAGACACCCCCCCCAGCCTGTCCTTAGGGCTTTCAAATGCAGAGAATGAATAATTGATCCATAGTAGTGGTAATACCATCTGTATATACTTTTATCTTTGTGAGCAGAGATAGCAATGATTAGCTGAGCTCAAAATGCTTATGAATTTTTTATTGATGTTTATCCTTGCTCACAAAAGGACTTCTCTTAGGGGATGATGGGGTTGTGGGAGAGGGATGGGAAGATCAGGGAGGGGCAGGGGAAGGGGCAGGGGCGGGGGCGGGGCATGGGCAGGGAGGCGGTATGATCACTCAGTGGTCGGGTAAGTTCTACTTAATTTATTACTGCGAGCACATACATTTCAGCCCTCTGGCTGCAGCATGTGCGTTTGTGTTTGTATTTTGCCATGTCTGCTTTTTGCAAAATAAACCATGAATTGAATTGAAATTAAAAATTGAGCAGTGGTCTTGCAACTTGAAATACCTGGGTTTGAAACCTACATGTACACAGTACAGGATGTGCGTGTGCCCTTTGGTAAGGCATTAATCCTAATGATCAAGTCCCTCAGAGAGGACTCACAGCCCTTGGTCCATAAACATTTCTTATCAGTCGGGTAAAAGAACCCATCACACGAAACTAACCCATAGCTCTAGGAAGGCAGGGGCAGCTTGAGTGCAAAAAACATTGTTTGTTCATTTAAATAGCTCAAACAAGCTTTGGAATGAGAAATTAGCATCAGACCTTCTTGAGAATTAAAGGAATCCAGGGGCTGAATGAATCCAAAGTTGAGGTTGCTTATTGGTCCATAAGCATTTCTTATCAGTCGGGTAAAGGAACCCATCACACGAAACTAACCCATAGCTCTAGGAAGGCAGGGGCAGCTTGAGTGCAAAAAACATTGTTTGTTCATTTAAATAGCTCAAGTTTACAAGCTTTGGAATGAGAAATTAGAATCAGACCTTCTTGAGAATTAAAGGAATCCAGGGGCTGAATGAATCCAAAGTTGAGGTTGCTTATTGGCTCACGCCAAGTTCATTTACAAATACCCTTTTCATATAGGATGTAAAAGCTGATTAAGTCCAGCTGATACCCTTTTCATATATGAGGAAAAAGCTGGTAAGTCCAAATTAGCATGCTTCAGCAGTTAATATGAATGCTAATTAAGCTGTCCATATCAGCATCAGCATTACTTGATCTGCTTTTAGTCCAGACTTCTCGACCCCCTTTGAGAAGTGGGTTAAGACAGTCCTGACTTGGTCTTCACCAAAGGTGGATTCTTCGTAATATGAACACTATCTGCACTAAGTTATATAAATCAAGATATACTATCCATGGGTTCACTGTATGTTTTATGACCAGGTGGCGGGAAGATCGGACAATGTGGGATTTTTAGGTACGCCATGTGCGCAACCATGGAAACAATTGCGCATCGCAGATGTTTTGCAGTTTAGCTACTGTTAATACTGTATGAAAATTGAAAGGTAGTGCATGGTCTTTGATGCAGATGGAGTCGGTAGCTAATTAGGTCCAGACTTGGCAGTGAATATGAAAACGTTATTACGCTCATTTATCCCCTCCCTCCATACCCGTATTTTCATCCTATGCCTCAGCGAATGCTAAAAGTTCATTAAAGCACAACCCCTGCCCTTCTCGTATGCAATTCATGGTTGAGCAGTGAGAATAATTACAAACATTGCTCTCTCCTCCCTCTTTGCTGGTTTTTCCCTCCTCATTTTCCTCCCTCTTTACAGATTTTTCGTCTTCATCCAAGATATTGTCCATTTCTCAAGAGAACATATAAAGTCATAGCCAAAGGAGGAAAAGATCGATGGCTGGAGGATGAATAGCGACTCCCAAATTGGACCGCTGAAAGTTTGATGAGTCTGCTAAAGCTCCATGCACTGACAGCCGTTTCAAAACATTTTCATATTTAATGAAGGATGAGAAGTTGAAGCGTGCAAAATTCTAAATGATTGGAGTTCATTTCCTCCATATGCCCTTAATCTTTAGACGCTACATGTAATATAAACTGAATTTCAATTAACTTTCCGGATTATGGTAATGCATGCTCTTTGATCAAAGCATCATTCATCTCTACTTTAATTTAGGAGAAAATCAATTAACATAGTATTTTCTAAAACATGAAAATCTAAATGTAAAGATGACTTCCTGTCAGAATGTATTTCAACATATAGTTCTTTCTTTTTAATTTACAAATACAACTGAATTATCCGTTAAAAGTTTACAAGCTATGATTCACTGTTTCACGCAGTATTCCACTAATTATGGTAACGAAGCTAGTGAACTATTTATAAAAATCACAGCCACAATACGAATTCTACGGTGTAATGATGGCCTATATCATGGAACAATGATTCTTTTGATGGGCCTGTATCTATTATTGTTGAGAAATCTAAATTGGATAAAATACAATTAAATAGCCATGAAGTCAAAGAGGCCTCCCAGGCTATTATGAAAAATAGATTTAAATGGGTTACCTCCCTAACAATACACTCTATGAAGGTAAAGACCAGATACCACTGGTAGAATGCTAGTGAATACCCCCCTCCCTGCCCCCCCCCCCCCCTCCCCCTCAAAAATAGATCTTTCTACAATAGATGATTGGTTGCAGTGGTAGAATAAGTCCCTTGTCATGGCCACACAAAGGGGGTGATTGGGGTATAAACAGCACCCTCTAAATTCCTTTCCTTTGTGAGGAGCCCCCGATCCATGTCAGTTGCTAACAATTGGGAAAGGGAGGGACAATGGGGGTAACGCCCCCTCCTGTCTGAGAGTAAATGGGAAGGGGAAATAGAGAAAGAGTTGTGATTGCGCTTACTGACACAGGTTGATAACTTGCGGTTCAGCCCAGTTTGAAGTCACTCAAGTTTATCGAGGATCTCTTTGCTGCAAGTTGCTGTTTGCTCAATAAGGATTTTCTGTCTTCTACTTGTGTGAAATAATCTTTGAAATGTATGTTTGTGATTAATAAAAGTGAAAAATTTATCAAAAATGATTGTAAATGTTTCAAAAACTTACATTAAAAGATGGGCAAAGCCAATAACATATACTATTTTTTTAAAGGAACTTTTCTTTTATTTTCTTTTAACCCATAGCAGTATAGAGCTTTCTTGAGGTCTAAATTAATCATCTTCAATCCTCAAATTGGCTATACAAATTATTTTTTCCACGTTTGCATAGCTTGAAAAAAATAAATATGGATATAACATAAACCAAAATGAAATATAATTGTAAAATTGAATCGGAAATTGCCATTTTGAACACAAAAATAGTGATTATATATTATTCACTGCATTGCCAATTTAAAGAGTTTAATGATTAGTTATACTTAAACTGCTCTAATTCGAGAACGCCACACCATACAGCGATGGGAATGGGCTCAAATTTGTCAGTGCATTTTTCACTTTCTGCTCATGTATGATATGTACTGCCCAACATTCTGGACCAACACTGCAAAAGCGTCTCCTAAAGGTGACACTGTATGTCTATGGGTTAAGGAACTTTAACATTGCAAGGGAATTGTTTTGGTCACCTCAACTGAGAAGCGGCACTTGAGCAAACTATTTTGCAACCTATACGCACCACTTATTATCACCATTGTTCCAAAATATGCTTCTCTCTCTCCCCGAAATTCCCATTATTGACACAAAACAAACACTAACATACTTCATAATGCTTTGATCTAAGTTCAAAGGAATGTCAACCAAATTTGCATAGCTAACATGGAAATAAACTTTACATTTTCAGAAGTGGACTTCAGACATTTCAAAGATTTATTTTTTACTTACAATCCTTCTTTTTTTAAAATCTGTAAGTAAAGCAGTAAGAAAAGAACATGTTTTTTTTTTGTTTTGTTTTTTTAAACAATTTTTAATACAAATTCATGGTTTTAGTAAGAATGCATAATAATATAAGCTATTTCACAGTATTCTGCTTCTACCTTTCTCTCAAGAGCAACATGATTTGTGGAAATTTGTATAGAAATCTGCTAATCATCCAAATCTACACAACAATATGAATCATGAATGAAGAGGAAAATGAAAGAAGAAAAAAAAAAAATAAAAATAAATACATTATGGCATGCTACATGCTGCAGAAACTCATGATGTGCAATTTTTTGACTATTTAAAGGGATGCAAACTCAAGAGCGTTGTCAAAAGGCTGTCTGCAGTAAATTTTGCTGTGTGCTCAATGCCACAAAGTCGTGCAGAAGTTATGTTATTTCAAATCTACTCCTTATGTACAAATCATTCTGAGACCTACAAAGGTTGAATGGGTCTAGGTCTGTTGAGTCGTCTAGATAAGCCTCTTGTGTAGAGTTTTGCTTTGATGATTCTATCATGCCACTAAAATGACAATGAAAAACTATTGCTACTCCTGCTTCTACTACATTCATTCCGAGACTTACTGTTTACAAAGGTTGACCAGATCTAGGTCTGTGGTGTTGGCTGGAAGGCCCCGTATGTAGAGGTTGGTTTTGCTGAGCTGCTCGCTGCCGCTATTGCTGCTCTGTGATGATGGGGAATGTGGTGATGGGAGTTGTGAGGAGGGGGTGGATGACCCCGCTGACCCCCCACTGCCGGAACTATGGGGCCCAGGCATGCCTCTCATGGTGGGGTATGTCTGTAAGGACAAGAAGAAGAGATAAAAAGAGACTGGTAATTGTCTCGTTTCACAAACTAGCAACATTAATATCCATAATGATCTCACTAATCATTCTCATGATTTTGAGTATATAGCATCATGATTATTGTTATCAATAATATTGTCATCATCATCATCATCACAATCATAATTGTCTCCATAATAACAATGAAGATGATGATGATGATGATGATGATGATGATGATGATGATGATAATGATAATACTACTACTACTACTACTAATAATAATAATAATAACAATAACAATAACAATAATAATAATAACAATAATAATGATAATAACAATAATAATAATAACAACAACAACAATAATAATGATAATAACAATAATAATAATAATAATAACAATACTAAAAATCATCATCATCACCACTACCATAACCATCATCACCATTATCATCATCATCACCACTACCATAACCATCATCACCATTATCATCATCATCATTACCACTGTCGTCATTGTCGTCGTTGCCAACTTTAATCATATCAATATCTTCATGACAACCATACCACCAATTAGCAATATCCAAAGAAGATACCAAGAAACCTTATGGAAAATTCTAGTGGCTATTTTCTTGAGCCATTTTACCACAGACTGCCTTCATTACTATAACGGTAGGTATACAATATTTACATCATACTAATATGCCTTCCCACTCCTCCCAACAATCTAAATATCACAAACCATCAATGATACAGAAACACCTTCAACTCTATTTAACATATATCAGGACGCCAAAGAAGCCAGAAAAGACATCACTGCTTCTCCTTTCCTTCATTTTCCTTTCACTCACTTTATGTTATGTATATCCACTGTTTGTACTAGTTTGTGTCTTCTTTTTTTATTTTTACTGTTTAACTATTTTTACAACTCTTAAGTTATAGGGGGCTGCAATCTAAAAGCTCGGCTTTTCAGCAGTACCCTCCATTACCAACCTTTCTTCAGGCTCTTGTACACGGGAACTATTTATATTTACGAATCTACTGTTAAGTTTCATTTTTTACCTTGTATGATGCATACTTTGTATTCTGTTTATATTATGTTGGAAATGGAAAATAAACGAAATGAAAAAAAAAAAATAAATGAAATTAATCCCATCCAACTGATTCTAAGGGGGAAGCTTCCACCCCCTTCTAATCCCCTAGACAAAGAGCAATAATCCATTTATTATGAGAGAGATTGGGGAAGCTCTTGAGGGGATTAGCCTCTATAAACAGGCTTTGGATGCTATTTGGAGCCATTCCAAACAAGTTGAGGGCAAAACAACAACAACAACAACAAAGAGAATATAATAGAGCTTTCTTTCTCAATGAAACTACCCCTGTATTAATGTGCAAACTGTGTGAGCTGCAGGGGGGGGGGGGAGCTGTTAATGAAAGGATAGGGAAAAACCTGCAGTAACTGATAATTTGAGATCTGGATGCACACAAAAAAAGAGAAAATGATGGGTCGACTTAATTCTCCCTCCCCCAAAGCGGTCCTTTCATAACAAACAGTCAAATTCAAATAAATAATCTGATACATTCAGGCAAGCTCAGTCTGTCTGGTCTGATCTAATCTGATACTACAATATCAAGGGCACTTGAAAAAATGATAAAAGAAAGAACATTATTGCATGAAATAATGGATAAGTGGTTTCACCATTTATCAAAACACCCTTTTGATTTTGTTACTCAAATTACAACACAACAAACAAATAAAAATTATATACCCTACAATACATGTAGATGTGTATGTACATGGCATATCACAAGTACTTTTAAAATTCATTTGATATTATTTTAATTTCATGCATAGCAAAAATTCCCACGCGATATCCTCCTAATAATTTGCTTCATTGTGTTTTTAACTAACTTTTTTTTCAGATATGGAGTTTCAAATAAAACTCAGCATAGGTCTTTGGACTCTTCAAATATCATAACATTAAAGCTTTAACAGGTTGTTACAGCCCCCCCCCCCCCCCCCCTCACCAGCACTTTTCCCCCTGTCACAGGACCCATGACAGACACTCCCCTTTTTCAGAAAATGGGGTGGTCCAAAGTATACCACTTCTCATCAAGAGTAATGATTTCTTTGGCCTGTACCATTACCAAAGAGGTTACAAGCAAAGGTCAGGGATGGAATGTTATACTGGAAATAACCAGTTCTTCTGGTATTTCCATTTTCACTTTGCCATTTGGGAACCCAAACTTATGACAGCGGTCACATGTACATACTAACAAGAAAATTTCCTATATGTAGGTTGACGCCATTGTATTACAACAAATGTTTATTTTCTCGGTGGTCAACCTTTCGCAATTCTTTCAAATGTTAATTTTTCTACTTTCATTTCTAAAGTACTGACTCTTATTCACACTCATTCTCATATTCTATAGGCCACGAGCACAATACCTATCGATTTTTCAGCTACACCATTTCTTACAAAATCTGGTTCATTTTTGTTGGTCACAGTTTTTGTTAGTTTATGGTCTACATGTACCACTGCCTATTATATACACTTGTTTTATATACAATGTAAATATGGTTCTTTTATGCAAACAAATAGTGATGAATTCATTCATGAAAAATGTCACTAATGCAATACAATGTTCTCTTCTTTTGTAATTACTAATTAGAAATATGATTTCAGGCTCACAAGAATGTCTTTGGAGTTTGGTACTATTCAACATTAATGAAAAACTCACAAAGCCCTGAACAAAATTCCTGTTTCATTCAATAAGGCTTAATGGTTAACCAATGAATATTTAATCAGATTACACAAAAATATGCAAATATACATCCCCCATGCACAGACACATCTGTTACTCCACTCATTATAAAAGCACCATTATCCCCCACATACATAAACACACAATCATATGAGCATCAACCACGTTGCTATTCAGCATACCAAATTGGCAATAAACCTCGATTCCTGCAAGGGATTATGGGCTAAATTAGCCACGAGTCCCTAAAACTCATTATATCATCAAGAAATTAGGTTATATCATCACTGGTTCTTTATGAGTCTGGGTAAATCATTGCAATTTTCTAGCTTGATGAATCTTTTCCCTGGTCTTGGCATTCAACAATGCATCCTCTATGCAAAAGCTGATAAGTACAAAATGAGGTATTTTAATGATTTGTTTGGTTAACTAATTTGCATTCATAATTCGCTTTGTTCCTTTAACCCATATACAGCAGTATAGAGCAGTAAATGTCTCATTTTAGTAGCACTTTTATACTATCTGTTGACCCACAATGCTAGAAACAACTCACTATATTCTATACATGAGCAGATGTACATGTACATTAGTTAAAATCACAGACCAATTTGACCCTATTTCTAATGTAGTATGTTGTAGGCCTATACTGTTTACATACATGTATATTAACCCATTCGTGACAGAGGTCCACATTTTGTGGTTTGGCCTAATATCTTTTGATGCAAAGCCCTAAAAATCATACCAAATACATGAGCAGAAAGAGCAAAAAATTATACACAAACTGTGCCCATTTTGGTTGCGTCAATACTTGTTTGATGCTGAAAATTTTTAAAAGGAAAATAAGCATTAAAATCCTTAAATTGGCAATGTGATAGAAAGTTTAAAATCACCGTTTTCCCCTGCAAATTGGCAGCTTTTTGACTTCTCATCATAATTTCTGTCAATTTATATTCATTTCAGATACATGATGTTTTATAAGAAAAATGTAGCAATAAAATAAAAAATGTTGGTGTTGCCAATTTGAAGAATAAAAGCTGATCAAATTAGGCTTTAAATAATTCCTGTCACGAATGGGTTAAGAGTGATGATATGATTGCATTTGTAACTTATCACTAAACTTTCTAAATTGGCAATGCAGAGTTAAGTATATAATCACTATCTTCATGTGCACATTGGCAATTTTCAGTCATGTTCTGCAATCTTCAGTCATGTTCTGCAATCTTCATTCACAATGCTATGTAATATCCTATATTCCTGAAATTAATTCAGTTGTTATTGTTCCACAAAACTATTCAAACTACCTAAACTATCAAAACTAAAGATGTTTCCTATTTCACAAAGGAAGGCCAAACAAAATTATTACAATAATAAATGGAAAAGAAAAAAGGAAGAGGACCAGGAGATGAAACAGTACGAAAAAATTTTTTTTTAAAGGAGAATGCAACCCAAGCATCAGTGTGCTCTTCATGAATAAAGATGACCAAGAAGAGTCAACAGTGACAGTTTGAGCAAAATCGGACAATCGGTTCAAGAGTTATGAATTTTGAAAGTTTCAGTAATATGAGGATCCTTGAGTTGGCAACTTTACCAGCATTTGTGATGTCATCGTGGACAACTCTCAATTCATTTTGTACATAATTTTTCCCAAAAATTGATTTATATGAAGTTTCAAGTCAGGAATCAACATAATTCTTCCTGATATGCTTGCAGAATTGATATAGCCATGTCATACTCAAACAATAAATCAAAAGAATTTTTATTTCTCTTGAAAATAAAGAAAATATTGAATTCTGTTTACAAAATGAATGGAGTTGTCCACAATGACATCACAGATGTTGGCAAAGTTGTCAATTTAAGGATCCCTATAATACGGATTAACTTAAACTTTCAAAGTTCATAACTCTTGAATAGATTGTCTGATTTTCCTCAAACTTTCACTGTTTACTCTTCTTGTTTTTCTTCATTCACTGGAAGCACACTTATTTGGGGTTTGCATTCTCCTTTAAGCAGATAACGACACTTTCACAAAAATCTTGCTTCCCACTTGAAGGAGTCCGATCCTTTAAACTAGCCAACCTTCTGCCCTGCTGGTAATACAACTTAAACTGACCAATCACAGCATGAGGTCAAATGTCCAAGTATCTTACCTCCCCCAACAAATTTTCACTGCTCCCTGCTTAAGGTCAAAGGTCGCAAAGGATGGAATGCGGACTTGGGCTTGCTGGCCTCGATCAGATTTCATTTTCCCCCCATTTCATATTTTACAGACTCTCAACTTCTTATTTTTCTTGCTTTAGCTTTGGGCAAAGTCTGGAGAAGTGATGAACTATGTTTTTCAGTGGCTGTTATTCTTTCACAAATCCCCTCCTAAAAAGTTGGCCTATATCGTTTATTTGAGAAAAGATTACAGGAGCTTTTGGACTTAATATTTGCTTCCCCCCCCCCCCCCCTCCTCATAGAGATACTAGGGTGCAGTTGGTGCAGTATCACATTTCAAATTCACATTCCATGTAGAAGTATCAGGGGCGGATCCAGGGGGTGGATGAATCGGTCACGCCCCCCCCCCCCCTTTTGGAACCCAAGGGGGGCCAAATTGGCCACAGCCCCCCCCCCCTTTGAAAAGCAGAGAAAGCAAAATTTAGGGTAAAATACATGTGAAAATGCAGAGGGCCCTTTTTTGGGTAAAAAAGACACCTGAAAAGCCACCCCCCTCCCTTGAAAAATTCTGGATCCGGGCCCCGAGTATCACTGCAAATTAATGACACAGAGACTATTCAGATCATCACACTTCTTACACTGACAGTGACAACTGTCCCCCTGAAATATTCACAATATTCCACATTAGGAATTCAACAAGCTCAAGTATTTATCAATTTCTTCCTAAAAATGTAAGCCTATACTGCAATACAAGATAGGCCTACTTGTTCTCATGAAGCTTTTTCTCTTTCTTTACCATACATCAAAATTGGACACCAGTTTCACTTTTGATGGCTAAACTTACAAAACTATGATCTACACTTTTACTACTAGTGTAGAGATACAAAGCCCCTGACCCTTAGTCCACAGAAAAGCCAAGTGTTGGTATTCTTATTTCATCTCAAATTCTCCCTTGTCTAATGAGATAAAAGTCCTGTATACCACCAATCTCCTTCCAGTCTCAAACTTTCCACCTCTGAAAAAAAGAAGAAAATGAATTTCAATCTCCCCCAGGGATACAACGGGACTTGGCATTAAATTAGCCCTGATCAGGTTGCACGGCTCTGTCCACCGCTCGTCGATTACACCGTCGTTTACTCTGCTAACACGATTAGCGCTCGGAAAAGGCGGCGGTGTCGGTCGGCCGCCATTCCCTACTTGTAATGAGAGCACTTGACAGGACTTGGCCGAAACGTGACAGGGAGAAAAGTCAAAGCTGCGACTATAACCGTTACAGATCTAATTGTGGAATGTCATGAACTGGAATAATTTGCCCTGAAGCGTTTACTCGCAAAGTGACATTAGTTTGTCCCTCTGGATTATGACATTTGGAATATTGGGTCAATATGTAAGTCAGAGAGGGATGCTTGCTAGAGAATGATATCAAGATGACCTCTTCACGTTTGGGAATCTTTGGGATACACAACTTTTTTTCCTTAAATAGTGAAATTTATCACCATGGCAACTATAAAATTAATTTCCATTTACTTAGTGAATATCGATCAACAAATTCCTGCAGTCATACCATTTCCTATTTCTTCATAACCAACAATCAGAGTGTAAGGACTTGGCTTTTGCAATTCGTACAATTATTGTTTCTGTTTAGATAAAAATGGACGGCTGATCTTATTCCATCCCAAATTTTTCTGCTGTGAGTTCCCCTAAAATTATTCTCTGTTACAGCCAATGTATATATCAAATGATGAATTATCAAAAACAAAAATTACAAGCCTCATGTACCCAACATCAAATCTGCATAACAAGACAATAGCCTATATAAATCTTGCATATTCCCGCAAAGTAGAACAAAAATGATCCTGAAAACTAGACTAGAATCTTTTGCATTATCCTGAATGGACGGAAGTGTATACCCCATACTCCTGGGAGTTGAAATTGATAGAAAAAGTAAATTCAAGCAATTGTTTCGAAAATATCAAAACTGTCCAACGACTGTCGGGATACAGTCTGTATGGATAGACTTCAGTTCTTGGTGGCTTTCAGAGCTGCATATTTATGTGTGAACATGCTGTTCTGCCCTAAAAGCCCCTCCCCACACACAGCATGTTTACATTGCAAACAAACATTGGGCTGACAAGAATGCTCTAATGTGAACTCCACAGCTCGAAGATTGTATGTTACACATTCTTATAAGGTCATGTGGGCTTTGTGAATGAAATATGCAGACCAGGCACAAATGCGAAAGGACGATAGGACGGATGGAATGGGATGGAGGAGAGAGTGCGGTAGATTGGTGATAGAGGGATAGAATAATAAACTGTTAGAGTAATATGAAGTTTGAATAAGTGAGGACTCTATTGATGCACAACTAGACCAACTTGAAGTAAGAGTACCTTAAAAAGTGACATGAATAAGTCGCCACGTGAACGCAACTAATTCTAAACACTGATCAGTAATTTTAAAGGCTTGGAGGGATGTTTCCACACTATGACTAATGTTTATCAAATGCTAGCAAATTTCCACAGGAATATGTAACTTGCAGACAAAAAATACTTTAACTGTAGGCATATACTTTAATTACACTAAAGATAAAATAAGTTAACCATTTATGTTGATGAAGTAGAGCCTTTTGGGAAACGTATTCTAACGATCTACTCCTCAAGTTATATTCCATCAAGTAACATCTCATTTTTATGAATATATGAATTCTTTTCTCCATTGTAATGTTAACATAAAACATTCATGAAATGTAGAGCAAGCTTGCAAGCAAAAAATGGAAGGGGGAAGGGAGAGTTGAGTATTTCGGATGGAATCTATGGAATGCCGATTCAAGGCAAATCTCAAGTGAATTTCTGAAGCTTTCCACACACCCCCTTTCAACTCAAGTAGAAACAAGTTTTGTGGTACTGACCACAACAAATGGTTCAACCAGGAATTTCAAGTTTGATTCATTCCAGTCAGGCTTTAGTGACAGATAATAACATGAAACTGGGGGGGGGGGGGGGGGGAGGGGGAGTAGAGAGCGAGGCATGTGATATCAGAGGTGAATTGAACACAGGAAATACAGTTGACTCTGCCTAAGCCGAATTTCTTGGGACTGAAGAAAATGCGTCAACTTTGAGAAAATTCGACTTATGAGGGGTCAAAAACAATAGAAAATAAAGGAAATGGGACTCAGTACAGACCTTCGACTTAGGCGATTATTCGACTTATGCGACTTCGACCTATGCAAAGTTGACCGCATTGCATCCTGGTTAGCCAGGATACAATGCTCATTCGGTAAGGGTAGTATAGGCACAAATAAGCATAAAATAGGAGGGAGCAAAATACTGTAATATTCGGTAGGAGCCGTTAATTCATAAAACCAGCAATCCGAAGAATATCTGTAAAACGGTGTAACATTTGCGCCAATCTTACGGATAGGTAAGTAATATGAACAGGGCTAATGACATCATGTTTTGGGGGGGGAGTCTGGAGGAGAAGGGATGGGGCAAAAACAGTAGGGGTGGATAAAGGAAGAAGCAATGCTACGTACTTTGAGGTAGGAAAACCACGAGGGTGGGAGGGAAGATGGGGTGGAGGAAGAAAAGGGTGGATGCAAGAAAATACAGTAGCAAAAACAGTAGGGGTGGATAAAGGAAGAAGTAATGCTACATACTCTAAGTTAGGAAAACCACAAGGAAACTGATTAATTTCCAATCAAAATTAAATGACAGATCATTACATAAGTCAATAAATAGGGCAGGGGGTGGACCACGAAGTGGTAAAGGGAGCTAAGGAAGCAGTACAATGTAGGAAAACCACAAGGAAATCACACAGAATATCATCAAGAACCAAAGTGAGGTATTTACTTATATACCATGAAAGATCGTGAGAGATTAATTGAGTAAACAGACATACGTGCGCAATATCCTGATAACAAAAGATAAAACAGGAAGTGACACATAGGTTGTTAAAGATTATAAAACCCCATTTCTGAACATTCTAAGGAAGTAAAAATACAAATATTGAAAAGAATAACTCCTAAAATGAAAGCCATGAAATATTATAACACTGGTTAGTCAGTCATAATATCATAGATAAACTGACATAAAGTGCTTAGATTGTATCACGAGGTGGAAATTTGAAGCCAAAATAGCTATCACCAACAAGCCAAGAGCAGACAACCACATGATGAAGATACAATATGCATATATCAAAACAAACGCAGAAGTGGGCGCTGAAGGAAATGATGTTGATACCAGCACCCAATCTTGTACAAAAAAAAGGCCAAGCATTATTACTATCTTTCAAACTGCTGGAAACTTGAACAATATATGAAATGAAAAAATGCCCACAAATGTGAACACCCTCAAAGAACAGGAAAACAATAACACTAACGATAAAAGCAAGACTGTTTTGACAGGAGACTCCAGTAGGTAAAGATTAAAAAGAAGAACAAAAGAAGAAATAGTATGTTATCTACACATGCAAGGTACACAAGTTTGCAAATACAATGTAAATTTGTATCTATGACCCTTAATTGCCATGGTAACTGTATAAACAATGTGCCTGGATGAACTAGAAAGCAATGTTCTCGCAATTATCTTACATAAAAATATCTTTTTTGAGAATTCAAATAGATATGAATCCTACCGAATAAACCCAGACGGCTGTCGGCTGCTGCGATGGAATGATGTACGGAGATTGGGCAAGTGTCTTCATCTCAGGCTTCCAAACCGACAAAAAATTTCAGTCACTGACTTGGTTTCGCTCGGTAGTTGGTATCACTCCAAATAATCTCAATTTTCAACACTGTCACACCCCTTAACAAGATGCTGAGAGGAATGCATCAACTGATGATAGTCGTATCCATGTATCCAAGAGAGCAAGCACTATCACAACCTTTGACCTTACAGCTTTTTATAAAACAATGTGAAGACGAAAATGATTGTGAATATATGATGCCACCATCAATGTATTTGTAAATAATATCTACACACACTTTTTGAAATCAACAAACACATCAGGGAGAAGGCAATTTCTTCCAGTGTATTTATAACTTCCAAGTTTATAAAAGTCTCCTTCCCTTTAAGTGCTGTGCAAGAGTAACTGATTCTAGCCCTTAGATTTAGTCTTAAAGACTGAGGGATTGTGCCAGTTAAATCCCAGGCAGAGCTGTCAAAGTCCCAGCCAATCGAAATCCTTCCCCGACACGAACGTTAGCATTGCCCCTCCGTCTCCTCCATCTATATAGCTGAAGGTTACATACAAATGAAGCAAGCCACACTGACAGGCATCCAGACTTTGCTCACAGGTGGTTTGTTGGTGGCAATGTCAAAACCAAAAGATGAGAGAGCAAACTTTTGGGAGTCAGTCGTCTGGTGTAGCTATCACAGATGTTGTCTGCAGGCACGAAGTGAGAAGCAATGCAATACTCCGCACTGTGTTTATCGTCGGCTTGAATTTAGTTAGTGAATAAGGCATAGGTTCCCAGAAGCAAGAAGACTTTGAAGCGTAATTGACGATTTCTACCCACCGATGCTGCTTCTGCCGCTACTCCCAATGGTGGGTAAACTAGCGAAGGATGCCGAGGTAAAATGAGAGAAGAGAGACAGAGAGAGAGGGAACATGGGATAAAATGTGTGTGAAACTAGCGAAGGGGCTTATTGGTTGTAAATGCGATCCTCTGTGATTTGCTGAGAGGGGTCAGGCGAGGTCCTCTGGTGGAATGTTGGAAATGTACCAGAAAAACGGGGGAACTTTGGAATGTTGAAACCCACTAGAATGCAGATACACAAGCCGGAGGTGTATAGATGACTGGCAATTTGATGAGCTTGACTCTAAGAAAAGTGAGCGTATTTGAGAAGAGGGGGGGGGGGGGGAGTTCGCAGTGTTGTCTCAGAGAGAGGGGAAGAAGGAGAAAGGCATTGATCTGTTTATCTTGGGGTTATTCCCTTTCCTGCCCCGCGTCCTGGTTTCAAAGTTAGGGAGAACAAGTGGGGGAAAAGAAGGTTTCAATTGTTCGGGCGATGAAAGCGGAGTCAAGTCAGCGGAGTAAAATGTCAGAACGGCGATGTTGTCAGATGCTGTTGGAGAAGAGGGGAGAGCAGAGGAGTAGGGAAAGCGGTAGATTTCTAAGCTTGAGCCAACGCCTCAGGAGGGTTGCGCTCTCCACAAACCGTGTCAAGCAAGGGAGGGTCGGTGAGAGACTGCAGAACCCCCAATGGTTGATTAGCATCCCCTTAACGACTGATGCCGCCAGTGATGCCTGCCGAGCGAGATGGAGTGCTGGAGATACAGATGATGAAATGGAGATTCTCCGACTGGTAATAAACTTTCAGTCAGTAATTATCTCAACACTGGACGACTTCCCCCCAACTGATGGTGGTGTTTTTCTGCATTCCAGCCTCTCAGAAGCCGTGCACAAATATTTTGTCCTCAGTTCAGTCCACTCAAAGAACCAATCCGTGGATTATTGGGCAATACAACAATCCACCACAGTGCAGTGCTAACAGTTACCACTATGTACTTAAATTAGAAGTTCAGAAAAAAAACCCCAGAATATCATGAATATTTGCTTCCAAGTCTTCAAGCAGACAAATATGACAACTGTTTCCAAAGGTAGACAGTGCAAATAAAATTGAAATGTTACTAACAATGTATGGAATCATGGAGCCCTGCTGAGCAAAAGACACCCTGCCCCTTTACCAATAAACTTATCCAGTGTTAATAAATCTGTGGGCCAGATAGACAACCAATGAATGAATGAAGCTGTATGATGCTCAGGGAAAACTCCACTGACTTCACAACACACACAGCTGGCTTTACAATATTCATACACACACAGCGAACAGCTGATCATGTGTATACAGGACATGCACAGTGTACCTACACACTGAGTGGTATTCATATACACACCCTTATCAATGGTTGTGTGTATGTCCAGAAAGACGACAAATGGGAGGGGCACTTTTGGCTTGTCACATGGGTTGTGATGACATTATATTTTGGGGTAGGCATAGAGGGAGGGTCAAATAGAGTGACCTTTTAGTTTTGCTAGCAAGCAAGGAAAAAAAAAGTACATGCAAGTTGGCAAGTGGCAGTAATAGTTAAAGATGCACCAGTAAAATAACATGTGACACTTCTCGAACTTGTTACTGGTAGTGCTAGCAGAAATAAAACCCAATTCGCTTTTTATCAACTTTGGGGGGTAGGCTAAAGTACTACAAATGCACATGGATTACTAGTAATAACTTTCTGCAACTCTAGAGTAATTAGGCCAAACCACTAAGAATACAGGGGAATATCTATCATATTTTTTCAAAAACAGTACTTCAAATTATAATAAGTACGGATTCGGACAATTCTTAAGATTAAAAAGAAAATACACAAAGACTGTACAATAATAAATAGAGGACCAAATCTATGATCTGAATATGAATATTTGTTTCAAAAGGAGGCAACATACTGGAAATTTTCTGTCATGATGCACACAGTAGTTAAAGAAGTAAATGAATAATATATAGATCCATCCAATATTAATAAATGAATATCAAGTAAATGAAAGAATGAATAAATGAATAAATGGATGAAAGAATAATGAATGAATGAATAAACATATTCATTAAATGAATAAAAAGAGAAAAAAAAAAACCATTGTGCCTTCTGCATAGCATAATCCCAGGCTATAGTCTACAGGTAGAAGAAAATGAAACTAAATCACTGTAGTCATACAAGGTTAAAAAAAAAACTATACAACTGTTATTGATGCAATAGAATAATACTCAAAATGAAAAAAAAAAAGTTCAATGTGTTCAGATATGCTCTGTCGGGCCCTCCTTTATTTGTCCCCCTTATTGTTTCCACCCTACTAAATCTAAAGAATACCCCGTAAAACAATATTTTAAAAAGAAATATGGAAGGAAAAAAAAAATGCAAACAATTACTCAATAGAAAACAGACGGGTGTCAGGAATGTCAAGTTTAATCAGTTAAAAACCGGTTTACAATCAAATAGTAGTATGAAACATGACAGTAGGTATGCCTGAACAAATTTCTTAGTACATTGCCCCCAAGTTTCTACATTTGCTAGAGCAGTCACTCTGTAGGAATGATAAATAAATATAGAATGAAGTGATTGACCTTTTATACCTTGGGCCAATTAAAATTGATCCTATATGCTCTAGATGCTCATGAACATTTCTTTAAAGGAAGGAAGGAAGGGGGTCCGCATTATTTGATATTTTCAAATAAATATTGGATATAGGCTTGATGTTTAATCAATAAACTGAAACTATTGAAAAGGAGACAGTAACTATTTGATTCAAACATATTTTTTTTCACAACTGTTCAGAGTTTACAAAATGAAGACATTGTGTAATGTGTGATTTACTATGGAATTAGTGAATTTGTAGGTCTAGTAGCAAAGAACAAAACAAAACAAACAAAACTTTAACTGGTAACACAAATAGCTAAAAATGAAATAAGTTACAAATGAATAGCCCCCTCTATATGTAAATATGTTACTAAAAAATATAAACAGATTACCAAAGTATCATAGATAAAGAATTTTTTTTTAAAACCTAAGAAAGTGAGGAAACGCCCTTCTGCTTCTCAGTAGTGAAGAGTGATGGTGGACATATTTGATCTCAGATTTCACAATCAACCACTCTTCTGCTAATGCCCTCACGATTGATGACCAAATCTAACTGACTGCAAAAAAGAGAATCATTTCATATTTCTGGTTTACGATACTACTTGCTTGATTTACAGCCTGATACACTTTTAACCCCTCCCATAAAAATCAGTACATTCCAAGGCACAACCATAAACTATACGCTCTGGTTTCTAGGACCATTTTCATGCAAGCGGAGATTGCAATTTAGCATTGCAATTATGCTATTAGAATTATCGTCCGTATATGTGACCGAGAAAAGTTTTGTGGATTCTATAAGGTTTTGCATTTCAGAGCAAAGAGAGGAGGTGTGGCTTTTTTCCAGGTACCTATCAATCGCTCATGCACTATGCTCATGAAGGCAATGAGTGTTTTTTATTCTGAAGAAGTGGTTGAAAGGTCACCATAAGCTCCGCCCCCCAAAACACGATTTGGAGGTCAATCCATACACATGACTGTTTCGTTCCGTCATTCGGGGGAATCGTCACTGGAAAACATCTCCAGACCGTCATTTGAATTTCGCAATTCAAATTATGCTCCGTAGCATTCACACGGCCAAACTGCATCATTAGAATTAAGATTCTAGTGATGCATCACTAGAATCTTAATTCCTAGGATGCATTCTGCACTAATGGGAAAATGGTCTAAGTCTTGTGACAGAGCACCTTCACTAAACCTTGTTCAATCACAGATAGAACAGAAATATCAACCCCCTTACCCTATATATTTTCCAAACCATATCTGAGCTGTGGGCAATAAACCTTTCAAATTATTTTTATATAGTACTATTATAGAGTAGATTTGGGATTTTTCTATTTCTTTCACCTGCAAACAGGAAACCAGCTTGCAGTTTGGAACTTGTTTCCACAAAATGAAACAGAGAATTTTAAAAAATGATACCGGTAAGAAAGAGTTTTATAACAAAGTGATGAAGTGACAGAGCACCTGACTAAACCTTGTTCAATCACAGATAGAACAGAAATATCAACCCCCTTACCCCATAACTTTTTCAAACCATATCTGAGCTGTGGGAAATAAACCTTTCAAATTATTTTTATATAGTACTATTATTAGAGTAGATTTAGGATTTTTCTATTTCTTTCACCTGCAAACAGGAAACCAGCTTGCAATTTGGAATTTGTTTCCACAAAATGAAACAGAGAATTTTAAAAAATGATACCGGTAAGAAAGAGTTTTATAAAAAAGTGATGAATATAATTTACATTATATTTCTTCAGTCTTTTACTCTTTTACACAATCCAAATAATGCCCTTCAAGATTATAGGGGCAAGCGAAGAAAGGCATCTAGAAGAGTGGAGTCACATAGTCCAACTGTTGATGTTATCGCACTAAACTTCCATTGTAAATTCTTGAAGAGATGAAATTGTCCGGTCAGCGCAAAAATGCCCCTAAATCATTGTGCGCAAAAAAAACCCACCTTAACAAACTTGAGGCATACTAAAGCTCTACTGATGGAAATCCAGTAGTGACACTCTGACTATTGTTTTGGAGTTACCGTTACTTTCCGTCTGGATAGGTTTTGAAGAAAAAAAATAAAGTATTTTACAGCAAATTTTCTTCTTTCTACGATTTACAAGAGAGCGCCTTCCACACAGCATTTCTGCACTGATGCGACAAAATGAAGTCAGGAGGATGACAGCTGAGAACAAGTGAAGGAGAAAGATGTCAGTGATAAAGAAGAAGACTGAGATCTGGAATGACATTGACGAGTCAGAATAAACAAGATAAATGCAATCCCAACTTCATTTATAGTTTGAAAATTATATCGATAGCATACAGTACAAGCAGGTGTAAAAATTATTTTCCTCTCTGACTCCTTTGCTTTACAGGGGATAAATTTCACATGAGCATCTCCTAAAAATCATGGATGATATTTTTAGAAGTTATTTTTTGAGAAGCTTTCTTCAGTCAAACTTTATAAACGCTTGTGAGTGTCTGTGTGCTATACGCTTAGGTTTCCCAACAAATTAATGAAAAAACATAAGATGTATGACAGATGTATATTGAAAAGGAAAAGGAAAAATTAAGGCCAGAGTACAGTGGATATATAAGGACTATGTCAGAAGAATGTATTACTATCATTCTCAAAAAATTGATCCTGAAATATAAAGCATCAAAATGTTTGTGGACAACGAGGGAGTACAACTTTTCAAGCACTGGACAATAATAGAGAGATTCCTTGTAGAAAAAAAAAAAGAAACAGATTTCCATTGGAAGGAATACAAATTTGAATGTTCATATAGATGTTGATCAAACAAACGCTTTGATATAAGTGTTATTTTTCGGCATTCTTTGTGCAAATGGTAACAAGAGGAATTATTCATAAATTCAATGAAAGGCAACAAATGATCCCAGTTTGATATATAAACACAAAATGTAAGTCTGCTTTATTATTCAATCTAAATGATGCATACATGTAATTGCACACCATGAAATCATGTGTTATAAAAGACTAAACTTCTATGTACCAGTACTGTTTGAATTTGAAAAATATTAATCAGTAGAGAAGTGACAAGATTTTAAATTTTCATGCATATATTTGGGAATTTATATTTTCATACTGGAGGCTTGGTTATAAATGGGGATAACAACAACCATATACAAAGATAATAGAAATATTGAACAAAATAAAAGTTGTGTAACTTGAAATACACCACCTGTTTTAGAAAAATTATAGTCAGATTTCAAAAGTCATGCATAGCCACAGACATCCTTAGACATATATTTGGGATGATGATGCGCTAAAATATTGCAGATGCTTTGAATATATTTTACTATCTATAGCACCAAACAGCAGCCCTTACAATGGAAACAAAAGGTAAATATTATTTACTATACAACCTGGAAAAAAGCTATAAGCATACCCATATGCATGAATCTGTACACTAAACGTATCTAAAATATATCTGCATATTGATATGTTTGTTGAAATTATTAAGAAACACTGATAAATGGGTGTTATATGTAAATATATTGTTTGGTGTGGAATATATCACTATGGGTCGATTCTAAAGTGACAATATACTTTGCATAATCATATATATTCTTTGAGATAGATCTATCTTTTGAGCAGTTATATATACACACACTTGAATGCAATACTTGTAAGCATGTGTGATATATACCATATAGAGCAACCCTTTGATGCATTGTATGTGCAAAGAATATGCGCTATATCTCTGTAATGCTCATGCACCTCTGAGTTTGTATATATGTCTTCTTTTTTTTATCTTCTTCTAACTTACCTAATCGCTTGACAAACATATCTACGTGGAAGATAACAGAAAATAAACATGATTAGGTTGGAAATCTCGTAGCACAAATGTAGAGTCACTGAGGAACTCTCAAATTCTACAAAAATGGATTTTTCAAATTCTGATTTTACTACTGAAATAATATCATTAATATTTCTATTATCTTTTTTGAAGGAGGGGGGGGGGGAAATAAGTATTTGCTACAAATTTCTTTTCTGAACACAGAAAACACAGTTTTCTTCTTCTATAATTTCTTTTTAGAGGAAAAACAGCTTTTATTTCAGGCTATGTTTATCATGAGCAAATGTTATCAAACACCCTACTGGATATATATTTCTTTTAGCGGTGGTATACCTACTATTCTTAATTCCCAATGCTTTTCTTTTGAGTGAATCTCCAAAGTTTGCTAAAGATCTTTAAATTCCTGGGAGTCAACAGTGAAGTGATTTGCATAAAATTGTGAGCTAACTGTATTGGGACAAAAGAAGATTTACAGCCTTATTCAAAGCACACACAGGACTTCTTCTCGTCCCATCACATCAAAAGAACAACTTGGCCCAACGCATAACTAATACAATCTGCACAGACTTTAGTAAAACAAAATGGAATAAAGGAAAAAGACAACAATGCACTTGAAATTCTAAATTTAGACATGTATTAATTTGAAACCACCACTGTCTAAAAGACTGCTTAAAACTTTGCTTTTATTCAACACAATTTGCTAAAGGTTGAGTAGGATAAAATAAACTGCAATGGGCAGATCTGTCATACTAATTGGTTTCTTTGTTTATACAGATACAATTTGAGAAGTAAATTGTCTACTTCTCTTTTTTATCTTTTCATTCTCTTTTTTACTTATTTATATATGAATACATTTTCAGCACTGTAATTTTTCTCTTTTCGAATTATGTTAAACCAAAAATCAATCGTCTGGAAAAGCTACAATTTCTCATTCTGGCATATTTCAAATGCCACACTGTCATTTACAAGTGTACTTGTGTATTTCACACATCACCCATATTTTAACAATGCATCTATCAAGTCACAAGTATAGTCCTTTACAAGGGTAGATTTTCATCCATAATGCATATTTAACAAATGCATTTATCATATGATTTATTGTTGATTACATGTATTGACAGTAAGCATTTTTTTTTTAAACTGCAGATGAAAATGGTGAGATAGATTGTAATTAAAAAAAATCATTGGCTGGTTTTCAAGTTTTCTTTTAAACATAACATGAACATATTTCAAAACTAAAAAAACAACAATAACAAAAAATATTCACCAGAATAAAAGTTTTACAAAGATCTGACAAAGCCAATATACCACAACCATATTTTTGGCAGTGAAGTATCTTCACAAATTTGGAAAGGAATGGATTTCCAGTGAAAATAGTCAGAGGAGGATTTCAAAAATATGCAAGTATGTCATAATATGCAGGAGAAACAAATTTCACAGTCTTTCACAGGAAAAACAGAATGATTTTGGCCACAGCTCTGAAATGTTGAAATAAATCAGTTTCTACTTTTTTTTTCATTGCTTGATGATTCATTAAAACAGAATGAATGACTGTAATTTAAGACTGTCCAAACTGCTAACATGATCAGATTACCAAACAGACACCAGAACATTCCCCTTGTACAAGTTGATTAAGGTATCTAAAAATAAGTAGTGGGGTTTCTCTAAAAATAGCTTTAATAAACTATATGTACGGATCATTAATCCTACCAATTACTCTTAATATCTTAGTCTGCATGGTGGTCTAAAGAATACAGCAGAGGAGAAAAGAAGACAATCCATTCGGAGACCATTTCAAGACAGATGAAACTATTTTCACTATGGTCTTTATGATGACTTTGAAAGAGGATAGTCTCCATCAAGGTCCTGAAAGCCCTCTTATAATAAGTCACTACAAAATATTAGTGCTCATAAATTTTAATAGTATTAGTTTCAGAAAAGTGTCTGTTCTGTTGGAAGAAACACATTAACACCAAGAACAATACAGCCTATATATTACAGTGGCAAAATGAATAAGGTAGTTATTGTCTGATATGATCATTGTCTTCTTTCAAGAAAAAACAAAATGAAATACAGAAGAAGCCCCCCCCCCCCCCAAAAAAAGCAAAAAAAAAACAAAACAAAAAACAAAACAAAACAAAAACAAAACAAAACTAAAAGAAGTAATTTGAAAGTCTGGATCTTTATCATAAAATGGTATTTATGAATTATGAACATTTTGTAAAAATATCCCAAACTGAAATTTTGGAAAGTTCAAGCATAACTGCAAAAGGAGCAATGAAACATATGATGTTTCCACACAATGCTATTTCACCACAGCCTGAAATATATATTCTGCAATGTGTATTGAATTAGCAAAACACCAACGACTATTTTCAGTATCGCATACCATTGTAATGTAGTCAGTCATTTTGCTTCCTCTCCCGAGGATTCAAATTGGCAACAAATTGTATAGCGTACCCAAGAGTCTAAACTGCTTGCTCGAACTAAGGAGAGTTAAAAAAAGAGCTAAAAATGAAACAAACATAAAAAATTCTCCCTGTAATTTGGAATGATTATCAGCATCTAAATATGAAATTATTTCAACCCCCTGCCATGAAACAAAGGGGGTCTTGTCTTAGCCCAAATCAGTTAGTCTCACACAAACAGACTCATTTACCCTGATGAAATTTGTAGTGCTGGTGAGTAAAAAAAATATAAAAAAGCATCATCTACACAAAAGAATATTGGTATTCTCTCAGTTCCTATTGTCAAATGAAATGTTACTGGTAAGATATTTCACTAATAATATCTATGGTTTGTCCTCACCAATAAGCCAATTTTATTTTCTTATGTTGCAAATGTGTTTCTTATTGAAAAGCAAACCTAATATTTTTTTTAACCCATTTGTGACAGGAAATATTTAAAGCCTAATTTGATCAGCTTTTATTCTTCAAATTGGCAACACCAACATTTTTATTTTAGTGCTACAGTTTTCTTATAAAACGTCATGTATCTAAAATGAATATAAATTGACAGAAATTATGATAAGTCAAAAGGTTGCCAATATGCAGGGGAAAACGGTGATTTTAAACCTTCTATCACATTGTCAATTTAAGGATTTTAATGCTTATTTTCCTTTAAAAAATTTTCAGCATCAAACAACGAATATTGACGCAACCAAAATGGGCAGAGTTTGTGTAGAATTTTTTGCTCTTTCTGCTCATGTATTTGGTATGATTTTTAGGGCTTTGCATCAAAAGATATTAGGTCAAACCACAAAATGTGGACCTCTGTCACGAATGGGTTAAATAGAAAGTACTGAAATATCTCTCTCTGGAAAGCGAAACTTTGAAACTCACAGTCTCGTTGTTCTCCTTTATGAATAGAAGTAGGTCTTCACATTACCACATAAATAAGGATATAGTGAAGTGCATATATGAATGAGGAAAAAATGCTTTTAAAAAGTCCCGTTATGACACTTTAATTTAATTGTGCTAGTTATCACAATTTTACTAAGCATTTACTTTTATTTCTGTAGGAGTGCTGTCAAACCATTTCCCTTTTTTTCCTTTTTTTTGTAGGGGGGGGGGGGTCAGTCTAAATTTGACCCTCAGTTATTTCTCCCAGACTTGCAAATCTGGCACAGAAATCTTTTATTGGTGTCATTGGTTATGGAGCAGTGTTTTCCATTAATAATGCCCTAAAATTCTGCATTAGTATTAAGTTCGCATGCACGCATATTGGGACAATGGCTTGCCCCTTTTGGAAAGCTGTCTTAAGCCACTGCCCCTAGACACCCTTCACTGGATAACCTCATTAAAGATAAACGTCTGATCGAGAGGTCAATTATCTATGCAGTATGAGCTCCCTTCATAGTGTTCTAGTAATACTAGAAATATTAAAGGAACGTTTTATTCTTCTCATCACTTTTGTAGACTTAGATCTACATTGATAAACAAGGAGTCCTTTGAATTAAAAATTCATAAGCCTAAGATGATGCTGGGTTTTATTTGTGCCTCTTTGAATTTTGTTCATACCCAATAGCTCCTCCTTCAACCCCAAATTCTCCTGTGTCTTCATTCTCTGGGCATCTACATCCGCCCCTATCCTTTCATGATGCATTCCCCATCATCCCCCTCTCCATCCTCCCTATTCTCCATCTCCCTCCATCTCTCTGTTCTGCTCTACCGGTCACCAGTGCTGTTATAAGATACAATATCTGTTCTATGTCAAGCATGGTTCCACTTCTGGGTTCGCTGAACCGTGACCGTCCAGTCTGTCTGTCACAGGCTAATGCATCATCGCCATGACGATGCCTTGCCCATCTCCAGCCTACAGGGCACGCAGCAATAAGGATGGGATGATCAAATGTTACATTAACCAATAAGACTTCCTGCACTCCCGTTAGTCCACTGCTACATCAGATGAACATGTTACCATGGCAACACTAGTTCCTCCATTAAAAGTAAGCACTACAAACCCCAACAAAGCCCCAGTATTTGAAATCCCTAGAAACTTGAACTTGAACTTGAGCCTCATTTCTCCTGTCTTTTAGTTTTAACAAAACATGTTTTAATACTAACATAGCTTCTCTTCATCTATGTGAATATGAGGGAGTACCAGGTACGATGCAAACATTTGTGTTGAGCACCCATCTGCATGACTGTAAGATTGCTACTGGCTTAAAAGTTTTCAAGTGGAGTGGAGGGGAGATGGTGCACATTATGATGAGAATAGCAATCAAATGACAGGGGTACTGACAATCACATCTTACAACAAACATGTACAACACTGAAAAACACACTATTTCCCCGGAGAACTTGATAGTTCCCATCATAAATGACTACGGTAGATGATTTGTCACATCTTGGAAGCTGAGCTGACACTAAGGCACAAGATGAAAAAAGAATTGTTTGCTTGCAATCAGCATACCATATACAAAAATTTGCATTTTGACCTAAAAAGCCCTCCAAGCAGAAATATCCATCCAATTCAAAGATGCTTCCTCTCATTGCTTGGGGTGGCAGCAGGCATGCCCTTTCAGAAACTGGAAACTAAATAATGGTGATGCATGTCCACCCACAGATGCCCTCCTTAGATGGAATGACTCAGCTTATCTTTAAATTATTAATCACCAATTCCTTGAAGTCTCATCTAATAGCAAATTACCTAGAAACGGGGTGTTAGTGAATGAAATAATGACATTCTGTAAGATTTCAGTCATACTCCAGTTAATCCACTTCTTTTACTGTTCTTTTTTGTTTTCATTTCATTTATTTCCAATTCTTAAAAACATTTAACAATTTACATTCAGTAACACAAAACTAGTACTCATTAACTAGTGAATAATCAAACTCCCATTGACTTAATACAGGTGAAGTAGAAATCATTATAAAGATAAGATGGATAATACCTTTGTCGGCTCTTTTACCTCTATTCTCGATTTAATTTCTAAATTTCCATAAAAGTAACTATATGCAACTGTCATGTTGTTCTATTAACCAATTTCCTACTGGAACCAGATGGTCCCTGTTCAAAACCTATGGGGATTGTAAGAATTCCGAAGTCAACAGGTTAAACACCATTGTTTCTTGAGGATGATCACTTTGGCATCAGAAATTCACCTTTAACAAAATTCTTTGAAATTTTGTTAGGCAGAAATGTTTCCACCAGTATAAAGTCATAATGGAGGAAATACGGATACAGAATGAATGATGGGATGTAGTTATATGTCTGAGGAAGGGAAAATAAGGGAAGAAGAAAAAGGGATTAACATGTTAATATGTGGCACAGAATTCCTTTAGAGTAAAATAAGTTTGATCGGGTGCATTTGAAAATGAAACTACTTCAATCAAAAATGATGTTGCAGTTGTGCTTTGAACACATAGGGCCTGTGGAGAGTGTGAGACATAGGAAGGAAGTGATGAAGATTCATGAGGAGAGGGGTAGACAGAGGATGATGCTAGTCACAATTATAAAATGAAATATGGATGCACACCAGATGACTAGATGAGGGTACCTGTGGGTGTGGGATGGGGGATGAGGAGAAGGAGAAAAAGATATAATGTAGATAGCCATAAATAAAATAAAATGAAATATGAATGTATGCTGGAAGACTAGATGATGAATAGTAGCAGGTTTTGAATGGAAGGGGGTGGAGAGAGAGAGAGAGAGAGAGAGAGAGAGAGAGAGAGAGAAAGAGAGAGAGATGGGATGAGGCTAGCCCTAATTATAGCTGAAATATGGATGTATGCTGGATGACAAGATGGTAAGTGTTGAATGGGGGGGGGGGGGGGAGACAAGGGGAAAGGGGAGAGAAAGAGAGAAAGAGAAGGATAAGAAGTAGAAGGTTAGATACAAGACCACCGAGGGCAGGATGTAATTTGTTTTAAGCCTCAGTAATTACCCTATGACAGTTAATTACTTCTCTGGCCCCGTGGAGGGTCATCCCTTTGGGGCAGTCGATTCGGAAGATGAATATGGAGGACTTAAGAAGCTGGGGGGTCCTCCCAAACCATCCAATCAATGGCCTGCTGTCCTCTCCGTTTTGCTTGAATAATGGAGGACAGAGATCATCCAAAATACAAATCGCATCTACAGAGAGAGGTGGTCTAGCAAGTAATTACAGTCAAACCTGCCTTTGTGACATCATACAATTGTGTAGAAGAAAAGTGTATGACAGGGTCATATTCATTTCCCCTTGAAGAAGACTTCCATAAAAAAATGTGTCCAGTAGACACTTTGGCCTGAACTAATGCCAATCGTTTGATCAAAACCAATCATTTGATCAATACCAATATACCTCACTGATTAGTGATATTCTGTTCAAATATCAAATCTCAACTAAAAGAGTATGAAATGAAGAACTGCTATATATCCTTCTGTGCAAGAAGATAAATTTTTATTTTTTTCAAAATTATTTTATGAAAGGTCATTTTGAAACTGCTTTTTAAATGTGGCATTGCTAATGGCAATGAATATTTTGCCGACAGCATTCAACAACAACAACAACAATTTAAAAATCCATGTTTCACAGATCCTTAAGAATCTACTCTTGAGTTCTTTGGAAGAGACTGGTTTATCATCATGTTAATACATAATCCATCAGGTAGCATTCCACACACTGCGGCTAATTTATCACCTGAGAATGTTATCACCAGTCGTAAAAGCTGCTGGGATGATATAACCTCATGGAGCTATGGTGTCCTTCATGTAACCCATGTCAGCAAACAGACACTAACAGCAAATCATGTTGTAAAGGTGCATTCCCATTAGCCTATATGCAAGCTCAAGCTTGAGATATTAGGCCGTTCACAGCGCTTCTTGGGGAAAAAAGTTTTCGAGGTCGCCTCATATGGGGTACCAATCACTGATGTTAGGACCGCATGCATCAGTATGTTCTTTTGTACATCATGAAAGAGCGACATGGTTTAAAGAGTGATTTCAAAATAAACAATGCAAACGATACTTTTTAAAACGTAATGAAGGGGTTAACTGACTTCACAGGATCAACTAGCACAGGTAATGATGCAAATGAATTTATGCCTCTTGTGAGCTTGGCATAAGTTATTTGAAGTTCCCTTTTTCCACTAGCTTGAGTGCAACAATTCATGCCTTTTAACTGCTAAGGCATCTTCCATGCTACTTAAGTTTGTTTGGAATAATTAATGCCACAAGCTAAAATCACAAGTGCAACAGTAAGTAAGTCTGCTTTTTTGTTTCTCCAACAGGATCGTGGGTTAGCTGGATCTGATTTGCAAGGGCTAATTTCACCAGAACAAAATTCATGGACCATCGATTTTTTGAAAACTTTGGCTAATGGAAATGGTCCTATATAACCTAAGTTCTAAGACAATGGCTGCCTTTTTATTCCGCTGGAGAAGATTTATGCGTTTACAGGTGCTGGTCTGAACTCTCATACTGCTATCAGAGCTTCATAATGAGAAATATCAACAGCTTTATGGCATTTAATTGAGATGCAATTTTGAACTGATGGTGTAGCAGATTAATGCATAAATTCCTATGTAGCTAGATCGAAACTACTCTTGCAGTAAATTTTCTGAAATGCTAGAGTATTATCAGGGAAATGTTACTACGATTTCCTTGATATGTCTACTATTTCTTAATGAACGAGACAGAAATATAAAATTTTGTTGCAAAAAATAATGTGAGTCTTTTATTAGTATTATAACTGCTTCTTGCCTTAATTACTTGCAATCATTTACATACAAAATTTCCACAAGGAAAAAAGGGGGGGGGGTAATTTGAAGAAATTTTGGACAAAGCTTTCTCAACTTGTTCAGTCTGAGACTGCCCTAATTACTTGTTGGTATTACATTATGGGAAGATTCAAAAATATAGAGTCAGCAAAAACTGATGGAAACGGGCCTTTGATTTACAATAAAATTGCAACAAAGCTTATGTTGCATACCACTAGTAAATGATAATAAACAATGAAATGACTAGATGGTACTAAAAAAAATTTTGTTATGTTTTCAAATTTTCACAAGTTTAACATAAACTATATTATGTGCTAATATTTAGGAGGAACGTTTGAAATTTAAAGCCATGGTGTGTGTGTGTGTGTGTGGGAGGGGGGGGAGTTGTTTTACAAATTTTCTACATATTTTTGTTAGAGCCCCAAGGAGATGACATCGAAATTATCCATAAATTTCATTTAAAGACTCTAAGAATGTTATCTTCAGCCCTTGACTGATATTTAAAGTGGATATAACCTAAATAAGGTAAACAAGTTAATATAAACAATCCTCGTTGAGAGCAAGAAGGAAATTATTTCACATAGTTTTTCCAAGCGGCTTTGATGCCTCACTAGCCCTCTGCAGACCAAGATAGCAGAAAGCATACCATGATTACATAACAATTACCTAATCACCTTTGATACACTAACCATAAACTCCACTTTATCTGTTTAAGTGGTATAAAAAAAAAAGGTAGGCAGTAGGTCTATATTAGCTTCTTATGGCTTCTGGTATTAAAAATAAGTGTGTCTGTCCTTTGGGAGGGGATAAAATAATTAAAAAGGACCAATCACCATATTTTTCTCCTGCATTTCAGGTTCTATGCTAGTATATTCAACATTCAGTTTGAAGTATTCCCTCTGTGAAGGGAGATCAGAAACTCAATGTTCTCTATATGAGGGCTTAAAGAACTTGTAAATCGAGTATTTGACAAACCCATTCCATTTTTTTAAATATTCCCTTCTCTGCTTCTTAAAATTTATAACCAATAATGAAATAAGATATAAGTATTTGTTTAACTGACTGTACTGTCAGCTGTATACAAAATGTTCCTTTAAATACCGATCCTCAACGTGGCTTCCAATTTCAGGTTGCTTTTAGAATTAAAAGATTATCATCAAACCTTTTAAAGCTACATGTTTGAGTTCTTATTATCTCAGCTGCTAAATTGGAATCAATTTCCAGAGAAGCCTGCTTTTTGCTCCTGCGAAATGACCGTACGTGGCACTTGTACTTTTGTACTACTTGTACTACACATTTCTAGCTGCAGGCCTTTAACTGGAAAATAAGCTTTATTGTTAAACAAGATTTTTCTGGGGCAATGTAAAACAGTAATTCTGAGTAGAACAAACTGATCGATCTCTAGCTGTGCTATATGAATAAGGCCGCTTATCAAAAGTCTCGTCCCATGCCTTTCAGCGCCTTTTCCACGACCATTCTTTTACATCGGCTTTCTCGATTCCCCATTGTTTTGTCTATGGAGAAACGGGAGGATCGGAGGGGAAAGGACGCTGTGTAGGAAAGATGCTAAAGGCCGCGTCCCAAATTGGCTCTGACTTTTGATAAGGTGCTGAAAGCTCGCATGCACATACAAAAATGTAATTGAATGTGCGAAAAATATGTTTTATAATATTTTCTTTATATCTCAAACCCAACCTAGTATTCAAGAGGCACTTTAATGATACTACATAAAAAATTCTTTAGATTTATATATCTGGACAAATTGTTTGCTGAAGTACTATTCCTACTAAATGCTTTCAAAGCAATTTATAACATATCATGAACTCAAATATAATAAGCTTACTTCTGTAATAAAACCTGTTTCATCAATCACATGTAAATGAATGGCTCAACTCTAACAAGTACCCTGTATACATGGGTAGCTAAACTGTATCTCTGAACACCCACCCGGCTCCCCCAATCCCCTCCCCCATTTTGTAATTTACAAAAACACTCAGCAACACATTGCTTAAAGAGATTAAATCTCTATTCTGGGCTCCTTGCAAAAGTCTTGGAGTGTAGCCCTGTCAAAATCTTCTCTGACTTTGAGCAATTTTGTACAGTTATTGAAATCTAAACCTAGAATTCTACTTCAAATCAAACCTTTTTCTTTAAGTGTGCATGACACCCAGGACTTCACTGCAGTAGGCACACATTCCCCATTCTCACATTACAAATGAATGCAGCGCAAGAATGTGTCATCCATCCATGCAATGGATAGAACATGTGTGCCGAGAGGCAGTCAACTTGTCTGTCCGCATGTGATGTGGTCTGGCGGCCGACAGGAATCTACCTGTTTAAGTGTTCATTACAGCTCCATCGCCAGAGCACTGAACTTGGCTGAGGTGTCGAGTGGTTTGTATATCATTAGGCTTTAGCAATGGTATGAACACACTCATTTTGCAGTACACTATAATGCATGGTTGTCTGAAGGTTTGTCTTCACAATATCTTAACCTACATGAAGTGTTCGTACATTTTTGTATGTGGTATAAACACACTCATTCCCTGCGCAGCATGACACATGGTCATCCATGAGTGTGTCTACACAATGAGATCAAGCTAGATGGAGTCAGCATCTAACCCAGTCTTGCAGATACACAAACTACTCCCCATCTATCAATTGTAATTTCGAACCTCACACTCTGAAAGAACACTGAAACAACACAGTGGTAACACATCCCAAGTTCAACCCCCAGCAAAGCATGGTGCAAGGTCAAGGTAAGGTCACGCCAGGGGAGTGCTGGTATGACACCCCTAGTGGAAGATAGTCTGAGCACACAGACTTCATTTGGACACATTAACACAAATCTATAAAGTCTGAAGCTTAACCTAACTCTGCCAATTTCTGGTTATGTTAGGAGCAGTCACAGGATGGGGCCTGTGAACGGCCTATGGACAATGGTCTGAAACAGTCTCCTAGTTGAGACCCTCTCTTCCTAGTCTTAGGCAATACACACAATAGGGTCTGTGTTATCAGACCACCTAATGGAGGTGAGAGGGAGAGGGCTTGCAAATGTGTAAAGAGGGATTAGGCTCAGGTTGTAAGTCAGGATAAACAGTATCCATGAAACAACATCCATGGGATTACATGGGAGCAGACAAGAAGCTGAGAGAAAAGGGCTACACCGCCGGAGGGGTGCTCCCCCACCCTACTTCTTGTGATTCAAAATGCTTACATGGAAAGGATGTAGGCCTACATGTATGTTCCTCCACAGTAATATTTAATATCTGGTGTATGACATAAATGTATAACTTGATTAAAGCATGGATCTGCTATGAAGCAAGAGGTTGAGAGAAAAGGGATCAGAGTAGAGAGTATGAGGACTAGCTTGAGGGGGGGGGGGGATGTTCTCTCCAAAATCATCCAAATGGCTTTTGATAACGGGGAGCAAAGAAAGATACTGCTCTATAATAAAATCTAATATTGAATGTGAGACAAAAATGTCATAAATTTGATTTTAAAGACAAGAAATTGTAAAAGAAAGAAAAACTATTCCAAGTTAATTCTATTCTGGCTCTTCAACTGGTGATAAGTTGTACTATACCTATAAAGAATGGTGTAAGCTCAAAGTTCAAACTTCAAACTTCAAATTGTAAGCTAAAATTTGATGCCATCTCACAGAGCTTGCAAGCTTTTCATGTCATTGCTTTGAGATTCTTGTTACAAACCTTGAAACTTGGACTTTGCATGACCCTTACACTATGCAACCTCAATGCAATTACATACACATGATCTTGGTGATAATAGCCAAAATGTTGCACTCATCCCTTGAGTATACATGATACCATAAACTTATTAAAGAGTCTGTCATTTCTGCAGCTGTTTGGAAATTTTTTGATGAACTTGATGACCTTCTTAAAAGAATTCATCCCCGGCATATCTAATTCCAGCCCTTCCTTAAAGTGATTACACAATGGTAAATTTTTTTTTGATATATGATCAAGAATAGAATTCTAAGAAGAATAACATTAACAATTTGATGATTTTCAATCAAAATCATTGCATTTTGGCTAATTTTCTCATAAAAAGTCAAGAGTTGACCAAGAAATTTGAGTATGAGGTATGACGTAAAAGTGGGTACCCAGCTTCGCGCATTGCAGTTGTGCTGCGCGCTAGACTGTATAATATGTATTATACCTTGCGCGCATTTTGCTAAAATTGCGCGACAAGGTACCCACTTTGACGTCATTTTGATGCCAAAGTGGGTACCCAGTTGAAACTGGGTCACAGCTGAGGGGTCAAAAATATCCTGAAATCTTACCACATTTTGGGGTTTCCTTGGCAACACGACTTTAAAAAAAAATTTAGGTAGATGATTTTCTGCTAATAAAATCATGCTCTTTTAAATGAACTAACACTGTTTCAGCATTGGGTACCCCCTTTAACGATGGTGAATGTACAGAGATAAAAAATACCAGTTGCCATGGTACATGGGACGATTTGAACCCCTACCCCAATCTTATACTGGTTCTGTCTTTATTATTATAATGCCCCTAAGATTTAGCTGCTATGCAATTTTTGAAACACCTGTTGAATTCAATGTATTATTATTATTATCATTTCTCTATACTGAATAAATGGATTAACATCAACCCTTGACCTGAAACTATGCCTAACCTTAGGACTAATCCTAACCTAAGACCCATGGATGACAATAATAATGATAATACTCCGTTCTTGTGCAGCGCATAATACACCATGATCTCACATCTTTATGCTAGGACTCTGGATATTACTATTGTATGGCTTGAGGCGAAATTCAGTTACAATGTTCAAGCATTTTAAGGAATTGATTCTTGCAGGTACCCATTTCCCTCACCTGGCTAGAGTGTGGCAAATGAAAATAACGTCTCACCAGAGGACAGCAGTGCTGCCTGGGCTTTGAACCTCATACCTTACGGTTCACGGTCTGGTGACTTATCCTCCAGACCACAGCACCTCTAATCCTAACCCTACCCTAGAGGTTTAATGAAGTAGAACCAACACGAAGTGTCATTTGCAGCAAATGCTTTATAGTTCTTCTTTGCAGATCAACCCTACATAGGCCTGTTCACATTTGCAACTGTAAAATGCTTCAAAAAAGAAAAACCCTACCCCCCCCCCCCAAAAAAAGGGGGGGGGGGGGGTTGCACTTCACATTTTTGTATGATAACATGCAGGTAGTGGACATGCATCTTGTGTCATGCATCCACAGTTGCCATTCACTTTGATTAGTACACAAAAGACCGCCACATTTCTTTTTCTTTTTTGATGCAGTTTTTTTTTTTTTTGCAGCATGTCAGAACAAGCCTTTATATGTGCACTTGACATATTTGTCAAAATCATATATACCTGACATAGCATTCTTAAAAATCATGAGTTTAGAAATAGGAACACATCTGCAATACACACCCAAAAGAACTTTGAAAAAGGGGGTATGGCATGTGCCACGCCCCCTTTTCCCCCAGGGCAATACAGCAGACATCAATCCTCACATAGTTAAGTGTAATTTACATCAGCAGTACATTGCAGGTGTTGATAGCTACATGCAACCTCCTTTGTCAAAGGTGGGCAGTGAGGGAATATTTCTGTAGAGGTTAAAAGCTTGTCGGGGGAAACAAAGTCAAGCAAGACATGGGTGGAAATATTTTCACTGAGAGAAATATTTTCGCAAAGGATAAAACCTTGTTGCAGAAACAAAGTCAACACGGATTAGTTATAAATCAGCTGTGGACAGGTTCAAGTTTCGAAGGCTGGTGTGAGGTGGTGTGAGGTCACACACTGTAAACTCTTTACACAAATAACCACAAAACAAAAACGAAAACAACACAAACTCTAAACCCTAAAAATATAGGTACATGGGGTTTTAAAACCACTCTTTTGTTTTCAAAGTAGCCCCAAATTTGGATCCAATTTTTCATGCACCTGTGAGGGATTTAGCCTAGCAAATTAAGGTTGTGTATAATTTCATTGTGTCAAGGTAGATAGCTTGAATTTCATGAAATAAGAATAATAATTTTTTTTTCTCTCACTTGGTAGGCAGGGCAGAATGGGGTGAGGTAGGGGAGAATTTAATAAGGTGGGGATGGAATGTAGCAGTCTGTTGTACGATTTACAAACTCTATTGTGAGTATATGTCTTTCTATAGCTTAAAAAGGATCTAAATTGGATCAAAACATTTCTATGATCAATGACTTGCAAATCTTCTTTCCAAGAGTTAAAAAGAATGCAAACATACAACAACAGATGAAGAAGGAAATATGGCATAGCATATTTTTGCAAATCTTGTCATTGTGCAGGGGGACAATCACTTCAATTTGTTATGGCAACCACACAGTAAATTCATCACTCAATAGTCATGTGCACAATTTGAATAGGGTAAGTGCGTACTATCGACTTCAATTTATACCTTCCTGCTACCACGACACAACAAAAGACAGGTATGTGTGGTATTTGGTTTTACCAAAGCTACTAGCAGTAGCATGTTAGTGAATTGTCAGTTTTTTGATGGGAGCCTCTTTTTTCCTTTTTTTTTTCAGAGAATGAAAGAAAAAGGGAGAAAGAGTGAGAGAAAGAGTGAGAGAATGATAGATACCAGTGAAAGAGAGAGGGAGAGAGAAGATGGGAGAGAGAGAGAGAGATAGAGAGAGAGAGAGAGAGAGAAGAAATGAGAGAAAGGGGAATACAGATTAAAGAGCAAGTTACAATACACAAGGTAGAGAGAGCAGTAGATGATCTAAAAAGAGAGATCTAATTCTCTTTCCCATAAAAACTCAACAGTGAAAGCAAATACAATGATTACATCAATATTTCTCAGCCCCCCCCCCTCTCTCTCTCTCTATCTCTCTCTCTCTCACACACTCTCTCTTTCTCTATCTTCCTCTCTTGGTTCTTTTTAAAATCTGTCTCCTTTATTTTCCTTTCGTTTCTGTCACCCATCTCTCTCCTTGGTTCAGGAAGCTATACCTCTCTAATCCTATACGGTCTATTCAGTTCTTGGTCTAGTATTTTCACTTCAGACCCTTGTGGTCCAGCTCCTTTCAAAAAATCATTCTTGGTCCCTTAAGTCCATCTCTATTGTCCAACTCCTATCAAAAGTTTTTCTTTCCTTTCAAACCAAGTGGTCAAGCCTCAAAAGCTTCCAAGGAGCCACTGGCTATTTAAGTTCCTGGGCCTTTTGACCAAGGGACCCTATATAAAACCCACTAGAGAATGCAGGGATGAATAGCGTTTTCTGTTTAGACTCTTTTATTGTCCACGCTCCCATTCTCTCTTTCACTCTCCCTGCAATCACATAATCGCTATTCACTAGTTTCTAAAGACTTGATTAATCAGATTTTTTCTATCTGATGCACGAATCAATGTGGAAAAAAAATAGTGCTACTATGGTATGTGATGATGATGATGAACACCACGTTTCATCCAATCCTTAAGGGTAAATCACATCCCATTTTATCACGCATTGCTATCTGACAAATCTAACCCTCAAACCCACTACTTCCATACCAAACACAGCAACACTCACAACAGGAAGTCATTCCTTGACTCAAACAAAACTCGCTCACTTGAAAAGAATAAATAGCTCACCATAAAAATATATATCATATGTATAGACATTACAAAACTAACCAACTCTTGGACATAATAAATTAGACTTTACATGGAAATATACTCTTATACCCATTCATGCCAACACTGAATTTGCTGGAGATTTTTAATGGCATATCATTTACTATTACTCTTTACCTTGTCCATTTCATGTTTTGTATCGCACTGTATTTGGGGTTTTGGAGGATTTGGTAAGGGGTTATGTACTTTAACTTGTGATTTCTTCACCATCTAAATGCGTGTGTACAGTGACTCCTCTGAAACCAACTTCAGTTGAAAAATTCTTGATGAAATCAACACCAAATGGCTTCATGCGCCACACCCACTTTTAGAGAAGTACATTTGTAACACAGGTAGCTGTCCTATGAGTTGAACCAGTACAGGAACTACCGACTCACATGACCCATTAGAAACCCAGATAAATCATAATCATTCATATGGAGCGCAGGTTCTAAGCTATCGCTCCGAAAGCAGGCGTGCTCACCACAAAAGTTACGTCCCTATTCACTAGCTACAAGAACATCACCTCAATAATACAACAATCATCGGCAACGACAATAACGTTGCCAGATATTTGCTCCAGGCTGAAAGAGCTAGTTTTCTTCAGAAGGTTCACTTTATTCTGGTAGCTTTCTAAAGGTTTATAAGAAATTCAGAACAAAACTCTATGTGGTATTAGATTCTATTCCATTTAGAGGCTGATCAATTATTTCCACTGGATATTGTAAGATGAAATATCAAGATTTCCCTGTAAATTATCACTGGATAGTACACAAAATATTCTAATTAAGCATTATGTAAGTACATTGTATTTTTTTTAATATCATCACCTTAGCCATGAAGGTCCATGCCCCAACTAGCCACAAAGTCATTATGGTTCAAAATTACAGGGTGATGATCCAGAAATGAAAACTGCTATGTGATCTACTTCCTCAGAAAAAAATTAAAAAGGTGAGAAGCCTCTTCAACTTTTTGTGGGTATACCGGGCAAAAAATACTGTCACCTTTCTGCCTATATTATGATTATGCCTCGCTACGTGTCAACGAACATTCCACTTAACCACAAAGTACAGACCTCAGGGTTCAACTGCCTCAATATTATTCCCCATTCACGGCAAAGTGTTTCTCTTTTTGCTTCTTTTTTTTTCTGGCAGTGGTCTGTGGTTGGTGGTCGGTCACGCCTCGGTGGACAGTTGACGGTAATTGGCAATGAACGCAAATTGACTGCATTCCCCCGAACAACATGCTCGGTGAATGCGGGCCGGTGTGTACATTTCCGGGCCGCGGATACTTAGGATGAAATTGTATCATAAGGCAGGAGACTTCAGGGCAAATTTGGCGTGAGGTTCACTGAATACACCAGTAAGGTTATTACGAAGCACAGTTGATCATCTAATTCACCGACGATGTTACACAGGATCACAGGGATCCTAAAGATCAGAGGATATGGGGCCTACTATGTATATCATAACATTAATAACTTTATTCTCTTGTGATAACATATATGAAATAAACCATGAGACAGTCTATTTCAAGAATTGTTCATTTTTCTTCACTGTGAAGGTGTACTATCATATACTCTAATCACTCTTAAGGTGTGTTCAGACATGAGGCAACATTGTGGCGCCACGTTTTTAGTGTACAAGTCTATGGGGTATGAGGCGACGAAAGAATGTTGCCAAAGCAGGACACATTTTTGTTTGCTGCCTGGCTGCGAAAAAAAAATGTGCACCAATCAAAATCCTAAAAACTTAGGACAAAATATGTTGTCATGAGATTGTCTGCGTAAGTTTTGACAAAGCTCTCTTTAATTTGAGAGTTGACGCGTTCATTAACATATGTGGCGCCACAATGTAGCGCCATATCTGAACACTAAAAATTTTGTGGTGCCACAACGTTGCCTCATATTTGAACGCACCTTAATAGTGATCCCTGAATAACATTTTCATCATCAGATCACCAGCACCTTACATAGAACTTTTATGACATAATAATGCAAATTTATGGTTGGAATAAAACTTGAAATTAAATTGATCTACAAAGTGAAACTTTGTTTCGAACAGACAAATCAGTTTGATGGGTTAGTACACAAGAGCCAGGTCAACCTAGTAAATCTGATATTGAACATTTGAATCTTGATTATTAAAATCAGAGAGAGAAAAAAAATAATAAAGGAAGAAGAGAAAGAGAAAGTAAGGGGAGGGAGGGAGGGAAGGAGAGAGAGAGAGAAAGAAAGAGAGATGACATATTTACAGACGAATGAATCAACAACATAAAGAAAAATGCACAGAAAGCCGTTAATTACAGTAATGAACATTCGATAGGGTATCTAGCTACAAGCATTAGAGACAGATGGAAAGATGTTCAAAAAAGGTAACACATGAAATGAAAAGGAAAGAATGACTGCAAAGAGGAAAAGGAAAGGGAAGAGGGATAAATGAGTCTTACCTTCCTTCACATGCAACCAAATGCAACAAAAGATTAAGATCTCGTAATAATAGTGATCTGTCACTGCAGTCAACTCAAGGAAGTATCCAAGACGAGTACTGCCCTTGTCTAACCTTGGTAGAAGCTATCCTGATTGCTTTACGCGAATCCCAAACTCACAAGCGGATATGCCATGCAACCAACAAAAACACGCTCATTTCCTAGTCATAACATCCCCAAGAAACCACCGTCTAAACGGACTGTTAACCAAATTCTTACTCTTGCAACAGAAACACCAAAGAATTGGGCAATTCTTATGTTGAAAATGTCAGTTTTTACAACCACAGAGTAACAGGACATTTCTTTCCACATAATTATGTGTTGTTTTTGTCTTTTTACTTGTTGCAATGCCTGTTCTTGCATGACAAATCACTATTCAAAAACACTGTTACTATATCTGTTCTTACTTTGCTCCAGAAATACCATCTCGATAATGCAATCATGCGCTGAAAAAAGTCAGATTTTTCTCCTGGGAGAAAACAAATATGTCTTTGTATGTCCATGATGTCATCGGTAATGGAAGTGAGTGATTTCTGAGAAGTATTTCAAATGCCTAATGGAGGTTACTTCAAGTATAAACCACAATCTTCTTGGGAAATCCCCTTTGGCATTCAATGTTAGCTTGAAATGCACATGGTAGTTTGAAATGTACATTACGTAGATGTGTTTTCACTAGCCCAAGATAGCTAATTACAAATAGCCAACTTCATATGTGACTAAAGGGCACATTTTCACCAGCAGTGTAGCCATGGGGGGGGGGGGGAGGGGGGCTGGGGGGCACATTCCCCCATTTCCTGTGCCCCCCCCCCTCCTCCAGGTGCTGGTGCCCCCACCAAAATCCCAGAAACAAAAACAAAACAAAACACAACTGCCTCCTGTGCCCCCATACAGAAAGGGGATCACCCTCCCCAGTACCCCCTACTGAAAAAAATCCTGGCTACGCTGCTGATTTTCACTAGCCCAAGGTGTACGATTTCAAGCATTCAAAACACAACTTTAACTTCTACTTTGTACAAAAGATACAATTTGCAAGCTACAGTATATATTGCAAATGGTTTTGGTCTATACATAGGATGAATGGGTATGAGAACAAATCACTATAAGTGCATCAATTCCTATACTATTTTTTTTAAAGTTGGAAAGATCATTGTATGGTTGAAAAAAATTGCAATCCTTATAGTGGTATATTCAGTGATTACATTTCCAATGCAGGTGATATAAAGAGAGACAGAGATTGAACTTTAAAATGAATTTCTATATAGGTACCTATAAATAAATCAGACTTCCCCTCTATAAAAAAAATAAATGAAATAATGTTAGTAAAATCAAGCTGGAGAAATAGTTTTGTATATCTTTCAATTATATCTCCTTGCACTATGATGACAAAAGAATAAATTTACATATTTTCCTTTCATGTCTTTTTTGGTAAAGTGATTAAATTTTTGGACACAAGCTAGAGACGGTGATGTATGAGTAATAGAACTATTGTATCTCATACCATCCTAACGTGTGTTCCCATCAAGTCAAAAACCCATTTATCATCTTTGCCTACTCATATCAACTTCCCTCCTTTTCATCCCCAAAATACAACCCTGGAAATTGAAATAAAATGAAATATTTCCCTGGCATAATCCCGTTAACAACCCGACCCAACGACGATTCTATTGTCAGCATCGCCCACTCGCAAAATAGGATGAATTATGCATGATAAAACACAAAAGGAAAGGTGATTGCACAATATTTTTACCAACGTGAAATATAAATCGACGTTTTATCTCTTCCTCACATGCGTTGGCAGGCCGTACTGTTCCCTTATGGTGTCACTGTATGTCAACAGGTATGGTAAGTTGTACACAACATGATGTCACTTTACGAGAGGCACATCAATCCATTCACAATACGAGAGTGACACAATACACAATGGGGGAAGGAACTATAAAAATAGTATCGCATTTATCTTTGCATTGTTCTTCGCTTCGTAGCTATAAACAAATACCCGTAATAGATCACCGCTTTGCATTATCTAATACTCATAGTTTGTGACATATATCTTCCACATAACCTTGAATTTCCAATTTCAGCATAATTACTCAACTGAAGTTTGAAGTTATTTAATCATCAATTTTTGTACTTTGTACAGTATAAAGATAGATGACAACAAAATTACTAATATTTATGACACTTCGAACAAAGTATGATAATATAGATATTAAACTTTCAGGTATACATTAATATAATGACACAAATAAATTAAATTGATATCTTATTCTGTCCGTTCTCTCTTTCTGTGTGTGTGTCTCTCTCTCTCTCTCTCTTTCAAGCATTTTCAAAAAAGTACAACAACCTGGTATGATGAGGGCAAGTACTTCATGTACCATATGTCTCTTTATTATCCTATCCCATCGGTAAACAAAAATATTTCATATTTCGATAAACGAACGATGAAAGATTGAAGCATACCAACAAAGCCAAGGTCTACTAGCTTTTTAACCTCTATCCGTCCAATTATCCTGGACAAATATGAAACTTTACAATTGTCAAAGCCACCCTATCAATCGTTTCCATTCCGTCATAGCATGTAGGATCTGTTTGGAACCTGAAGAGGGTTAACTTGTGTACTTTAACCCATAGCAGTACAGAATTTTCTTCAGATCAAAGTTAACCCATTGGCTACAGTAACCGAATGGCCCCTGTACTGAGTCTATGGGAGTTTGAGAATTCAGTAGTCCATGGGTTAATCAACTCTCTCTCCTTAAACTGGCAAAACTATTTCTATTTTCCACCTCTACACAGCTTTAAAAAATAAAAAAATTAACATAACATGAAGTATTTGAATGAAAATGTCAAATTTTAGCTGAAAAATTGTCAATTTGTCAAAAATGGTGATATCATATTTTACCTTGTGTTGCCAATTTAGAGACGTTAATGATTACCTACAATTAAACTGATCTTATTTGAGTATGCCACTACAAACTGCACTGAAAACTGACTCACAGTTTCCACTGAATTCTGTTCTTTCTTTTCATGTAAAATGTGCAATCTCTATATTCTGGAACAAAACATACTGGAAAAGAGTCACTAAAAGGAGATACTGCAGTGCTATGGATTAACACATAATGCCCTTCTTGCTCTAAACAGATGATATCAACTCCTCAAACCTATCAATACATGCATTATCTCCTTTCAGTACTGAATAATCTTTCAAAGTTTGTCAACAATATCCCTACCTCTCTGGAGTTTTTTTCCAACAATTTCGTCTTCCACGCTGTTTTAGTACAATACCATAATAGACAGCCAATGCCTACATGCACTGGTTCCTTATACTAGCGGGGATCAAAGGCCGACTTTTTGCATTCTATGATCTTATGAAGCCTTCATGCTGGTAGGAATTCCATTCTATTCATGATGGGGCTGAGCCGAGATTAAAATGGGCGATTGATTTTCGGCTCCCTGACTCCGCTGCGTTGGCTGACAACTCTAAGGGTAAACCAGGGAATGGCTCAGCGCAGAGATTGCTTGAATGGCGACAGGGATATAGATACTCCTCTCTCAGTTGACAAGCCAGTTATCAAAGCTGACATGTTCGCAAACTTTCCTGACATTCGCAGATTGTTCCAACCTATTATATCAAATTATCCCTAGTGTCTCTGTACTTTTTTCTTTTTTTTTGGGGGGGGGGGGAGTTTGACACACCCCTGTTTGTCATATTAGAGGCTCTATATATCTCACTTTTGGAGTTAACAAGAAGTAGTAGGTCCAAAATATGCCACTTTATGAATAAAAATTCCTGTCACTTCCCATGTGTCAAATGATAAATTCATCTTATAAATCACTCCTCTTATAAAGTACTTCTTTGACAAAAATATAGATGTATGATCTATTTTACAGATCAATGTATCATTCCCCCTCTATCTCCCATCTCACTTTACTTTCATTCTGTCATTTCCCTCCCTCTTTCTTTATTTCATTTTTATTACGCTTAGACTATGTCTCCGTCTGTGTCCCTCACCCTGGTGCTGTCTCTCTCTCTCTCTCTCTCTCCATTTACGTTATTGCTCAGTAGTTATTGCACACAATATTCCTCCCAGAATCTCAAATCAGAAATCACCGCACCTAAACGGATATTTGCATAAAAAATCCACCTTATAAAGAAAGAAACAAAGAAAAAAAAACACCAAACTTTCTTTCACAATGCAGCAATGATTTATATGCACGGGACCGTGCAGTCCATCATCAGTCCCATTTACTTAGATAGATGTGTGTGAGAGTATGGATACCGATCCATCATTAGATCCTATATACTCAGTCAAGCAAATAATTGCAAGAGAAATGACAAGGGGCATCCATCTTTTTCCCTTTCCCTCCTCACCTGAATATCCATTTTCTTGTCATACTAGTGGTCTTCATCGATACACCTTTCATTACTCAAAATATCACAAACAGCTAGATAGAAAGTGAAAAAAACTCATGACTTCTTGAAAAACATACCTGTAAGGCAAAAATCCTAAAAGTAATTGGTATACATCACTCACAGATTTCATGGACCATATAACTATCAAAGGCCTCTGATATTCTACAGTCATGTTTTAGTGGTCTTTTGTTTTTTTTTACAATAATTCACCTGGCTCTTTATCTTGAAACATGCTAAATTCATTGGCAATACAATACTGCAAGTTATTCCTTTACCCAATATTTTCAAAGAAAGATAAGTTTCTTACCTCTACCTGTGCCCAAAATGAACCAGTTAATCATCCATTTGCTCACACTTTTCCTTTGTTTTTTGTAACTTTTCAAAAAGTTTTTACCTGCTGACTAATTCGCTAAAAGTTATACATCTCTGCTTCTTTAGCCTTTTCAGGGCACAAACTTGATAAACTCTTCTACACTATCTGCCCAATAGTGAATGGCTTTTACATAATGCACGGCAACCTGACAACTCTTACAAATACAAGCACAAATCAAGCAGAAATATCTCCTTTTCCCCATTTTGTGAAAATTTTCTACAAGACGAATTCACTAATTTGGAGAAGTCCAGTAGAAATTTCAAGAAAATTTCCATCTTCTCTATGCTAGCTTCAAAACAGTGACAGACTTTTGCATAATGCATAGAA
>CM057167.1:4285012-4355012 GCA_029962745.1 Echinometra lucunter | reverse complement strand
ATAAAAAGGAATGTTTCATATGGCTATTGACATTATTCTCTCATACCAAACTTAGAAATTGTGTTTGTTTTTGTTTACAATTGACAAAGAAAAGGAATAACCTGTAATATTCATAACCTTTGAAACAGAACAAGATGACAGCTTTATAGCTTAAGGATACAATTACACAAATGATAGTCCTTCTATTTAAGATAGTGTACATCACTTTCTAGACATTTAAAGGGCAGATTTGTGTTTGTAGTTTGTAGCAGTAGAAAACCAAATGCAGGAGTTTTTCAACCTGCATCTTAAGCTGTGAGACAAGGACATTTTGTGTACCTCTAATTTATATGGTCAGTTTTCAAATTTTAAAAAGAAATGTCCACCAATTTCAGTAACTAGTCCTGTATGTTCACATGTGCAGTTTAGCTTTCTAACTCATTATGATGCAAACACATAAAGTGTTATTTATTTCAATTTGTTTAATTTTAATGGCTGAACACTCTGATCATATATGATCCATTCATGATTCTTATTGATATGAGATCGATAATTTAGCATAATGTTTGGGCCATTTTCTCTGAAAATTGTAGCAAAACAACGTTATGAATGGTGAATATTGCCTGCATAGTGTGGGTTTCTAAAGTTCTTTGACATGTAAGCTTGTGATAAATTGCACTTTGCAGTAAAGCATAACAAATACATGTATGCATTTCTCTTCTGGTTTGTAGACACCCAAATTTATTCACCATGAATATTGCAAACTAAGAGAGAAAAAAAGCTCCCTTTGAAGCCTTTAAGATTACTGCAAGATCCCAGAAGTAAACAAGTTAACCCATAAGCTACAAAGCCCTGTGCAAATAGCTCTTTTTAACTCACTGCTACCCAATGAAGGAAACAAACCTCAAATCTGTGTGCTAAGCTCTGCTATTGAACCAAAGTTAAACAATGTGGGGGAATGCAGCGGTTTTATTGAATAGTTTGGAAACTATGAAGCAGCGGTAGTCTGCTAAGAAGACCCTTGATATGGTTGTTGGGAGTTGATTGTCAATAATACTCCTTGTGGAATTCAAACTTTTGGTGGTACATTTCTGGTAGTCAAAAATCTACCATTGTTTATAAGCAAGTAGTTTCATTGCTCAGAAATTTCATAATATACATTATTTCAGCTTAACCCATTCGTGACAGGAATTATTTAAAGCCTAATTTGATCAGCTTTTATTCTTCAAATTGGCAACACCAACATTTTTATTTTATTGCTACATTTTCCTTATAAAACGTCATGTATCTGAAATGAATATAAATTGACAGGAATCATGATGACAAGTCAAAAAGTTGCCAATCTGCAGGGGAAAACGGTGATTTTAAACCTTCTATCACATTGCCAATTTAAGGATTTTAATGCTTATTTTCCTTTTAAAAATTTTCAGCATCAAACAACAAATATTGACGCAACCAAAATGGGCACAGTTTGTGTAGAATTTTTTGCTCTCTCTGCTCATGTATTTGGTATGATTTTTAGGGCTTTGCATCAAAAGATATTAGGCCAAACCACAAAATGTGGACCTCTGTCACGAATGGGTTAAAAGCATGATCACAAGCTGGTTCAAGTTCAAGAACTGCTACAGAAAACTGGGAAAACCAGTTTGGTGCTATCCAGATCTTACTAGGGAACGGTGCTACAAGATTCAACTCTATATCGTCATCTATAAAATAAATATATTTTAATCTTTAAAGTTTAAATTGATGGAACATTATTTTTGGATATCTATATAGCTGAAAGGTAAGTTCCAGCTGAATTGAAAATAAGACATAACTATAGATATAACATATAATTCATCTAAGAAGCTTGAATTCATAGAATATATTCTCAATCTAAAAAAAAAAAAGAAAAAAAAGAAGAAAGAGTGATAAGGTGAAGAACATTCTGTGGAAAAATACATTTGCCATGAATTATGCCAGAGATAAGTTACACAAGAGATAAGTTGGAATAAAATGAGGATGAATCTGTGCAAAATGGCTTGAATTTTAGCCTGTTTTTTTTTTTTATTCTGTGGGTAAAAGATGGAGTTTTTATCTGGTCTTTATCAGGTATGATTGGAGGGGAGCCAGAGAATATTTGTTCGCATGCCATCGTAAGTGAACTTTGACCTTTGGAATGGAGGCCAGGGTGCCGAGATGTCATGGGCAAGGTCAAAATGGGTTGGTAAACTGTCAGGATATGGAAAGGTATGAAGTAAGAAATGCTAAGAAAGGCATACAACTTTTGTTTTATATGAAATCAAAAGAAAAGGGACCACAACGTAGTAACTTTACGTTTGTTTTATACATAATTTCCCCCAAAATGGTTTAGGATATAAGAAAACTTGCCTAACTTTTGAATAAAATCTCAAGAAAACCAAAGTAAACTTTGCTTGTGTTAAAGGCATTGGCTAACTTTGTGAGCAGCTGATTTAAAAAATTCTCAAACTAAGATGAAACATGTGTATGAGTACTTGTATTTATACTCAAAAACCCTGAAACCAACCATAATTTGGAAGGAAAAGCTGTAAGTTAGACGCAAACCGCGATTTTATTAGCTTTCGTCTCGAGAGACACTGAACTAAGAGGACCGTTTGCGCGAATTCAAAAATACCGTTACTTGCCTTCCGCCGCGTGATACGTCAATACACACAGTGCGGTCCGTTGAGTCATGTGCGCATGCGCACTCTCCTTACGTTGGGTCTATGCAACCGACTCTCGTATATTTTTCAAACATTGGTTCACATTTCTAATATTTAAAAATACTTCCCGTGGATATTATGCTCTGAAACTTTCACACTGGTATTTTTACACTATAACCCTAATGTTTATCCCGTTTTTAAGTAATAAAATGAGATTTTTTAAAAATCATAACAATGTTAGCCAATGCCTTTAATGTGTTTTATGCATTTGGATGGTTTGATTTTTATATGGGTTAATAGAAGTCTGCAAAATAATGATTTTAGAAATGTTTTATTTCCTTATTCTTGAGGCATACATACTTCAGCTGCATAAGATTTAGATTGGTGATATTTATGTGAGTGGAAGAGACATCATACATGAGACCAGTGGCGTAGACAGGTTCTTCCACCTGGGGGGGATGATTTGCCATTCACGAGAAATCGAAGATCAAATTTTTTCCTGGGGTGGGGCGAGATGCGTAAACATTTTCGAAGAAACTGGAAAGCGAGGGAGCGAAGCGACCGAGCTTGTCATGGGGGCGCTTTTGCATTTTTAAAAATGAAATTGAAGGATTTGGTGCACACTTTTGGTGAATTTGTGAAAATTTTCAGTAAAAAAATGTAATATTTCAAAATATCTGGGGAGGGGGCAACTGCCCCGCCCCTCCCCCGCTGCGTAAAGCCATGCACCCATCCCCCCCCACACACACCCACACACGCATACACCCGAATGCACACACATAAATAGAAGATATACGCAACGTGACAAACAAATATAGAATATGGACTGAAATACATTATTGCATATTTGCATCAGGCTCTTTTTTATTATTATTATTTTGTTGTTACACCACTTTAGAAAAAATGTGACGGCTTCGAAATTGCCCTAAAGTAATATAAATAACTACATAAATCAGAATAATGATCGATATAGTTATGATAGTAATCGTCATTTCAGTCACATTAACGATGATGATGATGATGATAACTATCGTTATCATACGCATAATAATAATAAATTATTATTATTATTATTATTATCATTATTATTATTATTATCATTATTATTATTATCATTATTATTATTATTATTATCATTATTATTATTATTATCATTATTATTATTATTATTATTATTATTATTATTATTATTATTATATTATTATCATTATTATTATTATTATTTATTATCATTGTTATTACTATTATTATTGCAGTTCCTATCATTTCTAAAAATGTTAATTCAGTTTAATTGTAAGCAAACATCCTTCCCTAAAACCTGGGGGGGATGATTGTACATGTCATCCCCCCCACCTTGTGAGGTGGGGGGGATGCATACCCCTCATCCCCCCCGCTGTCTACGCCCCTGCATGAGACATATGAAATATTTGTTTTGGTTTAACATTCTGGAAGCAAGTGCTAATATTTATGTAATAGTTAGCTGTAACTCAAAAAGTACCTTTTCAAATTTTGAATTCTATTCAAAATCAATCCTTATCTGTGGTACCATGTTGTATATTCCAGAATTGGTGATTTGTATTAATTTTCACCACACATTTCCTTGACAAAATTGAATTCGTTCATGCTCTGAAAAGGATCAAAAGAGGACTCAAGTACACTTTTCAAATGTATTAGGTTGCATCATTTTCTGGATTCTTAAGAACCTTCTTTAATGCACGAAAAATCACATAAAAGGAACAAAAAGCTGTTCAAAAATGTGGAAGGGAAAGGGAAAGAAACTAGTGAAACCTTTACTTGACCCTTGACCTTACATTTGGTTCATCCTATTTACATATTTCACCCTCGTGACTCTTTCGCTTCATATAATCAACAAGGTGCTTTTTGGAAACACCGAAAGCACGTGAAAACAAATAAGGCATAAAATTTCTGTGGTTATCATATTTGTTCACAAGAATTTTTCTTCACTTAAATGCAGTTTGCTCTCTGGATAATCGTACCCTTTAACTGACCATTATCACCCAAATTAGGCTTTTTTCATAACTGTGTTATTTACTTATAGGGCACTAGACCACATCACATGATGCCCATATTCCTAGCAAATTATATAGGAAGATCTTAAGATAGTTCAAAGTCGGAAGTCACAGCAAAAAAAATGGACCTGCTCAAGTAGTTTTTACTGCAACAGCCTTATAATGAGAGCATATCATATATTTTGACTGTTTCGTGTCATTAGTATAATCTACTAGTATATTACTACCTCATCATAAATTTCAGTCAGAAATAATTTGTTCAAAACTATTTACAGTGATACATAACATTAGCAGACAAAAAGTCATAGTATTTAAAGAGTTGTTTCTTAAAATTATCAATACACACTAAAATGTATGCATTCCATTGTGAGCTTCAAAATGGCCATCATATGACTTGGATGAAACCTTCTCCCAGTCCACCAAAGAAAAATCCAGAGTTTTCTTTCTCATACTCAGTCAGAGCTTGACACAGTGCCAAGACAATGATGCTGAATTGCAAATAGTCATTATTACGATTATTACTTTCATTTTGGTCCAATTCAAAGGGACATGAGCCTGAATATATAAATCTAAAAAGACAGATTTGGAATTCTTGAAAAATGAAAGGCAGAACAGGAGAAACATTAAAGAGAGTCAAGGGATGCAATCATATTTATTGACAATATACCATCTGTTCAGAGCCAGAAGGGCCATTAACTCATATCATTTTATACAGATTTAATGCCATTCTGGCTCCAAACAGACAATATTTCAGGTCCTAGTAGCAGTAGACTGTTTTCTACATTACATGCTTCATCATAAACTTAAAGTTTCTTTGTATTCATAAATTACAACATTATGTCCATCTACAAAATACTTGATACATTCCTTCCATTTATTTCATTTCTACAAATTGGTCTCCAGTCTTCTTTTTTACAAATTTTTCTATGCTTACAGTTATTAAGGTACAGGCCTATATAATTGTGCTTTTACTGTTTTCATTTAATATCTTATTAGGTAACTACAGGTAGATATCAACAACAAATCTTTAATATCCACATCAGTATCCAATTTAAAATTGTTTTTCGTATTTGTCAAAACTTATCAGGGTATCATTTGAATTTATTCTTAAGGAAAAGGTAATCACATCAAGTGCTTATCACATATTTCTTTAGAGGTCATCCTCTTTTTCTGGTTTATCTTTTATAGATGATGATATGATTCATATTTTGAACAGACTATAGACTGCAGACTATAACTGTTTAATGATAAATTTTGGTGGTGATTACATTGTTATGAACTAATTCTTTAAGACATTACTGTTGAATATTACCATGCAGAACAAGATTAATGGCCCCTTCTCAATCTTTCAAGATCAAAATTGGCACTGGGGGCTCCTCCATAGTAGGGGTAGCCAGCCCCCCCCCCCCCCCCTTCGCAGGGGCCCCTCCTGTTTCTATGGTGACACCTGGGGACCCTACTGGAATCTTCACATTGTTGGTCTTGACCCTGAGAGCAGAGGAGGAATGCACACCCGCCCTAGCCCCCCTGCTGGTCCCCCAATAGCCTGGGTGGCGATGATGATGCCGGTATCTAACCTCCACCTCTAGCAGGGGCGCAGTCTTCCACCCCTGTGGGGATTCATCTGACATACAAACGGCACACAGAATGCATCGGTGCCGGAGGCCAACAATGATATCCTATGCTGTCTGCCCCGGCACGTCACAGATATCTAGTTATGCCAATTTGGATCCTTTTGATAAGTATGGTGATTTTCCATTTCATGTGTTTCCTATTTCAAACTGTTTTGAAGTGTAGAGTTCAGAACAAAGTATAGAGTGACTGTTGACTTGATTTGGAAGCATTTTGATAAGAGGGGACAACTTTTTCATCTTGTGGTTGGAACAGGGATTATTCATTATTCAGTTCATCCCATTCGCAATGGAGAAGGTGCTTAATAGCTTTGGTTCAATCATATCTCGACTGGAAGAGAGAAGATATAGAAACAAAACCTCTATTTCATCTTTGTCATCTGCCCGACTTAATCACACACAATTCCTTATAGGTGAATAAAAGCCAACTTCACTAAATGAATAACCAACTTGATTTCATTATTCCCATTAACTGCTCTCCATGGGTAATATCTTGGTATTACAAATCATATACCTTCAGCAGGTGTTTTTCCTCCTATAACATAAAAATAAGTCTCTCTAGATGGGTTCAAAGAATAACCATTGGCTTCTAGAACTGCACAGGCCCTGTGTTAAGCTTATGGAAAATTGATAATGCAGTAGTCAATGAGTTAAGTCTGCTGGATGCACAGTTTATCTTCAGAAGATGATGACATAATGTAACATAACCTTATGACACTTCAAAATTAAGTCCTATATACATGCCCTGTACCAAGAGGAATACAACCTGAATCTTTTATATTTAAGAATGTTTAGTAATACTGTTACATATTAGCACTCTATCAACTGTTTTCTTATAATTTATTCTCATTTTTTTTACAGGGTTGGTAACTGTATAAATAACTTCTCTCCTATGTTAGGGAAGGTAGACGTTTGATTTCAATACATAGATGATTACCTCAACATATTTTCTTGTATCTTATTTGATTATGTTGTATATATGAGTTTTCAGCGGTTCACTTGGTTGTTATTTCTTTATCATTTGTTTTGACACTGTGATTATCATAAATTATATTTTACCTCATTATTCTTGCACATGGCCTGGTGAATGTGGTAAGAATAACTTTTGACACATTTGATTAAGTTGCCAGTGAAACTTGCACTCTATACGAAGCCGGCAGGAATGTAACGTAATGGTTTCATCTAGAGCACCTGCTCGACAACGATTATCACGCCTGTGTTTATGCGGCAGACAGTGTACGATTCACAATGCCTATATGTCATACGACTGTAATGACATTTTATTACTGGCAATTGAGAAATACTCTACATTGAATCCACAATGTATGGTTTAATAGTGTGGCATACAACTGTGATATGACATTTTATATCTTATGATCAAGAAATACACTACATTCGTTTAGGATCAATCAATAGATTCATGCCATAAGAAGAGTATTCTTAGTATTAATATCATGATATCAAACTAGCTACATATGCGGGAGTGGAGATCCACTTTTGTATAGGAGTTATAGTATGGATCATTCCTCTGGAGTGAAATCAACTCCAACTAATAGTGGAATCCACTCTTAACAATATTGGTTGAATGACTGTTCTGAGAGGTGATTCTACTGATGAAAGAATGGATTTTCACTCGAAATAAAGTGATTCCAAATAAGACCTTAAATAGTTTGATTTTCACTCCTGTACATTTGAAAAGTAGATAGATTTTAGTAGGTAAGGAATTTTAGTAAGAGGTTATATATTCATGATGGGAGTACACAGAGAAACATGATGGAAGCACTGGGTTTAAGATCGTCTTTAATACTCACGCTGTACTGATAGAACTGCTTCATTGCCAATTTGCCGCCCTGCGGATATGATCCCTTCAAAGCGAGGTGGGCCCGGATTACACTCTGGCTAGGGATCTCACCGGCATTCATCTGCATCAGTTTGTTGTGTTTGCGCCGTAGCACGTTCATGCACCTCTCCGACGTCGCTGCTGCCGCCGTCGCCACCGCACTCTCGCTCGAACTCTGCCTCAAAATATCCACGGGATTCAGCAACATTAATAAAACTTTGATGGTATCGAATCCTTGATCTTTCTGATCCTCTCCAATGCAGTAGGTATTGGTTTTCCTATCTATCCCTTCTTACAACTGCTTTTCTGCCTCTCTGTGTAATAACCTCTGTGTATATCATCCACTGATACTACTAAACACGTGAGGTACCAAGCTGCTATTGTAATTTCACACTCTCGCATTTGGTGGAGAGTCGTCCAATATCGAAGAGCCGCGGCACAGCAGAACTCAAGCTCGACTCGATGTCAATACTCCTCGACTGGGGGAACCTCGATTGCTCTGCTGGTATATTTGCAAGCTCATTACCCCGATATGTTCATTTCTAATTGCGATTTAAGCCCGCTCTGCGTCCCCGATCCAAGGGTGTAGCGGTAATTGCAGATTAATTGCCCGTGATATTCCGCCAACAACGTGGAGGAAATAAGAGTCAGGAATCCAACGGACGCTAATAACCCCGGCTGAGCTATATAACCCACAATGCTTAATCTTACAATCCAGGAAATGTAACTAGCTAGCAAGTAGAATTCAGGTCCAGCCCCGATGGGAGATATGACACACTGATCATAAATTCACGTGTTGGTGGCGGCTGCTATGCCTACTACCACTACCTTCCGTTGTTTTAGTTTCCAGTGATACTCCTCATCAGCTGCCAATACACTGAGCCTGCGTCAGTCGTCGGGTCGCCCGGGTGGCTGCTGGCAAAAAAAAAATCTACTCTACGCCACCACGGCACAGTCCGGTCTCAAGCAAACTGGAGTGGGCGGGTGAAGAGTTGGGAGTGTTTTAATCACAACGTCCCACAGGGGGCTAGAGATATAGGCCAGTGGCTTTAGTAAGCATGAAGCCTATTAGATATGCTTAGCGGCATTACTGGACTGTTTGCATTAGCATGAGAAAAGAGAGCCCCTCAACGGGAGAATAGAGGACTGGGCTCATCAAATAACCACAATCTATCCCCAAACTTCGGTCCAATGGTCCACCGACTCTTATCTATGTGTGCATTTAAAAGACCCTCCAAACAGTGCAGCACAGGGAGAGACACAGAGAGGGAGAGAGAGGAGAAAAGACAAGCACGAACACACCAACTCCTATCTACTGTGCACTGTCCCATTCCACACAAATTTGTCCGGAGTCCAAACCTATGTACACACTGGCAACCTTGTGTACATACAACAAACACTCCGCTAAGTCCCTATTCATGAACTTCGCCTGCCACACAATACCTACTTCATGAATACATATATACTTCTGCCTGACTTTTCATATTTTGCTCATCGCCAACGCCATGGAATTTTCGGGGACTGGAAATATTTTCACTCCTGTTTTCACTCCACTTCCCTTCTCAGTCTCTCTCTTTCTCTCTCTCTCTCTCTCTCTCTCCCTCAGCCCAGTTTGTGCATTGTGCGTGCCCGGCAGGCCATAAATCGACTTTTGTAGTTTGCATAGTTTCCTTTGGATCACTTGATAAGCAGAGAAAAGAGGCACTAGATCAGATTTGGTATAGATCCACTCACGAAACGGTGAGGATAAAGAATATAGCAACTCAACCTATCACACGCCGGTGCTATCTGCTTTTTAATACAGTTGAAAGGAAGAGAGGTATGGAGGTATATTTTGAAGGCAAAATCTGTGGCCAAAGGTATTTTGGTGTGGACAGGGCATACTGCACATTTCTTTTTCTGCTCTTGCAAGTTTCATTGTCCAAAAATGGTTAAACTTTGATCTATTAAAGTCAACATTTAACATTCATAAGTTCCTTCCTTTTCATTGCTTACATAAGGGCATGATATGAGGAATATGACATTTTTCACAAAGCAAATATACTATTTGATTTTGAAAGGTAAGAATAAGAGTGAACATTTCACTGCAGATTTTAAAAAAACATGAAAAATGCTTCAAATAGATAGCTTATATGTCATGTAATTCTCAGAGAGGAAACTCAAGATATATGATAAGGTAACAAAAATGAAATAACAAAACTTAAAGCAGACAACAATTACAATATACAGCATAGCATTCATCTCCTGAGATTAATTCACAAGCAATTATATAGACAAGTTGGTTTCCTTGAATCTAAATGGGTTAGCAAATGAATTGTATTGATCTGTCAAAAGTCCAAAGATGAAACATTGTGCAGTACTGTTTCTATTCTAACATTCCAACAAAAAAAAGCTCCATTCAAAACCAAATGATATGTCTACAAGGAAATATGGGTAAGAAAATCTTCTCTCTCTCTCTCTCTCTCTCACTGTCATAGCTTGTTCAGACTATAGGAAGTTATACCAGATCGGCATAAAGAAACGTATAAACAGTGATTAGCAAAAGGAGTGTACGGACAGACTGCAACATCATATCATGAAATGTATGGAGAAATGACATATTCGCACGTTGCACTGTGCAACATGTTTGTGCATTATCTTGTCACCGCTCTTCGGGCGCACACTAATTTGATCTAGCGATTTGAGCGTCAAGCGTGCGCTCACCATACGCTCTGCCCAGTTATACGCTTTTTCTTTGATATAATGTTCAGACTACCAGCGGATACTGGTTCTTTATCAAGTTTTCATGCCAAACGATGCTCGAACATACATTTTGCTATACGATAAATTTTATCATACATTTCTTTACCAGTACTTAATTAGTTAAGACTATAGAAATATGATTACTTTTCATTTGGCTATATAATATACATATAGCCATACAATGAATTTACATAGTCTGAACAGGGGTACGAGTCACTGATTGTTCCTTATCTAAAAATGTGATTATCGTAAAGTGAACGGCCTTCAAGATGGCAAAACATTTGGATAAATGAATGCACGACTGAATGCACGAATGCATGAATGAAGGAATGCATGGATGGAGCTATGACTACACACACATAAATGCGAAAAATTTCTAGAGTGATGGAGGAGTTTCGAGGTACATTGGTGAAAGCTAGAAAATAACAAATTCCCAGCTAGGACTTTTGCCTAATGATATTGGCTGGGAGATCAAAATTTTCAGTATATGTATATGAGTATGCATATTTTCAAAAGCATAGCAACTGCTTTAACCTAATGTTGCTGATATACATCTATTCAGCATATTCATTGTCAGATCATTAAAAATAATCATGCCACATAAGTGTATTTCAATGTCTGACTATGAACTATACAATCTAATTATTCATTAAAGCCCTAACTGCAATCAAAGGACTATCTGAAGTCCACCTAAATAAATCATCATAATATTCTACAAGTCAAAATTTTCAAACTCTTGCTAAAAGATCATCACTAAAACATTACTACAATTTTCTGCTAGTCACAACTTTTTCATGCAACATCCCCATTCCATTTTCTTTCTTTTAAGATTTTTTTTATAGTTTGATTGCAATACCAAGAGAAGCAGAAGTCCTAGATTATTACCAACAAGTTATATCACCCATATAAATCCATGTCTGAGAAATCTTCATCCCCTTACTGCCTTAGTCAACTTAAACCAAATCACCTGTCAAACACAGATAATTGCTTCAAGAAATATTGTCTGCTGAGATGCAGAAGGAAATTAACTCTTTCATTTTCACATGGAGTTAAGTCCTTCTGGCTTTAACAGATGGTACATTGATATTCATCATCATAACCTCCTTCAAATCAACACCACCAAGCAGGGAATAAACCGACAGCCCATTGTCAAGAGGTGGTACACACAGCAAGGGGTGCATCAGCGCACCCTCCAAACAGCACGAAGGGGTGAAGGGAAGGGGCGTGGCACTTACAATAAGGGGGAATAGTTTGGCACTGGCATGCTTACTTAGTCTTTAAAATCAGACCCTGATAGTAGAACAGATTTAAACCACAAAGACATTCACAGTAATAACTATACCCAGACATCATCAAACGTTTATTCAAAATAAGAAAGAATAAATCAAATTATTTATCTAAACAGAAAGAAAACAAAAATGACTTTTGAGAAAAATCACAAACCTTCCAAATTGAATACAAAGGCATTCATTTTGTCAGAAATAATGCTGAGACTGTCAGGGATTCAAATATTGTTTTTAAAACATGACGCGATCAGCTAATTCAACTAAAAATCTATTCTTTAGGCTTAGATCAAAAAGAGACATATATATTTCTATAACCTATAAAATTCCAGATTTCAAAATCATACAAGAATTTAAAGGTATATGGTGAAAAACATGCACATCAAAAAAATTTCTTTAAAATCATGCACATAATTCTAATATGAAAGTAGTAAAAGAGATTATCTTTTAGAATTATGAATCAAAATATAAACAACAACAAATGATGACAGAGCTAAACATTTAAAAGGTACCAAAAAAGAAATAAGAAAGGTATTATAAATTGGATGATTGAAGTCTTTACATTATTACCGCCATTATACCTGTATAACAACTTTATGCATCTCTCACTTCAACTAGTCTAGCCTGCATGGACTTACATGACATACATGTAGTTTGTCATTGCATTATAATGCAATCTAATTCAGATAAGATATGCAAGTGTTGATTACAAATTGATTACAGTACTGAATTACAGAACCCAAATTACATACAGCCCTGTTGTGTATGAGGGGATACTCTTGCTGTATAGATGTACCGCTCAATTACGCATGCCATTAAGAGGTTTTCGCTCACTCTTGCTTGCTCAAAGTGAGGTGATCGGAGGTGATATTGGGCAATGGAAGTGAAGGATGGCTGCGCCGCTAGGTTGGGATGAGCGGAAGCAAGGACTTGGGTTAGGAAGACCCCTCAGATACCGACCATCATCACTCATTCCCCTTCATAAGTCATTCATGAACCCCCCACACTGTATTCATCGAAGCTGCATTCACATTTGCAGAACATTGTCTCATCAGGCTACTCTTAAAATCATCATCTTTTACAAAGGTGTGAACACATAATAACTTGAAATTATTATTCATTCAAGAAAGGTATGCTCCGATGTTCATATTGCTATCACCGTTATCTCATTCGTCATGAAAAATTCAAAGAACAAGATCCCATCTAGGAGATATTTAACCCTTACTGTAAGGCATACATGTATATGCATGAATTATACTAATTGTATGGTAAAGAATATGTTTGTAAAAGGTGTGCCTTGCCACTGCCGATTAGACTGCTACTGCAAAATTTTGTGCCTGTGTTATAGACGTTTATTCCTGCATATTTGCATGGACAAATTTTCTAAGTGTGAACAAGGCTTGTGGACACTTCCTGCAATCTCATTCAAACTATGGTGGAGTTTACATTCTATCAGTTTCAATGATTTATGGATAAGCTCCCAATTGTGTGAACTGGGTAACTGGAAACAGACATCCCTCTCATTCAAAAACCATATTGATGTTGGTTTAAAGTGTACCATTTTCCATGATCAATCATGTTTCATCAGAAAGATAATTGCTATACGATGCATGTTATAATCATGTTTGAAAAGTAGACTGCAATTCATATTAAGGTATGCTCTATGTCCAAGGTTCTAAATTGAGCAATCTTAAATGGATGATTTCCACTTGGACATTCAGAAGGATCCATCTCTGCTAGCACAAAGAGGCCTCAGATATTTCAAATTAACCCCATTTTGATGTCACTAGCCACTAATTCATCTTCTATTGCCTCATCTTCTAAAGTCATGGGTGCCTCTCATGAGAGTGGGTTCATGAAGTATTAGGAGAGATGAGGGAGGGGGTGGAAGAGGAGGACAGAGAGAGAGAGAGAAAAGGAAAGAGAGGAAGAGTGCGAGAGAGAGAGAAAGAGAGAAAAACAAAAGATACATGAGAGAGAAAGAATTAAAGACAGAAATGGAGAGAGAGGGAGAGAAGAGCAAAAAGAAAGGGGAGAGAAAGAGAGAGAGAACGAGAATACAAGAAAGAGGAATACAGGTTTTAATTGGATGTTCTGAGATGATGAGAGTGGAAGAGATGAGGAGAGAAAGGAGAAAAAGAAGGATGGGGCAAAACAGAGCAATATAAAAGAGAAAGAAAAAGTGCAAGAGAGAAAGAGAGAGAGAGAAAGGGAGAGAAAGAGGGAGAGAGAGAAATGAGGGAGAAAGAGGAAGAGAATGAATGGAAACTTGAAAATTCTTGTAAAAATGCAATTGATCCATCACCCTAATTCAAGGAGCCCAAAGCCTATGGGGGGGGGGGGGAATCAATTAGAATCCCACCAAGGTACAACAGCAGATCATTAAGAAGCAACATGAATACAGGGTCTGACATTAGCCAAAGTGATGAAAAGGGAACTATCCATCTTAACACCCACTTCAATTGAATAAAAAGCAGGAAAAACAAACTAGTACAGAGAAAGTTTGAGAACACTAAGATGATGTGTAAGAAAGTTTATGAATGATAAAATTCAAAAGGCATCAAACTATCCAATTTCAGGAAAAATTGTTTTTCTACTTCATTGCTTATGAATGCACAGTGATGCAATTTCTATGCAAACACCTCCAAAAATATACCAAATTTACAAGTCACATGACTTTAATGTTCAAATACAATCACACTCCATGCAAGTAATGTCTTTAATCTTATTTGTAATACCGGAGGTTATTTTGCTTGTATTTCACAATAAAATATATGTCACAAACTTTAAAGGACACCCCAAGAAGTCACATCTTTTAATTTAGTAATCATAGAGGGATCTTAAAGGATTATAACATGAGAATTGGTCAGAGAATTTCTATCAATCAGACTTATGTAATTAATCTCCAAGCCACACAAATCATACTAACAAAGTTTACAACCTTTAATACCTTCAGTTTTAAATATCTCTCCTTGCAAAGCACTGAGCCAGCAAGTTTTTATAATCTTTTCCACATTCTGTCAACATCATTCATGAAGTCTGAAATCATATTCTACACACATGTACATATTCACTCATCTACAGCTCTGAACCCCTAACCTTCTGGTTTGAACACATCCCTCGGCAGGTCACTGAGCCTTTTCAAGATCCTGTCATAATTTTCACACAGTATAATTTAAGGCGTTTTATCTTTATGTCATTGTGCAAAAGAACGCGTCCGGAACGCAAAATACAAAATGCAGAAATTAAAATGTCTATTTTGATATATTGCGATAGAATTTTAGCAAAGATCATATCACAAGAAGATAGTATATCAGTTTAGAAGGTCTACATGCTATCTGTGAAATTATCAATGGTTGTTTGAAAAATTTAATTTTCAGTAATTTTCCATTTTGCGTTCTGGACGCGTTCTTTCGCACAACGACAAAAAGATAAGACGCCTAATGCAGCATACTACAAACATATCATGCATTTATGAATTCACTCAAGTTATGGTTTGAACCTCTAACCTTCTGATTCTTACAACTTTCCTTGCAAACCACAAAGCTATCACGTTACTGTAACCCTTTTCACTAAAACTTGTTATCACAAACATACCTGTACATGTACACTCATCTCATAGCTATATCTCTACAGAGAAAGAAAGGATGGAAGGGAGGAATGAAAGAAGGAAGGAAGGAAGGAAGGAAGGATGGTAGAAAGAAAAGAAAGAAAGAAAGAAAGAAAGGAAGGAAGAAAGAAAGAAATAATGAAAGAAATAAAGAAATGAAAGAAAAGAAAGAAAAGAAGACAGAAAGAAAAGAAGAAAGAAAGAAAAGACAAAGATAGAAAGAAAAGAAAGAAAGAAAAGACAGAAAGATAGAAAGAAAAGAAGAAAGAAAGAAAAGAAGAAAGAATCAACAGACATTCATGCATTCCAATCAAGACATGCATTTTTAATAATATTCTTAAGAAAGATACACAGCACGCTTCTCATTTCGTAAGATTTACACAACAACCCATGGCAGACTTCCAAACAATAAAACACACTGACAGTTCACTTACCTTTTGGATTATTCCATGATGTGCAGAATGAAGAACAGCCGATGGGAAGAACGAAAAAAGGAAAGGACAGACAAGAGGAAGATCAGGAAAAGAGTGTACAGATGAAAATAACAGAGAAAGATAGAACAAGGGAAAGAGGGGGAGAGAAAGAGATGAATACGGTTAATTCATCTGAACAAAGTTTTTCATTAAGTTACAACTAAATAAATATCTAAAGTATGCGGATACTTCTCTTAAAGCTTTTAACATGTCCTTGATATACTGACATCATATATTACAACTAATATACGCTTTGACTCAACTGACAAAAGAAGTCATTTTCTCCTCGTTAATTCTAGGAGCAATGTGATTAAATAATTCAATAAGCGGCATAATCAATATGATTCTACCAATATCTCGCAGTACAAAGCAGATGACACAACATAAATGATAATTTACAAACACCACTAAACATTGTACATTCATCACAATTTTTCAAAACCTAATTATACTTGGCATTTATCAAAAGTCCGATTCAAAACATATTCCCGTCCGGTACGATAACGAAAGTCATTACAGCTTTCAAAATGTCACTGCTCAGACCAATTTGCATAAATTGATTGATTCAAAATCCAATTACCCCTGGCCTAATCCATCTCTAGAATTATGTTAATCACTCAGCTGTAACCTTCAAAGTGTAATTTTGAGTAAACTGCCAATTTCCCCACTAACAATTCACCTCTATTGTCCAGATAAATACATCCTATTCATTATGGTAAGCCAATTGTGATCTTATAATAACAACTTTATTAAAGGGTTTGATCAGAACTGTTAGGGGATGGGTAAGAAAATGAACTGTTTGAATTGTCATCCACATGTATACTGATATACAGGTGATCAATACACAAGATCACTAAAATCCTCTAAAAAATCTCCGTACTACTTTAAACAATGTCAGCCACTATTAAAATTATAACAATAGCAATTAAAGTAATTTGTATGTATTGTCATTGATGTTGGTGCTAATTTTACAGAAATAGAGATATGATAGAATATGCATACTCTACATTTCAGAACTTTAAATTGATTAATACTGTAAAAAAAATGGGCAAATGTGCCACTCCCTCTCCAATCAACCCTTTTTCTAAAATAAATGAATAAGATAATTAAATACATAAATGAATAAATAACTAAATACAGGGTACAAAATACATTTTTTTTTGGGGGGGGGGCAGGAAAGAGTTGTCAGGTGTCCCGATGTATACCACCCACACAAAGATTTGAAATGCCCCCATACAGTTATGTTTGACAACTTGGGATACACTCCACTGAAAATGCAAGGAAAATGAAAATGACACTGTCTCCAAAAGGTTAAAAACCCGCTTTATGATAGAATTAATCACCAATGACTACTTAGGTATTCCATTTATAAAGTCATCCTCATAAAACAAGTCCAACTATCAAACTGGCATTACCACATTATCATTCATTGTGATAAAAAAGATAAAGATAAAACAAGCTGTAGGAAAAAATTAAAAAAAACAAAAAAACAAACAAACAAACAAAAATCCCTCTGGTACATTCCTTCCTGTAAGAACAAAGTTGATGATGCGTGCACTGTCTTTACATCTAATGCAGAAAGCACTGGCTACTCTATACAGTCTAAATGTAATTATGTGATCTTTTGAGGACTACATACTGAGAGATGTACAACAGTCCTAAAGGACTTCTTTCTGGCTCTTAGTGGAGTCATCATCTTTTAAGAAGCAAAAGGACGTTCATTATTGTTTTCAGGGTTTTTTTGAAGCGGAGGAAGCAGTAGAGATCAATAAAATATGATTACAATTTCGACAGTTATTGAATAATTTTTCTTCTCAATTTGCTTTAGGTAACTTAGCGAACCAGAGTAGAATGAAAAGAAGTATCCGGAATGCAAGCAAAACAAAGAAGAATATGCAATTTGTGTTCCAAATGCATCTTTTCATGCCACAGCATTTTGCCATTAAAAGCTTCGTTACTGAAAATAGTGATGAACAAGCCAAATGAAAGTTGAACTCGCTACTAAGTACAAAGTGTAGTAGGTGTGAGACTTGTATTACTACATGTATGTCTATGAATGATGGATGAGTTGCCAAGCAAAATTAAAGAGAGTCCAATCTAGTTATCATAAAATTCTATAGATATTCATTAATAATCAATTCGTCATGTTGGATGAAAACAAAGTGAAGGATAGACAGGAAGAGAAATTGTGTTTCAGATATGTTTCTTTCTATTTCATGATTAATTGCTTTATTTTCAATCCATATCCCTCTTTTTATCTGTCGTGATGTCTGTCTGCCCCTCCATTATTATTTTTTTTATCTCTTTCTTCCGTGTCTCCCTTCTTATCTCTTCATTTCTCTGTCTCTCTTTCTGTTTACCTACTTTTGTATGCCTCTATCTCCCCTTACATGCTTCTTTCAGTTTCTCTTTCTCTCTGCCTCTGCCTCTCTCTCTCTCTCTCTCTCTCTCTCTCATTCCCTGTATGTATTTATTAAAGACTCATGACTTCCTCTTAATATCTCTTTCTCTCTTTGTCTTGTCTTCTTGCTTGCTCTCTCTCTCTCTCCCTCTCTCTCTCTCTCTCTAACTATTCCTACAAATTTCTACAAATGTTTATTTCCTCTTTACCTTCCCTTTTCTTTGTCTGTCTGTCTGTCTGTCTCTGTCTCTCTCTCTCTCTCTCTCTCTCTCTCTCTCCTTCACTCTTCCTCCTACTCTTTCTCTCTCCTTTAGTCACATTAACCACTCTATCCTTAAAGGCATTGGCTAACTTTGTGAGCAGCTGATTTAAAAAATTCTCAAACTAAGATGAAACATGTGTATGAGTACTTGTATTTATACTCAAAAACCCTGAAACAAACCATAATTTGGAAGGAAAAGCTGTAAGTTAGACGCAAACCACGATTTTATTAGCTTTCGTCTCGAGAGACACTGAACTAAGAGGACCGTTTGCGCGAATTCAAAAATACCGTTACTTGCCTTCCGCCGCGTGATACGTCAATACACACAGTACAGTAAGGTGAGTCATACGCGCATGCGCACTCCCTATGTCTATTCTGTGCAACCGACCCTCGTATATTTTTCAAACATTGGTTCACATTTTTTATATTTAAAAATACTTCCTGTGGATGTTATACCTTGAAACTTTCAGACTGGTATTTTTACACTATAACCCTTATGTTTATCCCATTTTCAAGTAACAAAACAAGATATTTAAAAATCATAACAATGTTAACCAATGTCTTTAAACTTCAAAGTAAGTTTAACAAACTTTTTTCCATTTTCATTCTTCCTTTCCTTATCATAACCTTGGTGTCAAAATGCACTACACATACGAAATGACCCCCCCCCCCCCCCCTCCTCACAAGATATTGGTAAATGCAGAAAACACAAGGATGGCTTTATGATATGCCTACACACGGCAGCTGTTTGTCGTTTGTGAGCATAAGCTGAATTACAGTACATGTATCATTTATAAATCCATAATTACATTATAATAGCTCCGGTCTATTCTTGCATCTCAAATTTCCCTTTCCCTTATAATTGAGTTATTTCTGGAATTCAAAAGTTGTGAATACTAAATGCTAAAAGCAATGACATCTGTTGTAAAGGATCCCGGTGGCTCTAATTTGTTAGATGCGGGCTCTCACAATGATAAACACAAATCAATTAAATGAAGTGTCTGTGATGATAATGTACAATTTACAAACAATTTGGAAAGGGTTGTGAATTGCCATGTGAAACAAGTTCATAGTTCATTCTCTCTTTTTGATTTAGAAATGCTTTCAAAATGGATATGTATTCAATATTAAAGTATTTGGAACAAGTCCATCTTTATTTCTCTTTGCTGTCAAATAAATCTCAAATAGTTGACAGAAGTATGGTTTTAAATGGTGTAATTTGAAATCGCATTGTGGGTTTATTAAAAACATGCAAAATCAATCAACAGCAAAATATCCAACAAAATAACAATGGAGCAGAAGAATTATTACTTTATTCAAAATACTTTTTCAAACATTACAAATTGCTTACATAAGTAGATGCTATTGATTTAAAGAGATTCAGTAACTATGTAAAATTGTCGTAATTGAGCTAAAAAATGAATGAATCGTATATAAATCTTTAAATACATATGTAATCAATGAAATTTGACAGTATGGGTGAAAGTAGATCACATATACCGTAATGAAAGACAGAAAATGCATCACCTTTCGAAGGCAAAATCTTAAGATTAACCCTGCCAGTAACATTTACCTTTTTTTTAAAGGAATTTTTAAGAAAGAAGTTTTTTCTTCAATTCATTGACTACTGTATTCTTTCATTCCAATAGATTCAATACAGAGGCCAGCTGGTTCCAGCAGGAAAAGCTTTGATTTTTTTGTCATCACTCTATCTCAATTTCACATGATTACATTAAAATGGTTTATAAAGGAAAAGACATTGCATAGAGTCAAAAAAAATTTCAAAGAAGTACACTGGTCTGGCAAGAAAATCTTCAGAAATATCCCCATGACAAGGTAAAATTGCCTCCTTAAAATTCTTAACACTTCTATTTACTTTATTCATGGACCAACAAATAAAACTCCACATAACTTCTAAAAACAAAATTAAATTGCACCAGTAGAGATCTCTTGGGTGGGTCTACAAATAAGTATAAATGACCTTTGACCTCTTCTTCCATGGCAAATGGATATGAAGGTAGGATGCCTTGATGGGTCATAAACACTGAAGGAGAGAACTTGAAGTTTACAGTGGTCACTAATAACCTGTTCCCACTTCAAGACAAGTACACAAAATTTGTATGAAGAAATATATGTAGAAACCAATTCTGCTGTGGTCACCTGACACTGTGACCTGAAATCACAAAAGAGGTTTATATCAGTAGTTTAAACCTCCAAAAGTGCATAACACGAAAGTGTTATTTTCCAATGGGTGGGCAGTAATGCAGTTTTATATGCCGGCTTACACTTACCTCCGCTTAGTAACGCATACTGCATTGACATAAACCATGGTTTAGACCACAGTTTCAAATAAACCTTCTTTCGTGAATTTGGGCCTGCGTGTTTAGCAAGTTCATCTTTTATCATGGTTTTGCTCCAAGGATACAAGATGACATAATCATCAGCGCAGGTTTGCTGATTAGCCCCACTCTTGTTCATACACCAAGGGGGAATTTGTGGAGAAAAACACTTAAAGCAATAACACCACATAGGAATTTACTAGGTGGGACTACACATCAGTACAAATGACCTTTGACCTCTTCTCCATTAAAAATGGATATGAAGGTCCAATGGCTTTATGGCTCATAAACATTGGAGTGGAATAACTTGATGTTCACTGTGGCCGCTGAAGCCATTTCTAGCACCTGCTAACAAATTTATCACGACCATCCATCATGCAGTAGTAGGGCAAGGGGGGTGGGGAATCGGAGGGGTCGGGGTGGTGAGCTTCATCGGTCACTCTATGAAGAACACACCACTATCAGAAGGGGAAAGATGATCTGTTCCGCATTTCAGTATCATGACTCTATCATCTAATCCTGGTGCTTTCATTCTACACGAAGGTTGAGCCTTTCAGGTATTTCACATACAGTTTACTCTTTTGACCCAGGTTAAGGACTTTTATGTTTAAGAGGGATTTATTATCTCTTTTTTTCAAACAGCTTTGAAGTGATTGCTTGTAATGTATATTGCTATCTATCATTCTTTAAATCTGCATTTTCATTTGATCTTTTTTTTTGGGGGGGGAGCTAAAACTGGGATTAATTAGGAATGTAGCCCCTTATCCCTTCCAGAACTCCACTTCTATTTACCCCTTTTATAACCCTACTTCTTATAAGGAAGAAATGAAATACTGGTAACAAATCTACGGGTACAAAAACACCCTCCTTTCCCCTACAACAAGAGCAAAAGAAGCACCTGTGCATTTTATTCCCAAATGTTGTCTTTGCCAATCCCTGTCTTTAAGAGTAACACTTGACCTCTAGATGTTTTATGTGTAAGTCTAGGTTGTTACCATGGTAACAACAACAACAGTTCTCTTTGAAATCATATATGGCATCCATGAATCAAGCAAAGTTTGAAAAGGAGGTGAATTCCTTTCTATTTATTGCCATCATGAAGGTCTAGAGTTGATTCCAGCAGTGACTTTGGAACTAAGGGTGCATTTATAGCTCCAATTTGAATTGAATAGCAGTTCATGCAATTACATAAAACACTCAAAAACACTTATATCACTAGTTGCTTCCTTTTTTTTTCTTTCACCCTTTACAGGTGCATTTATTTTCAACAAAAATCTCACATTCAGTTACAAAGCCATATAACATTCTACAAAATACAGTTTCAACGTTTCAGGCAAAATGTACATTTTTCGTTTTCCCTTTTTCACAAGAGCATTATTGTTATCGATTTGTATTTTAAGTTCCTTCAAAAAAGTAAACCACAGTCTTTTCTTCCTTTCATCTGTTCCCTTTTCGTTCCTCAGAATCAACATTTTGCATATGCTCCAGAAAGCAATGGACATGATATCATCAATACTTTTTTCTTGATAATTTTTCAACAAAGTTCTACATTACAAACACTCTTAACCATCATGAATAGATTATCAAAAAAAGGAATGTTCATTTTGCATTTCAACAAAACATGAAGTAGGTCTTCTGTGCAATTACAAGCTTCACACTTATCAGAATTGCTAAGTTGCCATAAAAACAACATCCTTCTAGTAGGAATCAAGTTACACAGCATTTTGAAATTAAACTGTTTCAATTTGTTTCTTTTGTATTTTCCAGATTTCTTTGAAAGATATTTTTCCAATTTATGTAATCATCAGTTAAGTTTGTCCAGTATGATGGACCATCACTACTTCTTTCATATGTTAATAAGATATGATAAAACAGTTTACTGGAACAAAACTTCAATTCTTTTTCTTTTTGACGCACTGGTATTTTTGGAATTTCTAACCAACTGGTTTCCTTTATATTATTCATCCAAACTTTCGGTACTGCCTTTTGTAATTTGGAATAATCAAATAGGACTCTCGCCTTTTTTTTTTCAGCTTGAAAGTTTTCTTTCAATTTTGAAAGAGATATAAATTGACCTTCAATACAAATATCTTTCAAAAAAATTATATTACTTGAGTACCAATCTTTGTAGAAAAGTGGTTGATTATCATGAACGATATATTTGTTATACCATAAAATCTGATTATCTGAATGAATATCGTCCTTTTTGATTTTCCTTTTAAATATGACCACGCTTTTATCATTTCTACATAAAACCTTGGCAGTTTGTTAACAAGACATTTTTCTATCATGTATTGCTCAATAGTACAATTTAGAAGGAGTTTGAGACCTCCAAGTGTTTGAAAGTAAATTAATGCAAAATCCTTCCAGTATCCGTGTGTGTCATCAACTATTCTAGCCAACCACCTCAATCTAAAACTCTGTATCAGTTTCTGAATATCAATCATTCGTATGCCACCATCCTCGTAATCTCTGACAATCATTGTTCTTTTCACTTTGTCAACTTTTGAATTCCACAGAAATTGATAAATTATCTTTTCTAATTTCTTGACAACATAACTGGGTACTGAGCAAAACATAATCAGGTGAACTATTTGACTAACAAGTAATGTCTTAATTATAAGGACTCTACCAACAATTGTAAGATTTCTCCTCCTCCAATTATCTAAGATTCTCTGTATCTTTTGCAGCTTTGTTTCCCAATTCAGTTTCACAACCAAGTCTAAATCATTTTCTATGTGAACTCCCAAGTATTTAATACAGCCATTTGTCCAATGTAACCCAAAATTTTCAAAGTTCCAATAATTCTTTGTGGAGCCTAACCATTTCAGTATTGTTTTGTCTTTATTAACCACTGGGCCAGCAACATTTCCAAATTGATCTAATTCTTCCAAAATGTATTTCATGGAAGACTTTTCTCTGAAAAACACAGACGTATTGTCTGCATATTGCAAGATTCTAAATTCTTTTGTGTCACTGTTGTTTCCAAACAAAAGACCTTTAATTTTATCATTTTTTCTAATCTTTGGAATCCCTTTATGTAACCTATTTGCCAAGGCAGAGGCCATTATTTTATAATCATAATTCAGCAGAGTTATTGGCCTCCAGTTTAAAGCTTCCAACTCTCCTTTTTTGTGAATTAACATAATAACTCCTAAACGTTGAGTTTTTGACATGATCTTATTACTGAAATTTTAATTTAGTGCATTAACAAACATAAACTCAATATCATTCCAGAATTCTTGGTAGAACTCTATAGATAAACCATCTCCTCCCGTAGCCTTATTTCTGCTCATTTTAAAAGCAGCTTTTCGACATTCTTAATAGGTTAACAGTCCTTCACAATTTTGTTTCTCTTTTTCATTTAACTTGTTTACTAAAGAACTTTCAAAATATCTTTCTACCTCTTCTTTTTGTACCATTTTACTAGCATATGACTTTTCATAAAAGGAAACAACCTCATTTAGTAGCTCAATTCTTTTCGTGATAATCCTGTTACCTTTTCCTAGTCTAGTAATATTTTTTTTCTGAGCATTTTTCTTTTCTAAGCTCATAAGATATTTTGTACTCCTTTCACCTTTCTCCAACCATTTGACTCGAGAATGTATACTTGCTCCTTTATATTCTCTTTTATACAAATTATCTAATTCACCTTGAATTCGAAAAAAATCTTTTTTAGTCTCATCATCAACACAATTTTGTTCATCCAGTTTCTTAGTTAAGTTTACAAGACTTTCTTCTAACATTCTCTTTAATTTGTTAGATTTACAATTTTTTTTCCAACACAGTATGTTTGCGTAAATTCACGACATTTAATCTTTGTAAGTTCCAATCTTTCACAGAAACTAAGATTCATCCTTTCGATGTTTTTAATAATGTGTCTTACTTGATTTTTATAACAGTCATCTTTAAGGATGTGTGTATTTAATTTCAAATATCCTGGACCTTTCTCCAGCTTACCTGTCAAAACCTTTAAAAAGATGGCATTATGATCACAATGTACAGATGGACGTATGTCACACATCATTATTTTTGACTTAAAGTTCTCAATTACCATCCAATAATCAAGGCGGGATGCCACATCTAAAAACACGTTTCTCCATGTAAACTATTGTTTTTTAGGATTTAAATACCTCCATATATCGCATAAATCGAGACGCTTAATAAAAATCTTTAAATTTCGTGGCGTCTTATAATAAGCGTTCAGGATTCTTTTTACGTCTTTGTTTGGACAAAGAATAGAGTTCAAATCGCCCCCTATTATCACATCGTGATGTGGAAGTCTATTTGATTCTATCCATACATATAATTTTTTAAAGAATCTTTCTCTGTGTTTCTTTTCTGTTGGTGCATAAATATTTACAATGCACACATTACAGTTGTTACCAGTTGCTTTTTAGTTTATTGAAAGTACATTTGAATCCCAAATATTTTTTCACAGAAGTAGATTTGAGGACAATATTTTGAATGTAGTATACCGGTAGTGACATGTAACATCTTTCTTACATAGCAAACGTCTTCAGCTGATTGCTACCCTTCCATACACACTATTCCTCTAGCTTTGCTTCAAATAAATGATTTATTGAAACAGCAGCTGATGATGATTTTGAATGTTATAACAACAGGCTCTCTCCGACCGCTTACGACTTTCCATGCGATATCGTGTATCAGATAAATTTTGAATGAAAATTTTCTATGAAAATTATCATTTTCAATGGGCCAGAGCATGAGCTAAAAGGGATCATAATTCACATTCCATGCAGCTGTTGAGTGGGAGGAAATTGAAAGGTGGGACAACTTTCATTTTAATTAATACAGAATAATTCAACAAATAAATTCATCCAAGAGGTAGGATAAAAATCTATGCATAGCTAAATATCAAAAGAAAAGAAAGTTGATCAAAATTTTTAAGGTGCCTTTAAGGTTCTGAAATTGTAAGAGGACATAAAAAAAAATCCCTGAAGGATAGCTTTATATAAAATAATCTTCAACACCTTATTACAGAAAGCTAGAAAGTGCAATAAACTTGTAACAGTCATTCCTTGATATTCCCTGTCATAAAGAATATACAGTCATAATGTTACGTAGGACCTTTGCAATTTTTGATTGATTGCTATTGATAGCTTTTCTCTTTTTTATTGTTGCTGTTTTGTTGTTTCTTGTAATACTTTTAGTTACAAAGAACAGGAGTCCTCAACTTTTTTCATTTCTAAAATCATGGCAGGAAATAAGAGTGAATGCCCTATGGCTCTCAGCATTTGATTTGCAAAGGAAGAAGGCTGAAACCATAAGTGCCATCAGGATCCAATCTTAATGCATTCATGCTAGTTGATTTCAGTCCTGTTTATGCACATAGGCTTAGGGAAACATGAAACAACAAACTGCTATTCGGAAGCTACAGTATTCTCCATCAGTCCGGACAACAAAAAGGCCAGCTACCTGGGGAAAATCTAGCCAGTCTGTCTGCGCATTAGCCAGAAAAACTTTAACTCAGCCCGGCCGCGGGATACTCATGACATCATCGAACATTTGTGTAAACACACGAGGGGCTCCGAGGGGGTTTACAATCATTGATTTTTCTTGTGCTCCGCATTCAATGCATGCAGCCTCCCGGCTCCGTTTGTCCGCATAGATTGAAACGTTTTCCCCGTTCGATCTCAGCATGAACCCCAAACAGGTTTGGGATAGTTTGAGTGAAGACTTACGCCACTGCCGCTGCATGATGGGAAGGCGATGTCATACAGCTCAGCTTTTAGGTCACCTAGATACACTTTCCCCTTTATGCGATTTGGCAACACTTTTCTTTAAACCTGATAACCCAATCCTGACACAACTGCATTACTACTAAACAAACACAAACAGAGAAATTCAGGACTGAGCTGAGTGTGGGGGCCAAGACGAGAAAGCCATACCAAACAATCTTGACTTCAGGGCTGAAAAGGTTAATTGAAATTACTCATCACTCTCGAGAGATAATGCGAGAACTCTTCCCAGGTTAGAAAGTGAACACTCTTTTCTGACACTGTCAATGAGGTATACTGTCTGTAGGGGTAAGGCAGTGTATGAAGATAAGTAACATAAAAGAAGGCATGATAGGTTTAATTATAGAAAATGCATTTAAGGAAAAAAGGAATGATGGAAATCAAATAACCACAAACAATTACATACAACCTTAACAGGAAGGACATCCCATTTAATGTTCTGAATAAGTACAGTTGCTGGAGATGTAAAGGCAATTAAATCTGAATCGTGTCCTCTGGACCAAATTTATTGAAAGTAAAGATGGTTTTCCATCTTATTGAACATTATGATACTCAATTTTCCTTGAATGCAATTCACATTAAAAGAAATTTGCTTAATTAAACATCCCTACGATACCCAAGAACAAGTTGCAGTTGCCCGAATAATATGCTTAAAAAGCATTAGCAATTTTTACTTTGTTCTCAAGCAGATTTCTTTCCAAGCTGAACCCTCTGCATTGGGATAGCTGTAATGTTGGGTCATACATTGCTTTTTAGCGCAAAATATCGATTACACACTTAAAGTTACTCTGTACTTCAATAAATTGACGGCTGTAAAGATAGGGTACAATGTAGAGTGGTATCAGAATCAGAAACGGAAATAGATACTGTTGTTATAAGAATAGCCATATTATTATCATAAAATCAGCACAAACACTTGAATGAAATCTGTAAGATTCATGAAATTGGACCATCGTGGAACCTACACCTATCCGATCCCCATCTGTTATGACAGCGGTGCTATGCCCAACACTTGGTTTAACCTTGTTAACATCATACTCTCTCAATGCTTGCTCTGACCCTGTTCAGACTTCATCTGAATTATACGGTACAAAGAAACATCTTTCCTCATCTCAATCATTCTTCCTTTCTTTTTCTCTTTCCGTTTCACTTCAGTTCACATCACTTTCAGTGTTAAATACTGAAAATAATCACAATGGTCTTGTCTATTAAAGTGTTCCAGTAAAAACTCATCCCATTGTCACCCCTTTCCTTTTCTTGAATATTTTTTGTTCCGATTCCTCTTACCCCTTCTGCTTTTTTCAACAGACCCTGGCCAGAGTTATCTTGGGTATAGGATTTCTGTATTAAAAAAACATTTCATGATATGATATTCAGACTATGAAATAACAGTACATATTGTTTTATAGCTATATTGGTTTCATACAGAGAAACAATGAATTTTGGTAGTCTGAATGAAGGCTTTATCTAACCTTGTTAACACCATACCCTTTCAGTGCTCGTTTAAACAGCTTTCTATTGATGGAAACACAAGACTTAGGGTCAGATGATTACATTTCCATCTACAAGTAGGAGCAATGTCTTTATAAATGCCAATCTCCATCATCCTCTCTCTCTCTCTCTCTCTCTCTCTCTCTCTCTCTCTCTCTCTCTCCCTCTCTCTCCCTCTCACTGTTCCATTCACCATACAGTAGCATTTGGTATCACACACACACTTTCCATGGTGGGATGGGGGGGGGGGGGGGTTCATACTGTTACTACACCGAAGTCTTATTGTAAGGTACATGTATACCACTTAATAGGATAAATATACCAAAGTCTCTCAAAATAGAAAAAACAAGCCAAAGCAATTATGTTGTTGGACAATTTCTTTGCATTTTGCAAGTTGTTGTATATCATATACAATTATCTTATGAAGATATGGACATATCACAACAATCGAAATGGTAAATTTCTGCGTACATTAATGTTTATTAATTACTTGTTTTGTCTGTTTGTTTTTGTTTGTTTTATGTTGTTTTGTTTATATATTATGTACAAGTAGCAGGAATGAAATATTTCATACTGAACAGAGAGAGCAACATACAGCTTGGTGTAGGGGTCTTTCGGGCTTATACACTAGATCTTAATTAAAATGTATTTTGTAATGAAATAAAATATACAATTAGCGCAACAAGAAATAGGAAAGACAGGAATTACAGTTGAAAATATAACAACATAAAACACTACAAAATAACAGAGAGAAAGATACACACATGTACAGAGTTACTAAAAAATAGACAAAAGGAAAGAAAAAGACAGAAAGAGAAGCAAGCAAGATTACATCATAAAAATCGTATGGAAGCAGAAAGAAAAGTAAGGCTAGCATCTCTGTGCTTCCTTTACAAAACCTACAAATTAGTTGAGGGTGAGCATGATAACGATGCACAGGGCATCATCTTACACTATTCTTTCTCTCCTCAATAACCTAAGAAACAAGCAGGCAGGCAGGCAGGGGCGTATCCAGACTTCAGTCGCACCTCAGAAGGGGCAAAAAAGAAAAATGTCATCTAACAATGATTCATGGCAAGGAAACAACCTTTTGAGGGCCCCGTTTTAGAATGTATATGACTAGATGCATTTTAAAGAACATTTTTACAATCACTGACTTAACATAATTAAGGTTTGATTGCACATTTTCCCTGGTGAAAATTTGTCAGGAGCTAGGAGCTAATTGCCCCTCGCTCCTCCTCCTTCCAATCTGCTGGTGAAGCAGCCACGCTGAGTCTGGAAAGACAACATTCCTTTTCCCATCCCCTCACATCCATTCAGTTCTCACAATAGCCGATGTGGAGCAGGGAAGACGCTTCGCACAGTGGGCCCCGTCACCGCTCATTACCGTCACGCCGAGCCAAACCTCAGCAAGCAGGCGCTACAATTCTACCCCTAACACGCTTCCCATCTCTCCATCTCTCTCTCTCTCTCTCCCTCTCTCTCTCTCGTCTTTCCTCGGACTTCCTGCAACAACCTCACATGTGGCAGATAGATTTGTTACGGCGGAGCGCACGTTTCTCATCTGCCTGAAAATTATGGGGTAATTTCTCTGTTGGATTTTCAGAAGATTGGACTTCCCCTCGCAGGAAATATGGAAGTGTAATGAAGAAGCATTCGAAGGCTAGAGAGATCTCAAAGAATGACAAACCAATCTTCAATCATACCTTAAGCTGCGAGAATGATAATTTGAGAGTGGCAAAAGGCAGATATGCATCCTCTAATCTTACGATGCATTTGGAAATTCCTCTTTTTACAATCTCACAATGTAATCCTGACAAATGAGAAATGTGACTTTCTTCTATGATTGACGATGAAGAGCAATACTTTTGTTTGTAAGAAAACAACGCCTCTGTAAAGTGTACCTGAATAAAAAGGGCAAAATCACATAAAAAGTACATAAATACTTGTCGTAAAGGCTAGTTTCCTTCCACAAAATACATGTAATACCAGGAATCATGCAAAAATGTGAATAATATTTTAAACAATATTCGAACATTTACAGAAAATGATACAGATAGTTTCGAAAGTATGAAGGAGGGCACCCTTAAGCTCGGTAAGAACAAGAATTTTAACCCACTGGGCACTATTTGATTTCAGCATAACACACAATTTCCATAGACCCTAGCCTATTCATCTCAGGCTTAGGTTCAACAGGTTAAGAAACATGCAAAATCTGTTTCCTCTTCTTTTTCTCAAGCTCATCAATGCGTGGTAATACTAATTGTCCGCAATAGTAAAATGAACAACCTGCTTGCTTTGAACAGTGCAAGAAGGGCATTACATCATAATATACTTTATCACAATGCTTTTTTGGCAGTAATCAGAGCAAGAATGGCTTTAACTTATCAATTTCAGGGTATACATCAATTTTTACTTACTCTTTAGTCAAAGATTTCCTAATATTTTGAAAAGATTTCATCCACATTGCAATCACATGACCAGGGGAACATTTCAAGAAGTATCTTGTCAGTGATTTTTCTAATAAATTTGCTCTCAGCAAATTAGATGCAAGGATTTCAGTAGCTTATAACAACTGTCAGTAAAAAGCACTGACAAGACACTTCATGAAAAGCTCCAGAACGCAATGTTACCTCTAACATCCTTAGAACCCTCAACAGGGAACACTATCATTATAAACATTTGGACGCGAAAGAAGTATGCTGCCTAATAACAGATGCTGCTCACGTAACATGCTCCCTTTTTAGACCCCAGTAGCCACTATAATTTGATCTCAAAATTGCTACTTAACTTTTTTACCTTCAACATTTTGTTGAGGTTCTCTGAAGAAGTTCAGCATAAAGCACCACTTGAGATTGAGTGGATCGGACTAAAGATGAATTTTGTATAAGTCCATGTTAAGATACAGAGAGAGAGAGAGAGAGAGAGAGAGAGAGAGAGAAAACAATCTTTTTCATTTTCAGAATTCCTCTCTGTCCAAAGACTGTACAGAAATACCTCTTTTGGTTGGATATTCTCTTATAAAATCTAATATCACGATTTCCCCCTTGATAAAAAAAACAATGTTGATGGTTACATAAAGAAATAAGTTCAAAGAAGACTCAAAATGGGGGGGGGGGTTCAAAACCAGCCGATGCCCCCCTCCCCAACACACACACACACATTCTGAAACCCAACTGACTTACCCTGGTACTTATTCAGATAAAAAGAGTCTCTCATTTGGGTATTTTTTTAATTGTACCCCATTTTATTTAAGTGAAATCCTGGGTAACATGGGTGACCAGGATCTTACTGTCAGGTTGAATATTCAACTTGAAATGTCAAAAGGCAAAGATTCAAACATTCTCTCTCTCTCTCCCTTCCTCTTCTCCTTCACAAATCTCATTGAACAATTTAATTAAGGCAATGATCGCACAGAAGAAGCTCCATGACGCAGGGACGCAGAAATCAAAAGACAAATATATAACTCCGGCCTTTTCCCCCATCTGACAACGCCCTCGTGGGAACAACGACAGCACTTAGAGGCAATTTATCGGCAAAAGGAGGTACAGTTTTGGACCGTGAATTGAATTTGTTAAACTCTGACTCTCAATGGTATTTTCTCTTCAGTGCCTAGGTGCCTTGGGGGCGGAGAAATCGGATTAATACATTTATGACCTGTGAGATTTCTGCCAGAACTGACCTTTATTTCTGGATATTTCAGTCCATGAATTTTGTATAATCTTCTTCCTTTCTCTTGAGAAAAGAAATGAAAACTCCTTTGTTTTTTGATGGTTTGAAGAGGGAGGGCAATTAGAGATGATTGTATTCATAATGTCTGTTCACTCTACTTTGTGTATACTTACTATATTCATAATGAATTAAAACTAATACATGCACTTTTCGAGCAAGTCATGGATTTGTTTGGCATTTCATGAAAAATATTGTTTAAAGATCTAGCATATAATACCCTCTCTTCACCACTACATTCTCCCTTTGATCACATTATAATGTATTTCCTGTATTTAACATACCTATTTTAAATGTTATCAAACTTGATTTTGTATTCTGAGATAAGCAGATCATTATGAAGGAAATGCTTAATTTGCTTCAAAACCTATTAAGTTGTCCTGTCCTGGGCCCCGTTTCATAAAACTTGTTATCAATAACAAGTTGCAATAACGGTATAAGCTACTAAAATCCTTGCCTCTGATTGGCTGAGAGCAAATTTGTCATAGAAATGTGGCAGTTGTTACTGACAGCAAGTTTTATGAAACAGGGCCCAGAACTCTTGCAACAGATTGATTCATTACCTGTTTCTTGTTTTAAAATCAAATGTAGTTTACAATCAATCAATTATCCCACTTTGAAGAGTACATACATATCTGACTCTCAGGAGATCTATCTTGCATTTCCATTCACTTTTGGATTCAGTCCATCCATTGATTTTGATGTTTGAATAATCATTCATGAATAAATTTCAATTCAGTTGAGTTCAGTTCAGTTTAGAAATAGAGAGAGAGAGAGAGAGAGATCCAATGACAACAGTATCTTGCAGTATCATAACTGAATTAAACTCAGCTTGCCTAACATAGCACAATGCTACCACAGAGGAGAAATGAAAGCCAGTCCTGTCAGACTGCTTGGGTAGGCTGGGGGAAGGGGAAGACGTATATCAGCAAATGTGAAAAGGATTAAAAGTGATCGTTTCAATATTCCCTTGATCTGCTGTCCCCTCCCAACTCATCAGCTTCGTGACGGAGACAGTCCGCATCGGTTTGACCTCACTTCTAACAATCTGTTTAGACTACATCAAAGTTATACAAAGTTTGTATCAAGAAATGTCATCACTAATCACGGTTTAACAAAAGGGGCATACACATGTTGAAAAGTATATCTAATAGAAACATTATACAAGAAATAAACTAGTTTGTTGCGGTTAGTAAACATTGCATGTTTTAGTATCAGCTTATATCGTCATTTTGATAGATGATGATACATGCTGGTTATCAGTATGCATTTCACAATGAGCCTTGCCCAACAATTTTTGTATGATTTAACTTTCATATAACAGGAAATCCTTATTTTTTAGTAAGTTTTCTTCTGAAGCGATGTTCACACATTCATTCTATTATACGACGTTATGCTATACAATAATCAGACCATAAACATTTATCATTTATCATACCGCTATACAATATGGTTTTTTTTTTCTATAGCTGTACAATAAAACTCAGTCGTCTGAATGGGGAGCTGGAGACATCATGCCATGCATGTATGCTTGTCAGTACCCCAACCTTAAGATATCTCAAGAATTCCAAACTGGCATAAGTACATTTCATTCTCATCAATCTTGTATTCCAGTCTCTCAGTCTCAGTCACTTTCTCTTTCTCTCTCTCTCTCTCTCTCTCTCTCTCTCTCTCTCTCTCCTCTCCCCCCCCCTCCCTCTCTCTCTCCCCCCCCCTCTCTCTCTCTCTCTCTCTCTCTCTCTCTCTCTCTCTCTCTCTCCCTCTTCTCTCTTCCCCCCCTCTCTCTCTCTCTTGTCTATATTCTTGTCTTCTAATGGACCATGGCTAGGTCAAGTCTAACTGCATGCTGGGAACTCCAGAATGTTGGAAAAGAGGGCGGAGAAGGGGAAATGTGCAGGGTAATAAAGAGAGTGGTAAATGAAGGAGGTATTCATTTACACAGTCAAGAAAAGATGAGAAGAGAGAAGAATTTGACAGAAACAAGGAGATATAGCTCTATAAAGACCAAAAAAAGAAGTAAGTATAAAAATAGAAATAAAGAACAGTGATTCCAATAACAACTTCTTGATGCTGAAGATGTGAGAAACCTATCAGCTCAGGTAAGAACTACTCTTGTTGGAAGCAATTTGGCTAAGACCACTCTTACTTTTCAGGTGTGATTGGGGTCTAGATTTCAGCAAAAGGCCTCCTGTCAAATTCTTAACCCATTGGCTACTGTAACCAGCTGGCTCCTGTATTTAAACCAGGGGAAAGAGAGAATTCAGTATTCAAGAAGTTATGGGGCTTCTCAATGCTAAAGATCAGAGCAGCAGACAAAATCAAAGAAGAATCATGTCAACTGAGAGTGAATAGCGATTAAAGACCATTTTATTTCATTTCAAGTGTAAATGGGGTCTCTACAGTTCATTAATAGTTCCTCCTGTCAAATTCTTCCAGAGCTTCTCATTGCTGAAGATGTGAGCAGCAGGACCATGCGAAGATGATCCATAACCCAGGCCGCTCTGGGGTGATTGCGATCTAAGCGGTATGGACAGACGGCAAACAAACACTGGCCTGCCTGTCAAACTCGGCTATTCCTCGACCCCGTCTTACAGTGTTTCACGTCGTCTCCAGAGAGGAGAAAGACGAGAAAGATCTACTCACATATTGTTTTGAAATAATGGAATGTACAGTCTTATATGAGGTATAGGACTTATTTTCATCCACTTTCGTTGCACTTTGAATAGACTTGAAATATTTCCATGCACTCTCTCAAAGTCAAGGCTATGCCTCCATCTTGCATAAAAGTGTCTCATGCCATCCTGTCTCCAGAAAGACATGGACATGTACTGTTTTTCAAATAGTGGGAAGGTATGGTTTTGATCACAGTAACAAATAGAATGACTTATTCATGTCCTCTTTAGTTGCACTTTGAATAGACTTGAAATATTTCCTTGCGCTCTTCTTCCCATTTGAGAAAGACATACATGTAGACTGTTTTCACATAATGGAATGCACAGTCTTGATCCCTAGTCAAAAACAGATCACCTATTTTTGTCCTCTTTAGTTGCACTTTGAATGGACCTGGAATATTTCCATGCAGCCTTTCAGGATTTTATTTTTTTTATGAAGCACTGATGAGTGAGTTCAATTAAAGGACTCACCCAGAAGCATTAGAGAGGCTTTTCTTTTCCAAATGCTGTAAGACACATCCCAACCCTCCCCACACAATGCTAACAGTCTTTCATAAACTTGTTGCATAAACATAACTCTTTTTGGCTTTACACCTGTGCAGGCTTGTTTGACTTTGCATCTATGATCTGAGATCAAAAATATTTTTCACCTTTCATTTGTTTAATATTCATTTAAAAAAGAAACAAAAACTTCACAGCATCTTTGTTTTACTTCTATCTTGTTATTGACAATCTAAAAGTAATGACATCTCATGAATAGTTTTTGAGGGGCTACCAAAACTGAACGTAACCTTAAACAACCTTCTGGGCTCTCAGTTGGCGATTTGCAAACTTAACGAAGGTGGAGATTCCTTTCCTACTGAGAACTGTGAAAGAGGAGGGAGCAAAGAGCATGCACCTTGCTACTTGTCGCATCAACGTCATCTCCCTGGGAGTGGGAAAGTGATAAGGAGCTTTGAAAATTCATGACAAAATGCTTCTCAGCTCACGCAGATGCAGAGGAAACACACTTTTACTTCTGAAGCCAAACAGAGCAAATGGAGGGAAGAGTGGCAGTTCACCTGTGAAATTCATTTACATGGGACGACGTTAGGAGTGAGTGGTGACTTTTTGAGGTGTTACACTCATCGCGACTTGTTTATTTAATGATGACAATTTGCGTCAAGATGAGGAACTGTTTATGGAAAAATAATTGGAAAGGCGAGGTGATAAGAGGAAAATAGGAAGGGTCAATGTTTTAGGATCTTGTTTGAAAGTTACGTAGGTGTAAGAAACTATCAAGACACATTAAAGCACACATGAAAAACTAAAAGGATGCTATCTCAATGCAGCAGAGCTTTTGACTCTTGGCCTTTGATTCTAGTCCCAACACTCACCCTCGTAGCAAAGGGGGGGGGGAATGGGGGTGGTCGCCCCCTCCAAAATGCCAGAAAAAAATGTGAGCAAGAAGATGAAAAGGTAAAAGAACGTAGAAAGAGAGTGGGAGCAGACAAGGTACAATGACCAAGAAATGTTGAAGCTTCCGCGCTTTGCGCGGGATAGGAAACTCCTCCCCCAAGGGAGCGCCCTTCACTTGCTGTACTACTGCCCCTCCCAAAATGAAATTCGAGCTACGCCATTGCCAACAATGTACCTAATCCTAACCCTTTCCCAATCATGCCCTATAACCAAATAGCATTCCAAGCTCCGATTCAATAGATAAAACAAAGCATACAGCAATCAGTCAGGCAAAAGCATAATGTTGTTGAAGCAATGCAAGAGATCACATAAATAAATCATATGTGAAAGCAGAAGATTGATAGCACTGCGGTTAGTGTAAGGTATTTACAGCACATTTCTTTTTCATTTTTTGTTGTTGCTGCTGTTGCTGTTGACAGAACGTACACTGCAGCAAGTCCAGGTACCAAAAGTCAATGATGTCAGAGGTCCACAGGCAAATCTTTTTTCCCCCTAGTATTTCCATTAAGCTCTGAAAGTATACCCATACAAAGTCAGTGAAGACCTAAAAATACATTCCACATCAGTTGATCAGAATGACCTGTAGTTTGTCAGGTCATGTGAAAACACAATGTGATAGCTGCTGCCTTCCTGGTCTTGTTTTTGTGCCTATTTAGGGCACAAAATGTCTTCCTTTTGGATGATGTTTGACAAAATATTCAGGTATTGTTGGGACATTGTCCTCTTTAAAGTCCAAACAGGAATAAGTGATTAAGTGCAAGAAGTCAACCCATTGACTACAGGATATCTTTCTTTCCCATGGGTTTAATACAGGGGCTACCTGGTTCAAGTAGCAGATGGGTTAGGTGAAGGTGAATTATAGGTGGCTGGACATTTTGAAAATATTAGGAAGGAATTGTGGAAGCTACTGAGCTTTAACCCACTGGCAACTGAAAGCATGTGGCCCCTGTATTAAGGCGATGGCAATAAAATAATTTGACAATCAGTGAGTTAATCAAGGGTTGGGTTATGGCTGGTCATGGTGTTTAGTCCCAGTTTGGTGAAGTCAAGAATGGTTTGGTGTTGGTTATTGACCATGGAGCAATATTACACCCATTTCCATTGGCATTGGTGGCGATAGGAGTGGTAGCGAAAGTAGCATTAGAGTGAAAATTGTGTTTGAATGAAAATACTATTATCCAGTTGGGAATATAATTATATACTTAAAAGAGAGAACAAACTGATAGCATTAATATACCCAGGTCAAATTGACAAACTTGAAGTCTTACAACCAACGATTCTACCACCCTACCAAAGGGTGCATGGTAACACCTGACACCACTGCCACGCCCATTCACAGTCCTTATTGCCTGTCCCCAGAGTGAACTTTTAAGCCCCCTTTCCACATGAATTCCCACTCCTTCCCAATACAAAAGTGAATATGGTACCTCCTTTATTTGTCATTTTGATCATTTACAGGCAGGCTAGAGGTTCTCTCCTCATTATTCATGAAAAGGTGCTGTTCTTTATACTAAGGAGATCTATTGTAGGGTTTGTCACAGCACCTAATACAAACCTAAACAACCGGAAACCGTGTATATCAACCCATGGATGGTGTGTGTGTGTGTGTGTGTGTGTGTGTGTTGGGGGGGGGGGGGTCACAATCAGCCTAAGGGCCCCTCTCCCCTACCTCCTGAAATCTAAATGGCATATTTCAAGAACATAACCAACATGCCTTTCCTCTTCTAAAAGTAATAACACTTTTGGAGGGCTTATCACTTTATTTTTTTCCTCAATTGTGCCCCTCCCACAAAATCTGCCCTCGCTTTGTTTTGAATATTTTATCTGAACTTAAGGGTATTATTGAGCTCTGGTGATGGTACAACTCTCATAAATCCAGCAGAATTCAAAAGGAATGATAAACACTACTAATCCAAGCCACCAATAACTCTAATGAAGTGTGTATCTTTTGTGTTATGAGTAAAGTGGTAAGCATGTTGGAGAACTATAGGGGTTTTTTATATTCAGAGTAGGAAACTTTCTGAAGGTTATTTGTTTCCTGGTCCCAAATGACAAATGAAAATGAGATAAAAGTCAAGAGGAGCTTTCTTCCTATCTTCAACTTATTCCCAAAAAGCAACAGCAACAAAACTGGATACTTTTTATAACTGCATGTAAATACAATTTGCAAGGACTGAGAAATTCATTTGTATTTTTTTCTCAAGCTTGATCGACATCTCACCACCCTCTCCCCAACTTTGTGGATATCCGCTCGCCGATAATCTCATTCATTGGGCAGGTTGACAAATGAATGCTGCCATCGCTTTGAAAATGTGGCTAAAACATGGTGCCAATCTAAAAGTGATTTACAAATGGCAGAATAACCCTTTCCAGACGAATCAATCTTGTTGCTACGACAGACACGAAGTAAAATGATGAATATGGGGAAGAGCTTTGTCGCGATTTTTCTCCAGCGCTTTGGGGTTGATATAATTTTTTATGCATGTTTCCAAGTTGTCTTTTGGACAAAATTTGAAGATTTATTTCTTGAAGGAAGGTGCATATACTTCTCTCATTTGAAAACATTCTGGAAACTTTGTTTCAAAAGGATAGAGACGCAAGTGAGGATAACAGATTCAATTTTATGTCCTGCGATTTTCTTCCGCCTTCTCTGAAATGGGCACTTGGGTAGTCAATCAAATATTGGCAATTTACGCAGTGGAACTTTTCAATTTGTCAATTTGTATCAAATTGGCAATGCAGGGTCAGATAAGCTGCAGTTCTGCAATGAGACAAATTGCTTCATTGAAGCTCAATCATAATTTCAATGGTGTATGGTGCAGTCACAATGCAACATATCTTGACACTGCATGGTTTGGTTTAAGGTAGGGTAGTACAAGCACCTTTAGCTTTCACCTCTTGCTCTATAAAGTACCTATTCAGACATAAGCCTTCTGGGCATTGACCATTATTTTTTTACTGTTATCATTCATTATCATTGTATTAAAAAATAATTTCATCTAGCTCTTCTTAATACATTACAGGCAAAATATAGCTTGAACAGGTATGAACCATCCAATAATTGTCTCTGCCATGTAGTTTCACCCCCCCCCCCCCACCTTTCAGAGCATAATACATATTATTACTCAATCCTTGCATCATGTGGCATGACTATATTGCCCTAATTGAAAGGAAGGAAGGGAAGTTGAAATGAAAATGCGTTCTTATTATTTCATTTGAGCTTTTTATCAACTAAGTAGAAAAATGTGGTTTGAATATTTTTCACTGAAAACAATGAAAAATGTGCATTTGAATTCGAAAATGAGGCATATTTCAAGAAAAAAAATTGCAGCAACTGACTGCAGATTTTTCAGATTTCAGATTCATAGTTATTATTTCATTTTCATTCTATAAAATATCAATTATACAACCATAATTCCAGTAGAACAGAACAAAAGATGATCAAAAGGATGTCTTCTAAAGCAACTCTGGTTCATATTGCAGCATTCTCCTTCCATTCTAACAAAATAACATCACAAAGACCACACAGCTAACAACAAGGCACCTTTTACCTTACGGTACAAAGCATTTTAATGTCAGACTAATTAAAGTTGATCATATCCAGCAGGGTTGTTAAAGGGAAGCTTTAATGGTGGGTGGATAAACAGAATGTGTACAGTAATAGTGTTTGCTTGTCTGCTTAAAGGTATTAATCACCCTTTTTTGCTTAAGACAAATATCTGTCTGATACAATTTTGAGGTGAAAAATAATAAATGAAAAAAAAAATCACCAAGTGAAAAAGTACTCTCTGTACATGAAATAAGATTCGTAGATAATTAGGAAAAATAAGCATTTAAAATTCAGTATAAGTTCATGAATGGTAGAGTTAGATGTGGTTTGTTTTAAAAAAGAAAAGCATTAGCTCTCAGTCTAACAAATAACTATTATGATACAATATTTCTTTTCATGCATACAGTTGGCAGCACCAAAAATGTCTGAAAATAGCTCACTTGGTTAATTTGGGTCTATTTCAAAATCCTACTTGAAATGAAGCAATATTATACAAATAATGAATGTTTATGAGTGCGATGGACAGAATATTTCATGAGGTGAAATATGAAATGATCCATTCAACAAGGCGGAATGGATCAATAATTTCATATTTCACCAAATGAAATATTCTGTCCATTGCACAAATGAAAAAACATTCATTATTTGTTTTATATGACACCTAAAAATAGATCAAATCGCAATAAATCAATAGCGCTATACGCTAGCGCACTGTCCGTCAATATGCTCGCATATGCACACTGCAAACGCAAGCGTTTTACATACGTAGTATGCCGGGCTCTCAGCGTGCGTGCAATGGAGCAAATTGCATGGATCCAAGATTGCACGGTAAATGGAGCCACAATTGCATGAATGATGACGTCTTAGTAAAATGGGACAAATGATGAATATCAAACAACCAATCAAATGACAAGGATCTATTTAGGTGTTATATAATATACTCCATCTGATATAAATGGAATATATGAAAAATGCTCCATATATCCATATCAAGAACTATCCAGCTGACTTTCAGATATAAATGTATGTTTCGGGGTCTGCAACTCAGACTAACCTATAGAAAAGTGTGATATGCGAGACATGCATATCCAATTACATGCTTTATGACTCTTACCACATGACTTCACACTGGTATGGGTATATGAACTAATGAACAAAAATATATACATTACGAGGTGAAGCCAGTTTACACAATGGGCTTCAAAGAAGTGAAAAGCTTCCTTTTGTGCCAGTACAAGTTGTCACAAAAGTTTGTTGGATAGCGTGATATAGCCTTTTTCCAGAAAAGTAGGCTTTTGGGATCATTTACTCCCTGCCATAAGGCTATAACTGGCATTCATGCATGTTTACATAATTCATTTTTACTAAACACAACAACAACAACAACAACAACAACAATCAGCAAAAGGCTTGATGTTGCATCAGAATGATTTTATAAAGCCTGACTGCAAATGCCCATTCCTGGGAAAAAGAATAGTAGAAACAGAAACATAATAGTGAAGTCACGAGTGTATGACAGGTAGAACAGTTGTGTATTTGTGAGCAGACAGGCTTTTAAAGTCATATGCTCCCCCACAATAGGGCTGCTACTTTCACTGGTGATGAATGGAAGATTGGAGCAATTTTAAAACTTGCAACAAAAAGGGCATATGGTAATATACTCACGTTCTAAAAGAAATCAAACAATATGACTTTGTGCAGCCTAAATGCAACAGCAAACTCTTAAGAAACACAATACACATCAAGAGAATATACTGTGGGTTCACTATCTGGGTGATTCCATTTTTTTAATCAGCATGCCCTTACATTCCCAATCAGGTCATTTCGAATTTGACCTTTATCCCGTAATGATCATTAATTATTCCATTAGCTGCTTTTATCAGTCTGAATTTCTAGAGGCGGCCCGAGATTGTGGGTGCAATTAGGGACAGAATAAATGACTTATAAACAACAGACAAGAAAAGAGAATGGATAGAAAATTGATTGCTATCAAATCAGCGGTCAATTATAAACAGGGGAGTGGACGGAGATGAAGGATAAACTTGCATAATATTGTTTCAGTGCCTTTCAGTTACAATAAAATAAGGAAACTTGTGTTTTTCTGTCATTTGTTATGTTGAAATATAAATGAAAAATAATCATAACAGCTTGGATAATAAAACAAATTCTAATATAATTAATCTCATTTTCAATGAGAAAATTCTCAATGAACTTCCTTGAATTACCATTCACTGTAAATATCATTATTACTAGTTTTGCTACTACTATATGGCTAATATGGTGATACTATCATCACTGTAATATTTCCTTTTCATCTTTCTTCTCCAATTCCCCTTCTTTAAGTTTTATTTCATTATTCAATAGTAAATACTAATACGTACAGTGAATCTAAAAAGAAATAATATCCTATGTGTTCTGATAATACTCTTTAATTTTCCCACTAGTATTGTTGGAAACATATTGAAGCAATGTATCAATATCACATCATGAGCTCATTTCAGTACCACTCATGTGAAACCAAAACAGGACCATATAGTGACCCCTGAGGGACTCCATGCATGACAGGCTAACCTATCTGATGGCTCACATAGTCTGTAACTTCAGATCTTTTTGAAAATTAAAGAATGAACAAGAAAACATTTTTGCCTCACTCATGATAAGAATACCTGATGATCTTGACAATCAATCATATGCGAATTTAATTTTTTTGTGTAAATCTAAGTGAAATTTTCAATAATTTCATATATTTGTCACACTAAATTTCAGATTTATCATGAAATTGTGCAATGGTTAATACATCAACTTCTTCAAATGTAAGTGGTAGTATGAAACAAAGAAAGGGTAAATAGGGCACTAAAATTTGGATGGGGTTGTTCCCAAAAAATTTAAAATGTCTACAATGTTTAATTATCTTTTTTTTTCTGCAGACTTTAAATGAAATGTTTAATATATTGCAGTGTGTATGCAACTATGCAGCTTTGTTTTCCATACGGAACAGATGGTTAGGACAGTGTCTGAACTTGAAGTCTAGCCATAACTCTAAGATCACCTACTGTGCTGTAATTGACCAACTTTACTATGTTGATATGAGAAAATTAGTATCTGCCAAATCGTATTACATTTACACATCCATAAATTTTAACATGCAACTACGTGGGGGTAGAAAACATACCCACATGCGCCATCTTTTTTTACTGTCTGCCAAGGGCCAGAAGGGCATTAGTCATGTTTTCTTTAGTAAAGTGATTAAAATCCTTCCAGCTCTGAAAAAGATGTTCTGAAATTGAATGAACCAAATTTCTTTAATCTCTGGCTTAAGGTGTAAGATTGCAGTACTGGAAATTATGTCTACATCAGACATAAGATGCTTTTGTTGACTACTAGAAGCTAGCAAAACAAGTACTTTCCCACAGACTTTCTGGCAGAAAGAGACAAAAGAGAAAGAGAGCTAGAGAGAAAAAAAGCGAGATATACAGAGAAATTGAGAGAGAAAGAGAGAGGGAGAGAGAGGGAGAGGGAGATCTAGTGACAGACAGGCACACACATACATACACACACGCACATGAAAGATAGAATTTAAGAAGTGAAAAGGAGACAAATTGATTATTGTCAGAGATACTATCAGACTAAATATGAGATAGTGATAATAGGAAGAGGAAAAGAGTGAAAGAGGTACGGAAAATAAAAAGAAAAAGTACAAAAACAAAGAAAGTGAGAGATGGGAATAGAGTAAAAGAGAGAGAAAAGAACAGGCAGAGAAGGAGAGAAGATAACAAAAAGTAAATATGGTACAACAGATGGGAACATCTCCTTTACTCCCTCCCCCTTCTTCCCCCTTCATTCCTTCAATCTCCATTCCTTCCTTCAACCCAGATGATGAAAGACAAATGATGAAAGACACATGATGAGCGGATGATGCATGGAGAGTAGCGGAGGACACACATTTTTCATTTCTATGCAAATGGGCCTAATTCAGAGCAGTAATTAATCATCGGGCTTCCATCATGGGATATGGAGAGGGAAAAGGAGAGGGAGAGGGAGACGGAGACGGAGAGGGAGAGGGATGGTGACATCATCCAAAGGGATCCAGCGAGAGATATGGAAGATAACTGATACAGTTATCGTCTCCGTCTCTGTCTCCCTCTCCTTCTCCCTTTCCCTCTCCATCTCCCATGATGGAAGCCCGATGATTAATTACTGCTCTGAATTAGGCCCAAGGGTGGGGTGGGGTACGGAAATAAAGTGGGCACAGCTTAACAATGTTGCAATATGTATCATGCGTGAGAGATAGGTGATATTTGTCATTATTGTACAAAGCATCAAAATACATGATACAGCAAATACCTACGCTTTATACATTCCATCAATGCAACTCGAACTCTTTGTGTGCAGCAAATCCATTAAAATTACCTCCCTTTTTGGCTTTATTCATGTATGCAAGGATCCACAACTGATTCTAGTGGCCCCCCTCCCCCTTGTGATTTCGCATGCAAACATGGCTTTTGTTGCTAAATTGAGACAACCCTTGTACTTGTAATAAAAATTGTCCTCTCCAAAGTCAAGTCACGACTTGAGCATTGTCAGTGTATCGATTCTCCCCCGACTCGTGAAAAAAGCAACAATCTATGTTTGGTTCTCCTGCATTCTTTGGGGGTAGCAAACACAATGACATGATAGGTCCAAACATCAAGGGCTCCCTCGTGCACCCCCCTTCCCTCTGACGATTCCCCAAATGCATCCAAACACTGCATTCCAACACATAGTAAGAGATAAGAACAAATATAATAAGTAGACATGAGTGACAGTCCCCTCACATAATGGAACTCCTTCGTGTTACAGAAAGCACCTATATCATGTTATCATTAACTCATTGAAGATGGAATCCTGTCATTCCCATTGAGTCAGTACAGGAACAATTTGATGCAAGTATGGAAAGGGTTTACTTTGCTCAGTTGTATTACCACAGAATTACATTCTCACTAACCTAATTCTAAATATACATGTATACATATGTCGTGGGGGGGGGGAGAAATTGTTGACAAGACAATCATTCAGAACAAATTGTGTTAAAGAATGGAATATGTGTCCTGCTGATATAAGAAATAGCAGTACCCTGTCTCGGTTTAAGAAATTATGTCATAAATATCTACTTGATAAATTTAAGACTAGTTGTTAGTTGCACCTGGGGGTGACATGTTTGGAGTGTGAATGTCTGTGTTTGTCTGTGTGAGTGTGCGAATGCTTGCGTGTGGGTTATGTTCCTGTTGTGATCTTTAAATACCTTGTAATTTTTATCTTTTTTTTTTTTTTTTTTTCTCATAGTTGTTCTATGTTTAAGTAAAATATCATATGCAGGGGCCCCTGATTACAAGCTGTGCTTCTTTGGGGTCCCAAACCTGTCATTTTCATCAGTTCTTTGTAATGTAACCATTTTATTTTGTTTGTACTTTTGTACTTTTTTTGTACTTTGTACTTTTTATTTTTGACTGGTTTGAATAAATTCAATTCAATTCAATTCAATTCAATTCAATTCAATTCAATTCAACTATATTCCATGTCAATGCAGCAGGCAAGCTTATACAGTATGTGAGTTTCTTTAATTTAAAAAAAAAATAAAAGTATTAAGAAAATGCATCAAAAAGGTATCAACTTTTCTACCAAAATTCTGACTGGGGGTTCGTCACGAATATTGTAGGTCCAAAGGCACCTGCATTGTGACAATCCTTATGATTTTGCTCTGCTGGCCTGAGACTGGCCCTTCCATGAAGTGAAATCCTGGATCTGCCTAGTTTCTTCATATGCGTATCACATCCCAGGAATGTAAACATAAAGATACATGCAGAGGGCATGATAACATAGTTATCACATGATATCATCACATCAACAGTTCACACTCAACTAATGTATGATAATACAGTCAATTGTTCATGCATGTGTGACTTACATATACCTCTTTTTTCTTACAACTTGAATATTTTGAATATTTTATTATTTTTCCACCCTGAATTGGAGCACAACTGTTGGGGGGGGGGGGGAGGCAAAGGGGGAAAGGGGGGCCTGTCAAAGTTGAACTCCCTGAAATATATCCCTTAAATTTAAGAAATATTACGTTTTCCTGATTTTGGACCTATGACACATGCACCAGGTGCTCACCCACTAAAAACTACCATTTTCACACAATTCTTTAGGTCACATGTGTGTACAGCGACATAATAGACCCCTGGGGCAAAAATGCTATCTACATGTGCAATGTATGTAGACCTTATTTTGTTGTTGTTTTAGTTTTTTTTTTTTTTTTTTGTTACATGTAGGGGCAAAAATGCTTTCTATATGTGCAATATATGTAGACCTAATTTTTGTTGTTGTTTTAGGTTTTGTTTCCTTTTTTTTTTGTTTAGGGTTAGGATAAGATTTAGGTAATGGCTGGGTCTAGAATTAGGGATAGGATTAAGGTCAGAGATTTAAATGATGCTGGGTTCAGGATTAAGGTACAAATCAAAGTAAAGTAAGAAATTGACTGCAAACAATTATTACCAGCTAGGCACATGGAAGTACTGTATAACCACTGTCTACATATCCTTTAGTTTGTAGTAATTTATTACAAGCGATACACACTTGTATCATCGTTCCATCCATGGCAAATATTTAAATGGGGTCATGTGATCTAGCAATAACCCCTTGAGATTAGAGCCAGTTCAAATACTGACATTCATAAACAATGTTATCACCCTCTTAACAAATGACACTTAAAGAAGATCTTTGAACCCTACCAAATACCTGAAGCTGAAGAAGTAAAAGAAGAAAGGTATACGAGTTTAGTAGTGTAGAAATATTTAGGACACTGCCCCCTTTTCTAGCACTTATAAAACCAAAACTGTGAGAAAGACTAAGCAATCATAGTGTTGTAGTAGAAGTAATGGGAATAATAGTTGATAGTAGTAGTAGCAGCAGCAGCAGCAGCAGCAGTAGTAGTAGCAGCAGTAGTGTTAATAGTAGTAATACTAGTAGTTATGCCATGTGTAGCAGTGGCAGTACATCGCTGATTACCAATAATAGCCACAAACAGCAACCACATCATGTAATGAGAACTACAAGGTGTTAATTCCTATCTGTCATTATTTGGTTAAAATCCTGACTCTCATTCTAAAATATTTCCTGCAAGATAGAAGGGAATCCATCATATGAAGAGTTATATGAATTAACATCCTTTTGGCTCTCATCATATATCATTTCCTACAAGACAGAAGGCCATTGTAGGCCTCTCTGGCTCTCATCATAAAATACCATTTCTCGTGAGGACACAGAGAAGAGGTGCCACTGTGTATAAGTGGTTGGGTGATAATTAGTTCCATTTTGGCTCTCATCATAAAGCCTCATCCACTGCCACTAACACCCTTTTGGTTCTCAGCACATGCTGTGTGGTTTTTTAGAGATTGATCAGGGTGTCTGCAAGCTTGACAAGCTGCAAATTTTAATCGCCAGATGGGATTTGAAACTCTTCGTTTTCATCATATTTTCTACTCTCCAACATTGAGTTGCACCTGTGGACCTTTCTGCCAAAACAGATTATAAATTATCTGAGAAAGTAGTAGGGAAAAGGCCAAACTGATATCAACTTGCTATCAGCAAATGCAAAACAGAAACCATCAAAGCACATTTCTACTGCCATCTTCATCAAATTCTGAGAGCTTTTCTGAAATAGCAAAGTGCTGTCAAACTTGTAACCCTTAACCCCTGTCTATGCTGTTTAATTTGCCACACGGAATTTGAATGTTTTATGGAATTCTTGCAAATAAAAATAACAACTTTGTCTCCCTGGAACAAAAGAAGAAAAAATACTGTCCTCATATACTGCTTTCACACCAAGGTACAGTCACTGGGTACGGTCGCAGAGACCGCACCCAGCGACCGATGAAATCATAGTGTGAAAGCATTTCATCGTACTCAGCGACCGATCGTTTTGGTAAAAAACGATCGGTCGCTGAGGTACTTCAGTGACCGTACCCAGCGACCGTACCTTGGTGTGAAAGCACATCGTACTTAGTGACCGATGGAAAGGCAATGACCCCCCATACATGCCCACGCGCTATCTCTACTTCCGCTTCCGGCTAGGTCAGCTATACAGCGACTGATCGCTCTGGGCCTGACCAAATTTTGACGGCGGTGTGAAAGCACGTCCGATCGGTCGCAGGGTACGGTCTCTGCGACCGTACCTTGGTGTGAAAGCAGTAATAGTTTATTCTATATTTTGCAATGCTTCTGACATAAAAGTAAAATATACTGTAAAGGCATATAGCATGAAATATACTGCGAAATATATTTTCAAATATAAGATGGGTTACATAAAACAAGGTTTCTGATCGGTCTTCTTGCCATTGCGTAATTCCTTATATGGCCACAACCGTGGTATATAACGCCGTTCTATTGCACGCTTATTTGTGTACAAAATCCCATAGGCAAAGATATCGATAACTTATGAATTATCGATAATACAGAGTTCTCTGCACTTTGTCACTGTATGTTGCAATGTATAATTTGGTGAGCTCTGATCCCAAGAGCAGTTTCCCATCTTATATAACGCATAGTACATGCTCATTGTCGTCAAATATAAAATGTGTATCCATAGATAAAGAATTTCTCTCGTGCACTATATCTCAACTCGGCCTACGGCCTCGGTGATATACAATGCACTTGAGAAATTCTAAAGCTATTGATGCACATATTATGGTATATTCAACTCCAGAGCATGCACTATATGTATAATATACTTTAAGGAATACAATGGAAAAAATAGATATATATCATCACCTAGATACACATAAATACATACATAAATATGATTTATCTTTATTCATTAAATTTTCTAAACATTACATTTGTTCCAACAGAATTTTCATTGTTATAAATAAAACTGAAAATAAAATCATTTGTTATCACTCAGTGTACAAACATAAATGTAACAAAATATTAAAGTAAGTGTACATGATATTGGAAAATCAGCCAGTACTCTTCAACACTGACTTTCGAAAAGCACACTGATTATTAACAAGGGTATCACTAGCAAGCAGTTATATTTTTAGCGGTATAAAAAATAAAAGAAAAAACCAAAAAAAATGTTTTTTTTTTTTTCTAAGGCATCATCTGTAGATGGAAGAAGCGATCGATTGACTGATCTTCATGAATACAGCTAGCATTTCCTTACACCTGCCTCTAGACAGAAAACATGTGTACACACATGATCTCTCTTCCTGTTACTATCATTTTTTGTTCATCATAGCTTTTTCCGTCTCTCTTTCAGTACATTTCTCCCCCTTTCTCCATGTCTATTTTCAGTTTTTCTGCCTTGATATCCCCCCCTCTCTCTCCTTGTGTTATAAACATGCTGATCTCTCTTACTGTTACTAAAATAATCTTGTTCATCATCATATCTTTTTCTCTGTCTCTCTTTCATTTTATTTCTCTCATATTCTCCATTTTTTTCTCTTTTTTCATCATTTTCATCATCATCATCATCATCATCATCTTCATCACCATCACCATCATCATCATCATCATCACCATCATCATCATCATCATCATCATCATCATCATCATCATCATCATCATCATCATCAACATCATCACCATCATCATCATCATCATCATCATCATCATCATCATCCTTCTCTCTCTTTCTCTCTCTCTTATATGACGCCCTCCTTCCCAAAATCCGACATATGTCACATCCTCCATCTCCCTCTCTTTCTATCCCCCCCCCCCCCCCTCTGTCAATGTCACCCTCTCAACTCCTCCCTCACTTTTTCTCTCTCTCTCTTAGCTCTCCCAGAAAGTTTGAGGAAAATCGGACAATCTGTTAAAGAGTTATGAATTTTGAAAGTTTGAGTAAATCCTCATTATTGGGATCCTTGAATTGGCAATTTTGCCAGTATCTCTGATGTCATTGTGGACAACTCTTCATTCATTTTGTACACAGAATTTAATATTTTCTTTATTTTCAAGAAAAATAAAAAGTCTTTTGATTTATTGCTTGAGTATGACATGGCTAAATCAATTCTGCAAGCATTTTGGGAAGAATTATGTTGATTCCTGACTTGAAATTTCATATGAATCAATTTTTTTGAAATATTATGTACAAAATGAATTGAGAGTTGTCCACGATCACATCACAGATGCTGGCAAAGTTGCCAACTCAAGGATCCCCATAATATGGATTTAATGAAACTTTCAAAATTCATAAATCTTGAACAGATTGTGCGATTTCACTCAAACTTTCAGTTTACGCTTCTTGTTCAGCTTTATGGACTAAGAGCACACTGATGCGGGTTGCATTCTCCTTTAATATATAGGCAAGTCATGTATAAAGGCATATAATGTGTGTAAGAAAACAGGAAATGTATTGTTAGAAATTTATTGTAAACTTGCACTATTCAGCAGTAGCTGCAATGTTCGTTGAAATAATGCCATTATTAACTTGAACCGAACTGAACAAATTGAATTGAATTGATAAGGAGAAGGAGGTTAGGGGCAAATTTACTATCATCTTCATTGCTCTAGAATACCACTTTTTCAGACTTATATCTCTCTATCTAAGGAGACAACAGCTGCATGGATATCAAGGAGAATGATAATACCCTCAATTTCCATCACAGATTTCAAAGTATGGGACTACACTTTGAAAAAAAAAAGAGAATCATAATGCCCTTTTTTTTCCATCACAGATGAAAATGCGTGGGACTGCATTCTAGGAAAAAGATGAGCCTACAGAATCATGAGGTGAATTAGAAATTACACTTTTAACAATGCGTTTACACTTACACAATATGTAACAGTATGAGCAATACATACATGTAGTAATGGTGGTAAATAGTAAAAAGATAAATAGTAAAAAAAAAAAAAAAGTAGAAAGAGCAGAGGCAGAAGGGAAATAGAGTAAGCTGAATTCACAGAAGTGTTAGAAGTAGAAGCAGTAGATTTAGTAGAAGTAGAAGTAATAGATGTAGAAGTAGTAGAAGTAGAAGGGGAAAGGAGTTAGCTGAATTCATAAAAAGTATTAGAAATAGAGGTAGTAGAATAAGTAGAAGGAGAAGTAGGAGAATTAACATAAGTAGTAGAAGTAGTAGAGGTAGTAGAAGCATGCATAAGTAGAAGTAGAAGAAAAGGCAGTAGTACTGACATACAAGTAGCAGTATTAGCAGTAACATATTATCAGTAAATACCCTTTGAAGGTTTCCAGGGTGGTAGAACGTATGGTAGTAGAAGGCTTCATGGTACACCATGTGTTCTTTCTTGGAAATGAGTGCGGTCCTGGAGAGTGATCAGGTCCTTTTCAGGACCACACTCATTTCCAAGAAAGGATACATGAAGCCTTCTATTGCCAACAACAGAAATAGCAGTAGTAGTAAAAAATCACAGCAAGAGAAATAGAGCTATCCATCACTGTATTAGTACTGAATGGATGCAGAATGAAACAGAGACTGTTTCTTGATGAACTTCTGCATGCTGCAGGCCTATAACCTTTATCCCATCTACTCCCGGCTCAACCATTCATTAGAACATTCCCCGTCCAAATACATGAACAAATAGAGGGTTTATTACTGTCTGAAACATGTCTGAGCTTCATGGATCGGATGAACAACCCTCCTGATCAAAAAGAGATGTCTACCATTCACCCTTTTCTTTCACCCGCTGTCGTATCAGACTACAGCCGTTGGCGTGAGATGTCACAATTACCGCCCTGGCCTGAAATCCAGCTTGGCTATCTGGGCCAGAGTTGATGGTAGAGACACTAAGGATTGTCTCCATTAGTGAGAGTTTTTGGAATAACCCACTTGATCCTGATCCAGGAGAAATCAGCCCATCACATCCATAGCTTGAGCTAATTCACAGTGAAGACACAATTAGCAGCTACTTTATGGTCATGCTTGGGATGTAGTTTGTACTATGCAACAACTGCTCCACGGTCAACACACTTAACTGAATTCCTAACATCCATCCTGGGCCTGAAACTGTATACCTAGCCCTAACCCTAAATCTCACTAAAATCCTATAGCTACCCTAACCCTAAATCTACCTTACCCTACAATAAAGCCTGAAGCAACTGTCCCTGGAGCATAATGCTAAGCATCAGGATACTAGTTCGAGCTATTATCTTAAAGACATTGGTTAACATTGTTATGATTTTTTAAAAATCTCATTTTGTTACTTGAAAATGGGATAAACATAAGGGTTAAAGTGTAAAAATACCAGTCTGAAAGTTTCAAAGTATAATATCCACAGGAAGCATTTTTAAATATCAAAAATGTGAACCAATGTTTGAAAAATATACGAGGGTCGGTTGCACAGACTAGACATAAGGAGTGCACATGCGCACATGACTCACCGAACTGTACTGTGTGTATTGGCGTATCACGCGGCGGGAGGCACATAACGGCATTTTTAAATTCGAGCAAAGCGGTCCTCTTAGTGATTGTCTCGTGAGACGAAGGATAATAAAATCACGGTTTGCGTCTAAATTACAGTTTTTCATTCCAAATTATGGATGGTTTCAGGGTTTTTGAGTACAAATACAAGTCCTCATACACATGTTTCATCTTAGTTTGAGAATTTTTTAAATCAGCTGCTCACAAAGTTAGCCAATGCCTTTAAGCAAAATACTGGGGTTGTGTTTGAAATGGCTCACTCTTTGGTATGTCAATTGTGGGGACTAAAACGAGGAGAGCCTATTACACACACTTGTTTTCTCTTTTTGTAATTCACAGGCATTAGTTGATATTTTCTTGGATGGTTGTCATTTTCTTACATTGTCTGATTTCTGTTCCTGGAAATGTAGCACAAACTAATTTCTGGAACAAGCAGGGATCATCTAAAATGGAGGACTCTGAGGAACTTGAAGCTCTTTCTTTCTTAAGGAACTCTTACTGGGCTAATATACCTCAAGCCTGAGATAGATTCGGCTAATAGTAATGCACCGATACCTTCACAGAAGAGACAAGATGTGAGTAAGGTAAAGGGGAGATTAAAAACACTCTTTAGGATAACTTGAACTTCTAATGAAGATGCTAACAGGATCTCGGCTTACAGGAAGACAACAGCTGATGGATAATGCTTACAAATTTCCAGGAAGACTGAAAGAAAATGAGTACAAAGGAGGCAAGCAATATCTATTACCTATGCAAGAAATGCTATAAAAGTATGACTAAAACAGACAGAACAAACATCTATCATCAAATTAAATCTCATAGAAATAATAACCTTTTGTCTTACTTCATGGAAAAGCACTTGAGCAGAAGAAAAACCACAGAAATAAATCACTGCTTTAGCTAACACAAAGCTGAAGATCATTTTGATAATTGTTCTAATCTATTTTTTTCCAACCATGGTAACCTGATGGCTACTAAATTCCTTTAGAGGTGTTGTACAGTGGATAGTCTTGGACTGTGAACCACAAGGTCAGGGGTTTGAATCCCACTGCGGCACTAATATCCTTTGGCAAGACATTAATCTATATTTGCCACTCTCCACCCAGGTGTAAAGTACCAGCAGGAAGGAATTCCTTGAATGCTGCAAGCACTGAAATTGTTAGCCTAGCTGAGCAGGGGTAATATTTGAGCACCTTGTTTGGTAGATATGTGCGCTACATACATATCACATATTATTTATTCCCATAGGTTTAATACAGCAACCCCATGGTTCCAGTGGCAGAGAGTCAAGATCAATTTATACAAGGCTTCATTTCAACTTTAAAATGTTGAATAATACATTTTAATGAAATAATGTTATATCAATTCATATAAAAATGATAATGATAATAACACCGGTTTCTTATCAAGCACTTTAACAGAAAAAAACTGACCAAAGCACTTAAGGTGTTATTATGACCCTGGCTACTGGATTCAATTACTATTTTGTGGATTAATGTGCACATTCTTCACTGCATTCTCCATTCACAATGACCTTTGCATCCTATCCCATATCTAATTAGCATCCGGGTGAAAGTGAATTTATGTCTTTCCAAAACATGTTAGTACCAGGCTGGGATGCGAACCCTCAACAATTTGATTGAGAGTCAGTCGATGAACCAATACACCACAACACCTCCACAACCTCTCCTTAGAACTCTTATGTACAATAGTGGAACAAAGTTCTTATATAAGGGGCATTCACACACAAGGTAAAAAGTGCGATTCAAAAATCAATTTTCTAATCGCAATTAGAAAATCAATTTTATTTTGTGTGTGGACAGAATAATCTCACTAATAATCGCGATTCAAATCGCAATTCAACTCATAGTAAGAAGTGTGATTTTTCAGAATAATCACAATTATTTGCTGTGCATTGTGCGTGTGAATGGAATCGCGATTAGAAAATCGGTTTTATCTATGCAATCATTCTTTGTGCGTGTGCGATCGATACGCTGGGCATACAGTATATAGTGTATGCAGTGTGTGTTACGTTACAGGATGCATGCACTTATAAGCATGGATGCACTGCATGCTATCTTGGCGCTGTTGATCTCTTATAGTAAACAAATGCTTTGTATAATACTAGTAGTACATAATTATTTAGTATTTAATTATTGAGTTTGTTGCTGTACTTTCTGTAGCCCCTTTTACTGTTGATGTGTATTTCCCCCGTCCAGATCGTGTATAACAGAAGTTTAAGTGGAGAAGTTTGTGGGCTCTCCTGCCTGTTTCCATTGCTTCCTCATGTGTTTGAATGGTCAAAAACAAAAGCAAAATTTGAATCGCAATTAGAATCGCGATCCAAATTTAGATTTTTCCTTGCGTGTGAACGGCAGCAGTAAAACTGAAATTTGGATCGTGATTTGAATCACGATTCAAATTTCAATTCCTCTCGTGTGTGAATGCACCTGTAAAAGGAAGCTGCAGGAATGACATGATATGATAAGAGACAAAATTACGATATAAAATGAACAAAAAGAATTTGAATTCAGTTTGACTAAGGCTGTCATTTTCAGTTTCATAACAATGCCGTTTCATGAACATTCTGGGCACACGTACCTTTCTACACAAAATTATCCATCTTAATTCAATAATTACCAACATTATTGCATTTATGGGTCCCATGACTCGCATTTCGCATAAAAAAGCACTTTCGATTTTGAAGGGTTTTGAGGGTTTGCAATATCCCACCGTTCACAATATTCTGGCTCTATGAATACAAAAATACATGAAAAAAAGAGTAGTTCTTGAAAACTTTGCCTTTGGATAAGTTTTGATGATGGGACGTGGTACTGTTATCAGCAGAAATCTCATACGGCAATGCCAAGTTGTGATGTGTTATCGGGATAACCGTAGGTAGAGTTTCAACCTCAGCAACAGTACTCATTAGGCGCGGATCCAGGGGGAGGGGCCGAGCAGGCCTTGCCCCCCCCCGACACAAAATTTGTGTTTTTCAGTCCATTTTTTACTATTTTGGGTACCTCCCCCCCCCCCCCCCCGAAAAAGAAAGGGGCCCCCCAAAAAAGAACGCTGAAATGGCAAATGTAATGTACAACCTTTTTTTTTTTAGTCACTAGTTTACAAAAAAAATTTCCATGGCCATCGGCCCCCCTCCCCCCTCATCAAATCCTGGATCCGCAGCTGGTACTCATATCCTGTGGCAAGGCATTAACATTTGCCTCTCTCCACCCAGCTGTGCTAAAGGGGATGTAAAATTGAGAAAAAGATCAGAATTCTATGCAAATCCTGTCATATGCCATTGATGAAAACTTTTAGAAAGAATTATAAATACTTTTCTTCTATTGAAGAAGTTCCTTTTTCACAGGCTGTATTTTGCTACTTCCTTTTATTTCTACTCGTTCTTAGTATTCTTGTTGTGTTGTTCTGTATCATAAATTTTTGGTTTTTTTTTTATAAAACAGCATGATCTTGTATCACAATCGTTAAAAATTCTGTGTGGGGGGCACAAATCAAAGATTTTTTATCTTGAATTTGTCTCCCAACTCATCGTTACTGCCTATCACTTTGTCCACTTTGGATGTATATGTTGCTCTTTATGAGTCAAAGTCAAACTGAATTGAATGGAATATCATATCATCCCAGCTCAAAGCTTAAACTGGGGTAATGATTATATTTGATACTTATATCAAAATTTCCTATTTGAATACACATCATCATCATTATAATCATATCATAATCATCAGCATTATCATCATCATCATCATTATCATCATTATTGTCATTGTCATCATCAGTGTACGGCTGACTTCAAAGAAACTTGTACATCATAAACAAAATAAATGTCTATGGCATGAAAGTGAATATCCTTTTCCATCATATTATTTGAAATAAACAATGCCTTGTAGCATGAAATTTGACATATTTCTTAAATATTACAAGACTGACACACCACCACAGCTTAAGACAAGGGTCACATGTGCCATGATCGCATGTCCATTAGGGGACGATTCATCGGTTGTCACGACAGTGACCCTGACGTGCCTGGACATGCGACCCATGGTGAGATCTGTCACAATTACGAGGGTCAGATGACGAGCTCCGTTACAACCGCCAATGGTCAGTCTTGGTGCATGAAGCATGCCAGTTATGACAACAATGGAGTAACATGGATTGGTTGAGACACCCCCTGAGGGGTACGCCTAGATACCACTACATTCTTCTCTCTTTCTCTCTCTCTCTCTCTCTCTCTCTCTCACACTCACTCTCCTGTCTGACACTCTTTATTTCTTTCTTTCTCAGTACAACTTTCTGTTTCCATTTCTCTTTCTCTCTTTTTCTGTTTCTTCTTCTTTCTCTTTCACATTCTTCATTCTGCCTCAGTTTCTATCTATCTGGCTTCTGTTTTTATCTCTCTCAGTCTCCTCTCCATCTTTTCTCTCATCTGTCCGTCTGTCCTCCCCCTTTCTGTCATTCTTTTTATCTCTATCTTTTTAAGATTTCCAATACAGTTTTTTTTTTACTCTCTGTTAAATTACTTATACCTTTGCCCAACTCTGAAAAATGTTTCTCCTTTCTCCATATGTCTTTTATCATTTTTCCCAGTCACTTATGTTTTTTCAACTTAACCACTTTAAGGCTTGGTTGTCTTTTGAGACATGCAAGTGACAGCTCTGGTCAACACTGTACAGTGCTTAAAGAACTCATGGGTCTATCAAACAATTTGTAATCCATTGATATGGTTTATGCCAAAACATAGCGTTAAGATGGTGAAAAAGGAAAAGAGAGTTCTGCGAGAGAGTAATCAGCTAGAAAGATGAAAGTAAACTTGAACAAATGTTATCAGACTTTATAATGACTTTATAATGCATGGGCATGAAGAGATATTTTCTAGAAATGATTCTTATATCTTGTTCTACACTATCTTTCCTCTTCGATCTCAACCCGCAATGTTTTTTCCCCCTTCTCCCCTTTCTCCCTTGCCATGTCCTTTTTACCCTTATTCAACCATTTGATCCTTACCCATACCAGCACTCCAATTCTACCCCTCTACCACTCCAATTTACCCCCCTCCCCTATCCCATTGGCACAAGAGATGGTAACGTGACTACTACCAATTTGCAACTGTCACGTCCAAACTCCTAGCAGACAAGGTGAGTAAAACAATGCTTGCTGAGCAGTCACAACAGGAGTGACTTAACCCAGTGGATGCCATTTGAGTTTGGTATAACACACATTCCCCATAGACTCCTGAGTTATTTTGGGCTTAGTACTTAACAGATTAATTTGTTCTGGGACTAACTGTTCTTGGCTTTGTTTTGTCAAGGATGTAGGGTCAGGAATAGGGTTGTATGTGGGTTTTAGGTTATGTTTGGGATTCAGGTTCAATATAACAATTAATCCAGTTCTGAAGTTAGGAATATCAGTACTCTCGAGATACTGACATTAGAGAAATCATCAACAGCTCACTTGTTATAAGACCAAAAGAGAATAACTTGTTTGTAGAATGTGTGTCTGGAACAGCTTACTGTGTGGGTGTGTCAGGCTATCAAATGGCCTACACCCCAATCACTGTAATTGAATAGGTGGGACTACAATATGAAGAAAAGTACAAACTATCAGTGGAATCTAACTAACCTTTCAGATCATATATCTTTTCAATTTATCATTTTCACTTACTGATTTGGAGGGAAGCTCTTTTCTAATTAAAACATGAGAATGTAAAACAATGACAGTAGAATAATAATGACATCTGTCTGTTTCACAATATATCACAAGGAGCAGATTTTCCAAATATCTAATGTTTTCATCATCATTGATTATGGAAGTGAAAAGTGACTGTTAAAGGTAGTAGTCCACATTTGCAAGTGGCACCCATTCTACATAAAACTTTTACTTTAGATTGCTTTAAGCCACAGAAAAACACTCATAAAGCTTTAGATCCCAGTACATTCCCACTTAGGATTGAGAAGAAAACATTCAACAAAAATTTCTTTCATTTTCTTTGTTTTATAAAGGCATCTTCCTGATGCTCAAGAGTAAAACCATTCATTTTTCACTTATTCTTTGGAATATTGCTGTAAATTTGATAAAATAATAGTTTCACATAAATATCTGTCATTTAGAATTGACATTGGTTTATTTCTCTTCAAATTCGGAAACAATGTTGTGCAAATGTGGTCTACTACCTTTAAAGGCATTGGCTAACTTTGTGAGTAGCTGATTTTAAAAATTCTCAAACTAAGATGAAAACATGTGTATGAGTACTTGTATTTGTACTCAAAAACCCTGAAACCAACCATAATTTGGAATGAAAAAGTGTAAGTTAGACGCAAACAGCGATTTTATTATCCTTCGTCTCACAAGACAATCACTAAGAGGACCGCTTTGCTCGAATTTAAAAATGCCGTTATGTGCCTCCCGCCGTGTGATACGCCAATACACACAGTACGGTTCGGTGAGTCATGTGCGCATGCGCACTCCTTATGTCTAGTCTGTGCAACCGACCCTTGTATATTTTTCAAACATTGGTTCACATTTTTCATATTTAAAAATGCTTCCTGTGGATATTATACTTTGAAACTTTCAGACTGGTATTTTTACACTATAACCCTTATGTTTATCCCATTTTCAAGTAACAAAACAAGATTTTTTCAAATCATAACAATGTTAACCAATGTCTTTAAGATACCACAGTGGATGTAGTGTTGACTGATGTCGTGCCTCTTCTTGCCACCCTTCCTAGGGGCTGGAAAAAAATAACTTCATGAACTTTCTGATTGATGCTACCCTATTTTTTTAAAACCCTGGAAGAACTTTGATCTTATGCATTATACATAAGTTGGGGGGAGGCAAAAGAATCATTAGATCACAACTCCAACATTTTCTGCTGAAAATAAAATATGCAGGACAATGAAGAGTATCAAAAGACCTGCTATGAAGTCACATCCACATCCCAGAGCTTTTGTTAAAAAGGAAGATTTTCCATGACATGCATGTGGAGAATTACAATACTGTTTGAAACAACTCAATTTCAGCTTGCCCTCCCTTTGTTATATGAACTGATAAGGCAGAAACACCCACACACATCAATTTTAAAGGAAAAGGAGTATGAAAGGCAGAGGGCTACACAAAATGGGATCATCCGTGGCACTGGCTCCAAGCCCTCCCTCCCCAAAAAAAATATATATATAAAAACAAAAATAAATAAAAACTGATTCACCTCTTACATTTTACACAATGCCATGATATAATGTGAAAGTAGATATTTCTTTTGATATTCAAAAGAAAAGTACATGAGATAACTCTTATGGTACTTTCTCGTAAATCATACCAATATTTCTAAGAAGTCCAGATTCATTCATATATCATCTGTTTGGAGCCAGAAGGGACGTTAAGTCTGTATGAGATGGAATGAGTTAACACCCTTTTGGCTCTGAACAGACGAAATGAAATTGCTCTTTCAACTCTATTAATCTTTCCACTAAATGAAGAAGAGAAAAGTTTCAACAATACAGCAATAAATTCCACCATGGCTTAACATTCCAAAGCAACCTGTTTTCGTGTTCAATCTTTTTCTTTCTTTTCAAAGGTGAATGTACTTTTGCAAAGTTTAGGTTGAAAATGGGTATGTTTATGTGGAAGTTATTTCAATGGCTGGAATGTCATACAAGTAACAGATTTTTGTCAATACACAGAGGAAGTTGCACATGGTTATCATCTTGATCTGTTTATGTTGTTGAATAAAAAGCAACATTTTTTCAAATAAAATGTTAGCGATGCTGATCAGAAAAGGTATTTTTGTGTACTGATGTTGATTTGTTTAGCAAATGCATGCTGACACGTACATTACTAATAGCAAAAAATCATAGCTACACGAGTTTAAAATGAGAGTAGTGGGAGAGAGAAAGGGAGAGAGAAAAGGAGAGAGAAGAGGAGACAGATAGAGAGATCAAAAAGAGATTGAAAAGATTGAAAGTAGAGAGAAAAAGAGTGGGGGAGAGAAAAAAAAGAAAAAAAATGAAAAAAGAAAAAAAAGAGGAAAAGAGGAAAAAAGGAAAAGAGAGACAGAAAAAGGACAGAAAAGGAAAGAGCAAGAGAGAAAAAGAGAGAGAGAGAGGGAGAGAGAGAAAAGCTTTGAAGTTGCATTTATACGCATATGCCAAGAACATTGTGTACCTTATTACAATGGCTAACTATGTACTATCAAGGCCAAAAAATGGTTGATGAGCTCACTGTCACTTGCCTAGGTAATGAAGTATGAGATAAATTAAATTGTAATGGATCTGGTAATTAGAATACAGATAGAAAACAGAGATGGATGGTCTGTAAAAGAGAGGTGAAAAGCAGAGGGAGGAGAGAACCCATCAACTGGAAAATGACAGCAAAAAAAAAGAAGAAAAGAAAAAAGAGGAAAGAAAAGATATTGTCTATTATGTGCTAGAAAAGCATTAATTGAAATCTTTATGACATGATATAATTTAACCCATTAGCAGCTTAAAGTGATTACACAATGGTTAAATTTTTTTGATATATGATTCGAGGATAGAATTCTAAGAACAATAACATAAAAAATTGATGATTTTCAATAGAAATCAATGCATTTTGGCAAATTATATGTAATTAGTCAAGGGTTGACCTGAAAACTGGAGTATGAGGTATAACGTAGATGTGGTTACCCAGCTTCGCGCATTGCAGTTGTGGCATGTGCTAGACTGTACAATATGTATCATACCTTGCGCGCATTTTGCTAGAATTGCACGACAAGGTAACCACAATGACGTCATTGTGGGTACCCAGTTGAAACTGGGACACGGCTGAGGGGCCAAAAATAGGCTGAAATATTACCATATTTTGGATTTTTCTTGGCAACACAACTTTTTCAAAACTTTAGGCAGATGATTTTCTGCTAATAAAATCATGCTCTTTTAAATGAAGGAACAGTGTTTCAGCATTGGGTACCCCCTTTAAGCTGATTACAGGAACAAGCACTGGCCTGCCAGTTGTATCTTGGCACATGTACAGAGTATTACCTACAGAATATACACAAAACACTATGGCAGTGCAGAGTTTCAATCCATACCAAGTAAAGTGTTAACCCATTGCCTCCTGGAACCGGGTGGCCCCCTGTACTAAGAATTCAGAAGTCAATGAGTTAATGTCCTTCTGTATCTCACTGTCAATATTTAGGTAGAGAAAAGCAGCAAAAAAGAGGGTTGAAGAGCGACTAGGAAGGGGAAAATGTGTCCAAATCTACAGTAGATCTAAGGCTACTATCTTTAAATCTGTGGCTTCTTCATAAAACACCCTCTTGATTGGCTATTTTGGTACATACGTGTATGTGGGCCAAACTGGTAGTGAAAATGAACAATGAATTTGATATCATATACACGTATATGCTCTGAAGCTCAAACTTATTCCAAGAGTGACCTTGACTTGGGCTAATGGAAACCAGTGGCGTAGCTAGGATTTCATTTTAGGGGGGGCGGTAGTGAGCACGCGTGGAAGCTCCGACATTTCTTTGTCATTGTTCCTTGTCTGCTCCCGCTCTTCTTACGTTCTCTTACCCTTTTCTTTTCTCACTCAAGCTTTTTTTTCTTCCTTTTTCTTTTTTTCTTTTTTTTTTTTTGGTGGCGTTTAGGGGGGGGACCGCCCCAATTGCCCCCCCCCCTGGCTACACGCCTGATGGAAACAGGTCTTCATACGGACTTCAGACTTCCTTCATAAGAAGCACTTATCAGACTGACGTCTCATCGGTCTGATTCTAATGAAGCTCGTTCCCATTAATTGAAAGACGTCTAGTATGTACAATGCTCTGGCCTGGGGCAGGATGAGATATTCTGACCTTTTAACATCTGCCCTCCATTTAAGGGAATTGTAATTTAGGACTATATTACGAGAAAAGTGAACAATTAAAAGTACTTCAGGCGGGAACATGACGGATCGGATCATAGGGGTGCCGCCTTGATTACGATCATGATCAGGGCCAAGCTATTGTCGAGGTGAAAATGAATTACAACCTTTCTCCAATTCATGTCAAATAGCTGTTGGTTCAGTCAGGTGCTTTCAGCAAACATTAAATGTCAACTGCTCCAAATACTCTTTTTTTATGTAAACTACATTTTTCACACCAGTGAGAGAATGAAAGTGGACATGAACAGAATATTATTGATTGGCAGTCTAAATACTAACTATTTGTGTAAAGTCTACTGAAGTGTACTGAACTATTCCACAATATGCTTCAGAATTAGATAAACCAAGCCCACATTATAGACGTCTTAAAAGCATATCCGAAAAATAGCATTTAACACGGACATACTGAAGCTTTTCGACATGCACTCATCAGAGTAAAATCACATGAATGAACAGAAAGCCAAATCGGAACAATATATAATGGAAGCGAAGGAACAATACATGCGTAAAATGAGCTGCGATAGGCTGTCACGGTAAACATATCATTATGTTTCTTTCTCATTGTGTAAGATGATTCGTTATGCTTCTTTGCAACAAAAATCAGCAATTCATTCAGCCCCCAGGCAAGATAGGACTTTTTAGCCAATAAACCACACTGCACTGAACTGAGCAGAATTGAACAAGCTTCTGATGATTAACCCATTCGTGACAGAGGGTCCACATTTTGTGGTTTGACCTAATACCTTTTGATGCAAAGCCCTAGAAATCATACCAAATATATAGCAGAAAGAGTAAAAAATTCTACACAAACTGTGCCCATTTTGGTTGCGCCAATATTCAGTGTTTGATGCTGAAAATTTTTAAAGGAAAATAAGCATTCAAATCCTTAAATTGGCAATGTGATAGAAAGTTTAAAATCACTGTTTTTCCCTGCAAATTGGCAGCTTTTTGACTTCTCATCATAATTTCTGTCAATTTATATTCATTTCAGATACATGATGTTTTATTAGAAAAATGTAGCAATAAAATAGAAATGTTGGTGTTGCCAATTTGAAGAATAAAAGCTGATCAAATTAGGCTTTAAATAATTCCTGTCACGAATGGGTTAAAGATAGCACTTGCCAAAATTATTGGTTCCATGAAAGTCTCTGTGACTGTTTTATTTGGATATATGCCTAACTTTCAATACAGATTAACCCAATATGATATGATTTAGGTTTAGTTCACATTTTCCAAATGGCTTGAGCCCAAGCTATCTCAGGTACAAAAATTCAACAGGATGAGAAGTTCCTCAAGGGCATTGTGATACAGTTTGCTACCACTATACTCAGAGAAATTTCCATAAAATATAGAGTAAGGTTAGCAGTGATTTTTGTCACTTAAAAAGACAAATTTGTTACTCTTTATTACAGAACTATTTTCAATATTTCCTCAGGTTATGTAATATCAGATTCTATTTCTACATACAAACTGTGAAAGCAGCAAGCAACTCAGGACATCATGCTATTTGGGTTTTCTGAGAGCATAGCCAAGGAGAGCTCAGAGAGCTTTCAGTCTGGAGAAGTACGTATTTGGGAATTTCCCTCGCAGGGCGGTTTCTTTGAAGAAGATTGATAGTATGTATGACTTGTCAGAGGTAAAGCCAGTTTTAAGACCTTTTTTAGTCATTTCAGTAGTCTTCTCAGGGAATTGGCAGACGGGATGCATTTTCCTTATATAGAAACACCCTATAAATATATTCTAACTTCTAAAATTCAGATTAGACTTACCTGTTGGAGGAATAATGTATGGACAGCAATGAGCAGCAGGAAGAAACATGGAATATGAAAGAAACGAGAGAGAGAAAAACATGGTTAATGATACATCTGCAAATGTGTTTCTATATGTTAACCCACTGATTGATACAGATTTGATTTTCGTTCCCATAGGCATGGGTTAAAACTAATGGTGAGTTCTGGTAATGATGGAATTAATAATATTATGGATATTCATATTAATAAGACAGAACTACATGCATATCACTACTTTTCCATGCAAATTCGCAATCTCTGGTCATATCATGTCACCTTAATACAAAAAACAAAGAATGTTCAGTCTATAGAAAAATGATAATCACCCTTCTTACAAATAACTTGAGATGTAATTTAAGTGATTACACAATGTTAAATTTTTTTTTTGATATATGATCGAGAATAGAATTCTAAGAAGAATAACATTAAAATTTTGATGATTTTCAATCAAAATCAATGCATTCTGGCTAATTTTCTCTATTAAAAGGTCAAGAGCTGACCAAAAAATTTGAGTATGAGGTATGACGTAAAAGTGGGTACCCAGCTTCGCGCATTGCAGTTGTGCTGCGCGTTAGACTGTACAATGTGTATTATACCTTGCGCGCATTTTGCTAGAAGTGCACGACAAGGTACCCACTTTGACGTCATTTTGACATCAAAGTGGGTACCCAGTTGAAACTGGATCACAGCTGAGGGGTCAAAAATACCCTGAAATCATTTGGGGGTTTCCTTGGCAACACAAATCTTTAAAGGACTTTAGGCAGATGATTTTCTGCTAAAAAAATCATGTTCTTTTAAAGGCATTGGCTAACTTTGTGAGCAGCTGATTTAAAAAATTCTCAAACTAAGATGAAACATGCGTATGAGTACTTGTATTTGTACTCAAAAACCCTGAAATCAACCATAATTTGGAATGAAAAAGTGTAAGTTAGACGCAAACGGCAATTTTATTATCCTTCGTCTCACGAGACAATCACTAAGAGGACCGCTTTGCTCGAATTTAGAAATGCCGTTATGTGCCTCCCGCCGCGTGATACGCCAATACACACAGTACAGTTCGGTGAGTCATATGCACATGCGCACTCCTTATGTCTATTCTGTGCAACCGACTCTCGTATATTTTTCAAACATTGGTTCACATTTTTGATATTTAAACATACTTCCTGTGGATATTATACTTTGAAACTTTCAGACTGGTATTTTTACACTATAACCCTTATGTTTATCCCATTTTCAAGTAACAAAACAAGATTTTTAAAAATCATAACAATGTTAACCAATGCCTTTAAATGAACTAAGATTGTTTCAGCATTGGGTACCCCCTTTAACGTGTTGAGTACGATTTGATGTCAGCATAATATGTATTTTCCTTAGACCGAGGTCTGAGTTATTTCAGGCTGAGTCTTCAACGGGGTAATACGCTCTCCTCTGAGCAGGTATTAGGGAGCTTTAGATACGCGACGCAGCTCAGACGACGCGGAATCTTGCCGAGTTGACTCGCGTTCTCCTCTTTGCTCGCATCGCGTTGCAAAAAGGCTTTAGATTTGGGGAGGACGCAGTTAATCAAACAAAGCGCGCGTGCTCATATATGAACCATTGTTACGTCAGAAAAAATGGTCAACAAAGGTCTCGCGTCGCGAATTGGGGAGGACGGTAAACTGGCCCCAGAACCGTCGTGTAAAACAGACGACGCAGGATGGACTGGAAAAGAGCTGTCTCGCGCATGCGCACAACAACATTTTGGGCAAGATACCGCGTCGTCTGAGCTGCGTCGCGTATCTAAAGCTCCCTAGTGTCAGACTCAGGGAGCATTGCAGGAAAGGGAATCATTCATCATACAACAGAACTGTGACCAAGCTTATCGGTAATCTGTAGAAAATGATGATGAACATTTAATATTCAGACTGGGCAACCATTGCGAGTTTGCTTACAGCACTATCTCTGAATCAGTAACATCATATTTCCTATTATCATGGTCATATCTCAGGGACTAAACATCAAGCACCATGAAGCAAAAAAAGAGAGAGAGAGAGAGAGAGAGAAAAAAAAAAGAGGGGTGCAGGAGGGCTGAAGGGGAAGGGGTGGGATGGAAGAAGAAGAAGACTGGGATGAGATTGGAAAGGAAGGTTGGAAAAGAAAGCGAAATGCGTACAGGGAAGAGAGAAGAGAGAGTGGGAATATATATGATGACGGAAGAGAAGAGGACAGAGGGAGGCAGGTGAAGGAAGAGAGGGGTGGAGGGAGAATGGGAAGAAAGTGTGAGAGTATCGAGGGGTGAGGCAGGAGGTTGAGAGAGAAGGAAAGAGGTAAGGAGCAAGGAAGGGTTGGAAAGAGGAGAGGAAAGAGGGAAAGAAACAAAAAGTAAAGATAGAGAATCAGTGAGAAGAATGGATGTTAGGAAGGTGAGGAAGAAAGAAGTGGGAAAGAGAGAAGGGGAGGGGTAATGAATGTAAGAAAGAGAAACAGAGAGAGAGTGACAGGGTTAACGTACAGATGAAAAGGGAGAAAGGAAGAAAAAGAGGGGGGTTGATTAAAGCAGGGGTAAAACCCCTTGAGCTTAAAACAGCAACCTCTAAATAATAAAGAAGTCATTGCACAAATTTACATGGAATGACGTCAATAGGTGAATTATGTGCATTTATAATCGCAGACGGAAGAAAGGGGTGTAAGGCCTCTCTCTAGTGCTACCCCCAAAACACAATTAATATTCATTGAACTCCCGTTTCTCCCTGGTACGCTCTATCAGGCGAAGGATAATCTATTATTGAGAAATATTCTGCTATTAATGGGATGAGAGGAAAGTGGATCATGCAACTTGACAAAGATACTTGGATCAGACAGATAAAGGGCGCTTTTGTAATGCATTTTTTCGTGAAAGGATCTTGAAATAAGATAAACAAGTTTGTTCTCGTTATTTCTCCATTATTATGGAGGCATGCTACACACACTCTCTCTCTCTCTCTCTGCACTGCAACCTCTATTTGAACAGAAGGTTTTAAGACCAAATTCGACAAGGCAAATTAGAACCTCAAATTTAGCAAATTTGAAGGGGGATATCAACCCCCTCCTTATTCTAGTATTCCAGTGATGCTTCTCTCTCTTGCTCTCTTTCTCTCCCTCTTTTTTCTCTCTTTCCCCGCCGAACTCCCCCACCTGATCAAAGCCTCTATCATTTTGTTACAATTACGAAAATCACAGCTTTTCCAACATGAGACACCTTAAGAATCCACAAAAATAACAATTTCCAACCAATGATATTCTCAGAATCCACAAGTAGGATGCTTTACAATTTAGCGGGAGTACTAGAATTATCCAAATAACCATTATTCCCTTATCCCCCAAATCAATTTTCATTTCCAGCTTTAATTCCCAACTGAAATTATTCTCAGAATCCACAAAAATAACATTTTCCACCAGAAGATTCTGTTAGAATCCATTAAAATAACAATTTCCAACCAAAGATATTCTCAGAATCCATGTATAGGATCCTTTCCAATTTAGCAGGTGTACTGGGATTATCCAAATAACCATTCTTCCCTTGTCCCCGAAATCCATTTCCATTTTTATACACATTCTGAGAAAAATATACAAGAGATATCTTGTTCAGCAAATTAAAAATTTGAGCATTGTCAGCATTTGGGGATTTGGGGAATTCTACTATTTTAATTCTAACTGAAAATTTAGGCTGTATCCTAAAATTCCCTTTCCACTGCCGGCAGATATTACCGCAATCCTATAAGCATAAACATAATGCTTAAGAGATTTTCTAGAGAGATGTTCCTAGAGCAAATGCTGTTAGGCACCTTATCAAAAGTTGGAACGCAGCCTTTAGCGTTTTTCCTGCTCAGTGTCTTTTCCCCTTGGATCCTCCTATTTCTCCATAGACAAAGAAACGGGGAATGGGAAAGCCGATGTAAAAGAACAGTCGCGGAGAAGAGGATAAACGACACGGGACGAAACTTTTGATAAGCGGCCTTACACCACATAACAGATTACTACAATGTCATCTTCAAATGTTCAAAATCTGAGCACTTTGAGAATGAGGGTGGTTTGGGGAATTTGACCATTTACTTGTAAATGACAACATTGATCCTAAGATTTATCTCCCACTCCCAGCATATTTTAATGCAATTCTACAAGCTAGCAAATCAAATGAATGATATAAAAATATCTCTATGCATGAACCATTCTTTCTTTCTTTTTTTCTTTGCAACACAATTTATATCACAATAACTAATTCCTCAAAGAGGCACCCCCCCAAAAAAAATCCCCTCATATATATCTTAATATCAGCATATTATTCAATGAATGGGATATTCAACTACATGAAATAATCATGCATCTTTTAGCATAAGAAATAAACTCTGTGACTATGGTTACTTGTTTGAACTTTTCTATTTAACTACATGTATTTAATTATGAAATGACATAAAGTGGCAACCAAGATACAGATCAGTAATACACAGGAAAAAAAAAATCAACCTTAAACCCATTACTATACCAAACCCTATACTCTTAAGTTGAAACCACAGTCTTGGCAATCAATATTTATTCAATTTTCTTTAACATTCATTTATTTTCTTGAATTCTCCCATAACAAAACCTACAGAGTATGAGTTGCCAGGTCCAATGTTCCTAGAGCAAATGCTGTTAGGCACCTTATCAAAAGTCGGAACGCAGCCTTCAGCGTCTTTCCCGCTCAGCGTCTTTTCCCCTTGGATCCTCCTATTTCTCCATAGACAAAGAAACGGGGAATGGGAAAGCCGATGTAAAAGAACAGTCGCGGAGAAGAGGATAAACGACACGGGACGAAACTTTTGATAAGCGGCCTTACACCACATAACAGATTACTACAATGTCATCTATAAATGTTAGAGGATACCACTTGGTTATTCTCATTTAACATGTAAAGAGATTCTGATATGATTCAGGTACATATATTCTGTACAACATAAAGCAGAGACACCAGCATTTTATCAAGTTTTTCAGTCTGAAAAGCAGTATTTATAAGAGAAAGAGGAGTATATCCTTCTTCCCAGCCATAGAACTCTATAGTAACTAAAGTTCAGAAATAACAGCATTATGATTGAAACTGGCAGTATCTTCCCTACAGTACACCAGTACACATTACTGCAAAAGAGGAACAGTTGGCATCACTGATGAAGCCAAAGAGCCTGAGAAACCCTACAATAATGGCATGTCACAACCTGAAATGCAGCAACCGACTGGAAACTGGCATCCCTGAAATAGTCCAATATCCGCTCTTCATTGCCACCTCACGTGAAAACTGAAGGAGAGAATGTTTGTCTGCGGATCCATTAAACGCCCATGACCGCAGCCTTGAATCGCAGTCACTGACACCAGGCATATTTGCACAAAATCAATGCCTCCATCTCATGCTACTTGGGGGCAATGTCAGGTGTATCATACCTGAATACCATTAACATGAACCCTTCAACTGGGTAAAGCAACTTAAAGGTTCTGTGCAAAGTTTCTTCTGTTTGGGGTTAAATTCAAATGTCAAAGTCATTTTGAAAAGGCAGTAAGAGTGCATACTTGTATATTAAATTAAATGGAATGAATATCACTTGCAGATTATGACAATATGGTCTTACAAACCAATGGCAGCCTATTCAACATTAACCCACTGCCAAGGGAAACCGGGTGTCCCTGTATAAAGTCTATGGGAAGAAGAGAATTCAGCAGTCTTCAGGTTAACACTGCTCTTCCGGACAACCCTGCAATGATCATTACCCAAGCATTGCCAGATGTGTATATTTAATAATCCTTGGTAGAGAGAGGCAACCAATTGTATAAGGTCATAAGCCCAGGACCTCCTGTATGGGAGGTGAGCAAAAACCTACACCAATATACCACAGTGATCCCATATAACACAGTGATCCCATATACCAGTGATCCCATCTACCACAGTGATCCCATATACCACAGTTGGCCTATATACCA